>CXYZ01012827.1:146051-170145 GCA_900006705.1 Sonneratia caseolaris | reverse complement strand
ATTATTTTCGATGTAGTGGCTTCTCCATCTGCACCAATGACATCATGGGCATTCAGCGAGCAACACCTCTCACCTCTTCTGTATCTCTTTTCCTTTTCCGTCGATTTCAGTAAGCAGATATAACTATGCAATTCATGAGGACCCATGGAAAGCTCGGACAGCAGTCGTTCTCCGTACGACACTCATCAGTCGAGGTCGTGTCTTTGGAGCAATGATTGAGAACACACAATGTCCTACCGCCTACGTAGATGCTCGCAACAGTTACAGGTAGAGCTGTGCTAGCTCGGGTCCTTACCCTTTGGAAGCTGTTCTATTTTGAATAAGCAAGAAAACAAAAACTGTTAGATTCGGACGGATGAATTTTTAATAAAACGGAAAAAAACTAACCAATTTAGTTATCCATATTAGAACCTACCCAAAACCTAGTCAACAGGGTCGGTTCCAACTGACTCCGGTCCTGTATGGTCCCGAGGCATTCTCCTACAAGAGGAGGTCCATCGGTCTGTAGATTCACTTCACCGGCAAAATACTCTCGTATTCTGATATATATAATATATATATATTTACCGCATCAGATGACAGTAGAATTGGAGAACGAAACTGGCGGAAAATGCAGAGATCTCATGAGCTATAGATGGACCACTCGGGCGAGCTCTCTTCGAGATTACCGATCAAGAGTAACGTGCGCACGATATAACCGGAAAAATAATCGATATTGGCACAATGTGTTTCCTGTCGAAAGAAGCCCTGGTTTTAGTAGGGTTTGAGGTGGGGTCATACAGAGGAATCCGCACGTTTTCCTATGGGCCTTATAGTGCCTTTATCTCCTATAAAGCCGTCGCTATTCAACGCAATACCCTGCACCCTTCTCCTTCTCCTCCTCCCTTCGCTTCATCTAATCAAACAAAGAGCTTAAATCAAAAAATTACCCTCGTTGGATCCGAGAAAAAGACCCTCCATTTCGCATGTTGTAGAATTCAGTCCGACTTGGGGACTGGGTTGTATGCCTTTTTCGACCTGTTAGCTAAGTGTTCCGAGTGGGCGAAGTTGGGATTGGAGCCAATGTCAACCCACCCCGAGCCGGTTGTCACCACTGAGTCGGTCGGCCTAACAGCTCCGACACAGCTTTTGCAGCCCGGCAAGCCTGACTCATCCCGGAGGCCCAAGCGGGCCGGTGGAAGCGACGGGCGTCGACCGGTCTACCTTGGAGTTCGAATGCGGGCGTGGGGCCGGTGGGTGTCGGAGATCCGGGAGCCCCGTAAGAAGAACCGGATATGGCTCGGCACGTTCGCCACTGCGGAGATGGCCGCACGGGCCCACGACGCGGCAGCTATGGCCCTCAAGGGCCGGTCTGCCTCCCTAAACTTCCCCGAGCTCGCCGCCTCTCTCCCCAAGCCCGCCTCCACTGACTCCCACGACATTCAGGCTGCGGCAGCTAAGGCTGCCTCGATGGACGTCGCTGCCACTAGCGGGTCGCAGTCATCGTGGTCGTCTGAGGATGTCCCGACCTTGGCGGAGGAGGAGGAGCTCGGCGAGATCGTCGAGCTGCCGAGGCTCGGGACGAGCTTCGACTCCTTCATCGAATCGGTTAATCAAGCGTGGATGAGCCCTCCTCACTGGTACTACGATGACAGCGAGGAGAGATCATCGGTAATAGAGTGCAGTTTGATCGGTGGCGGTGGGTCCGAAGCTCTTTTGTGGGAATATTAATCCAGGAATGAATGCATTTCTCCTTTGTTGGCTGAACTTACTATTCAGTCCTTTTTTTTTTAATAGTTTCCTTTTTGTCGTTTTTCTCCGTATTTCTCGGAAATTTCCTCCTTTTTCTTTCTCTGTCGATTTCGTACGAGCCTTGTTAATTTTATTTAAAATTTAAATTTCTGAATGGCAAGAGAAATGGGATATTTTTTTTTATATTGATAATATTCGGTATTATAATAATTAATTAATCTATCAGATAATATATTATTTATTAAATCTCATATGCTAATTATTAAGAGTTTCAAATTTTAAACCCGACTTACTAGCGAACTGTTACACTCGAGGATCGAATATATGTAGTTTCTTTATATTACCGGTTCCTTGTACAATATCAATAATGCTAAAATTATAGTATATCATCTGACTCCAATAACGTGCAACATTTTACTGCCAAATGGCCACTCAATTTCCCTTTTTTTGGGTTGAACCATCTAGCACATTGTCAGCCTGAACCGGAACCGATCGGTTCCTAGTCTTCTTATCCAGAATCTATCCGAACATCATTAAAATATAATGTGTGGTAGATGGTGGTATTCCAGAAGCGATTTGTTTGTTAGACAGATGAAAAAACATGCATTTTAACTAATTAAATTTATTTATACGAGTAAACATTTTTAATATATATATAAAAAAATTAATACAGTTCTCATAGGTTTCTGTCTTGTTCCTACCTCTTTTTATATCATCTACACCTTCACTGTAACCGACAAAATGTATTCAGACGTCCGTGGATGATGGGACAGGCACATCTAAGTTCGTAGATTTCATGAAAGATTCCCTCGCACTGTCGTCGTGGGGGACAGCAAGAGCGATGATGCTGTGGGGCATATCTTATTACACCCTTCTCCCATACTTCTCAGTGGCATAAACGTTGAACTTGGGCCAAGCATCGACGCATGGAAACAGACGCGGGACGGCCGTTCAGCGCACCTGTACTCTCTTACTATTTGACATTAACACCAACATTATGAGCCGGTTGAGATGATTCGTCATATCTTACTCGTGACTATTCGAGTAACCGTGTAATACGCTTGCACAGCTGGCGGACAAAGTCTCATCGGTTGAGTTTTGGTGACGGTATGGTATGAGACACGTGGAAGAGCGTATGCCATCACCATGGACTTAATTAAGTCGACACGTGTCAGCGAGCGGGTTAGAATCCGAGCGGCTTTCATTAGATTCCGACTATACTGAAGTGTATTCTAACTATACTGTTGACCCTTCCGACGGTGTGGGATTTCAAGGTGCGAACCACGACCACGTAAATCAGATAACTGTGGCTGGTCCATTTTAAGTGACTTCACAACTTTGTATAAAGTAGGAAAAAAAAGTGATGCATACTCTTTTTTTCTTTTTGAGTTGTCGGTCACGGTATCTAAGTAGGCGTTACTAGCGGTGAGACGACATCTTTCAGTCAAACATATTTGACTAATCCGTTGGTTGTCCCGGATTGTATGCCTAGTATGACGAGTGAGGCTCTCAAGAGGAATGTCTACGTACGCAAAGTCATAAACTCGAAATCTCCTTAAACGACATTGACCTGCTTACCACTCGGCTCAACTTCTTGGTAAAGTAATGCATACTAGATGCACAACAAACGTGTAGTTACAATAATACCCCGGTATGTCCGATAGCGGTTGCAGTTAGCGGACTCAAACGATATGGATAAGGGAAAGGTGGGTTATGCAACCGTCATGTCACATCAAATATTAATTTCCTAATTATTTAAAAATTAAAAAATATTGAACTCTAAAAGCTCTTAATAAATCATAAAATTGTAATTATTAGGTAAGAGCTGAAAAAATAATATCCTGATAATTACAATCATGGTATAAAATACTAGTATGGTTAAAAGTGCGAATTTAACTAGTTTAAAATGGGTCTATAAGTGTTAGATCCGATTATGGCTGGTCTGGTTACGANTCTAACTAGTTTAAAATGGGCCTATAAGCGTTAGATCCGATTATGGCTGGTCTGGTTACGAGTTACTGTTTGTGGATAAAAATATGACTGGCGGCCTATCCGACTCGAACTGGAGTGTCCATCAGTGAGGCCATATATTCCCTGCGCGAAGCGTTTGATCTGATTAGTGATTGTATAATCAGATTTGTGAATGCGGCAACAGCAAGCAGATCACTCAGAAGATGAGAGGGAGGAAGAGAGTGCTGCAATTAGAAACATCGAACCAGTCGACTGATCCCGAGGTAAGGGATCAACTTGGAGGAGGGACAGCGACGGAACATGGACACAAGATCGCATGGAAGGACACGACCAAACAAAATTGCCATCCGCATAATTAGCTGATTGCAAGAAATGGATAGGCAGGGGCGGGCGAGGCAATTCACCGAAAGATACGACTCCCATCCCATCGAAGAGCTAATTGCAGGATTTGTATAATTCTTCGTTGATGGGTGCATTAGCTAGGAAGCAGATTCGATCCTGAGACCTGAACTTAGCACCTTTTTCGATGTTTTATGAGGAAGAGGGGTGAGGGGTGTGGAAACTCGCCATGATGATGAAGCAGGAGGGACAACAGAAATTCAAAGAATGATCACTGAAGCTGTGGCATGCGATCATCATCATCCATACGGAAGAAATACCAACTCATCGCAAGAATCATCGCACGTCGGCTGCACGAAATGATGGCTCTTATCCGAAGAGTAACAAACAAGCGTCGACATCGACCACATGGGCAATTGTTCGATCGCACGTAATTTGTCATGAGAGCGATTGATCGCTACAACTCCAGAAGTTTTTTGCCTGTGCTTACCGGGATCGCTGGTTCTGTACTACTGCTAGTTGTCATTGCGAGCACTCCACTCGCTTTTCGATCCGACGTCTTCAGAAGTGAACTGTCACTTGCACAAGGCCAGGTTAATTAGTGACGGGACCTCAAGATTGAAGGACAGTCGTGTTGCTGTGAGTGTGTCGTAGCCTCTGAGCAGCTCATGATGTGTACTTGCCCCCATGTGCTGTGGGCTTCATCTGCACCAGAAATGATAATACGGGCGGGAGCTTCAGCCACACCGAAAATGGTGATGCGGACGAATCTGCAGCAACCCATATGAATGATTGAGCCTGTGGCTGAATTTGGCTGCCGATGAATGCGGTGTTAGAACAAGCGATCAGTGTCCCTGAATTTGGTGGAAGGTAGAACTTGGGCTGCAGGTTCGATCTCGATTCAGGCAGAGCAGAGCATATAGATGCGATGCTGGGTATGCAATTCAATCGGGGGGGCCTTATCATTGAATAGTCTGTTTCTTTGTTTGGGCCTCAAAAGGTCTAATAAGAAGAGAATTGGATATGTTGGGCATATGTTAGGCCCTCTATCCCAAACCATACGTGAACGTGAGTGACGGTCGCCTTGCACCTTCTACGTCTGTGCCCCTTGAGGAGAAACTCAAGTCGTAGAAGGACCGTTTTTCTTGCGTATAGTGAGATTAGTGAATCGCGCCGTCGCAATTCCATTAATGGGCCTCTTTCGTAGGCCGGATCCCGCCCCAGTGGAGGAATATCTGCCCTTCCGGTTTCCGACGTCGGACTTTGCCATCCCGGGATTCCGTGTCAGTATCGTCGAGGTGTTGTTGCTCTACTCAAGCTCGGGATTGATCCCTAGCTGCTAATGCTACCATCCTCCTAACAATCCGAGGTCTCTGTCATCGACGACAAATTCGAGGATAACCCATCCCGGCAAGGGCAGTTTTGTAAAGACAACAAAAGTTTCGGCCCACATGTTCGAACCGATCTCCCACTATAAATAAAGAAATACCCGTTTGAGACAACCCGATTGAGTTCTGCACCTCCGCGGCGGCTCTGAGGTGATTTCTTCCGAATAAAAAGGTCTTCCAAATCTCGATCTTTCTCCCTCCAGGAAGCTCCAAGCGTCCCCGGTGTTTCTCCTGTCTCTTCTCTCTTGGAGATTTAAGGTTTGGTTGTTAAGTTTTGCTTTTACCCTTTCTTATTAGGTTTTAGGGTTTGTTAGTTCTGTGTAGTTCTTAGTATCCTGCTGTTTTTATGGATTGATCCGGAGATTCACTGGGTCTGAACAGAAATCAATACATCAGAGGATTTGATGATTAAATGAAATCATATCGAGCTGGCTCTTGATCCGTGATTGGCAAAATGGAATCTTTTTTCTTTGCAATTTAGATAAGAGCTAGTTTTAGGTCATTAAGAGGATTGGCGGTCGATCTTTCTTTTTTGTTTCTTTTTTCCAGGTAATTGATCATCGTCGGGAATCCTGTTCTTTGGTCAGGGTGGAATTTTCGGGTTTTTGAGGATATACTTATACGAGTAGCCATGGCATCTCTGAATGAATTGTTGCCCCCAGCGAAGTCTACTGGTACGAATTTCTATGACCACTCAAATGATCCTTGGTTCAAGCAGCGGTTTAGCTCCTCTGAGGCAGAACGAACTGCCGTAGTTAAACACAACCCTGTTCCTCCATACCTGAAACGGCAGGGTTTTGTTCCTCGGAAGATTGAGGATTTTGGAGATGGGGGTGCCTTCCCTGAGATACATATTGCCCAGTACCCGCTTGGTATGGGCAGGGATAAATCGGGTAAACCTGGATCAAAGATCCTTCCTGTCACAGTTGATGCCCATGGGAATGTAGCCTATGATGCCATTGTCAAGCAGAATGAGAATGCAAAGAAGATTGTGCACAGTCAACACAAGGACCTTATTCCGAAGATACTCAGGAATGAGGAAGCCGAAGATGAGGATGGTGATCTTGCAAAGGAGATCGAGGAGACGACACAGGAGACAAAGGCTGCCCTAGAGAAGATTGTCAATGTCAGGTTGAGCGCTGCACAGCCCAAGAATGTTCCTAAACAGTCATCTGACTCCAAGTTCATCAAGTATAAGCCTTCACAGCAATCAGCAGCTTTTAATTCTGGTGCAAAAGAAAGGATCATTAGAATGGTGGAGATGCCCACGGACCCAATTGAGCCACCAAAGTTCAAGCACAAGAGGGTCCCAAAGGCTTCAGGATCCCCACCTGTGCCCGTCATGCATTCGCCCCCACGGCCAGTTACTGTCAAAGATCAACAGGACTGGAAAATCCCACCTTGTATTTCCAACTGGAAGAATCCAAAGGGGTACACCATTCCCCTCGACAAGCGTCTTGCTGCTGATGGGAGAGGCCTTCAGGAAGTACAGATCAATGACAACTTTGCAAAGCTATCCGAGGCACTTTATGTGGCCGAACAGAAGGCTAGAGAGGCAGTTGCAATGAGATCGAAGGTTCAGAAAGAGATGCTCATGAAGGAGAATGAGAGGAAGGCGCAGGACCTTCGGGCTTTGGCACAGAAAGCAAGATCTGAGAGGACTGGGGCTGCTCCTCCTGCTGCTATTCCTATACCATCTGAGAAAGGCACCTATGACAGTGTCAGCACAAGAGTGGATTATGAGAGGGATAGTGAGAGGGAGAGAGACCGAGATAGGGATTACCCAAAGGAAACGAGAGAAGATAGGGAGGAGAGGCTGCAAAGAGAGAAGATTCGCGAGGAGAGGCGTAGGGAGAGGGAGAGAGAGAGGAGGCTGGAGGCAAAAGATGCTGCAATGGGCAAGAAGAGTAAGATAACAAGAGACAGGGACAGGGATATTAGTGAGAAAGTGGCATTGGGAATGGCTTCAACTGGGGCAGGAAGAGGAGGAGAGGTCATGTACGATCAGAGGCTCTTCAATCAGGAGAAAGGAATGGACTCTGGGTTTGCTACTGATGACCAGTACAACGTCTACGATAAGGGGCTGTTCAGCGCCCAGCCCACACTTTCTACCCTCTATAGGCCCAGCAAGGATGTGGACGCTGACATGTATGGAGGAGATGCAGATGAGCAGCTGCAGAAGATTCTGAAGACTGACCGCTTCAAGCCTGACAAGCCATTCGCTGGTGCATCCGAGAGGGCTGGCCCGAGGGAAGGACTTGTCGAGTTTGAGAAGGATGCAGAGGAGGCTGATCCATTCGGGTTGGAACAGTTCTTGACGGAGGTCAAGAAGGGTAAGAAAGCTATGGACAAGGTTGGCGGTGGAGGGACTATGAGGGCTAGTGGTGGGTCCTCAACTCGAGAAGGGTACGAAGGTGGATCTGGGCGGACTAGAATCGGGTTTGAGAGAGGGCGTTGATTGACCAACCTATAACTCGGCATGTTCAATCCCCGGGACACCATTCCTGTGAACAGGAAACAGTGTGCTTTTTTGACATTCAGATTATTTGATTTGCATGCACTTGCCTTATCTTTGAATGCTACTGTGTTGTACCTGTATTGAACTTCCATGAGCTTGTGTTTGAATCGAAATCTGACCACTTGGCTCTTCTAAATTAGCATCCCTTTTAGCTTGGTCAACCCTGTGAAGTACTTGATCAGGAAATTAAAAAAACAAAAGGTAGGCAGGATGAAAAGGCTGTATGGATTTTTTTGCGACACCACAGCTAGAAGATAATACTTCATTTATTTATTGATATGAAATACATTAAGGGGTTCATGTACAACGCCTTCTTCCACTTGGATTAGAGACGGCTGGTGCCATTTGCTTAACTGAATAACTGATAGCGACCCGAATATCGTCTATCAACTTAAGTGGAAACGCACTTGAAATCAGATGCCGTATGACACTTCAGCCGAGATTTAACTTGTTCGGCATGGGATGAACAACCGTTTCAATGTCAATGAAGGGCCCAGAATTCACTTCTCGTCCATCAGTTAATTTGTCGATATTAGGGCTTCTTCTATTCTCTTGGCCATGACTCGCAACGCCGAGCCGATGAACTCGTCAAGATCCTCCAGCCTCCACCCCTTCACCGGCTCGACCTCGTAGTCCCATTCAATGGAGCATCCCTCCTCGCTGGGGACCACCCTGGCCCTGGAAACGTATGAGTTGAACCCGACGTTGCCATCCACGATCGTATAGCTGAAGGACATCTGGGCCGGGTCGGGTCGATGAACAGAAGCTTCTGCTTCGTCCAGTTCACGGTCCTCTCCTTGTCTACCTGGAAGTAGTAGCTCTCACTGACCGGCGCCCTGAACCCAGAGCAGAGCCGGACGCAGCCTGGTTGCCCCAAGACGCCCTCGACGGGGACAGAAGCGGTGTGGGTGGGAAACCACTTGCTCCTCCAAGAAGGGCCGGATTTGCTGGGGCTTGGGAGGACCTAAGAGTTGGGCACAACCCTTGCCTTCCCATTTTGGACGTGGTGTTGGTCAACCGTGGTGCCACTCTCGAGATCTCCCGCCGTTATAAGCACACAAACGTATATATATATATATATATATGTACGTATGATCGTATATTATGAATCACAAACGAAGTTTTGGGAGTCGGAATTGAAACAGAAGGTTTAGTGGAGCTAGAAGGACGTTCGGTTTGATGTTATGAGGCAGGGAGGCAGTGTCGGGGTTCGTGTGGAGATGGAGAGAAAGCGACCAGACGGTATAATTCGTCTTATGAAAGCTGATAAATTTAGAGAGGGTTGAAGGCGGGGAATAAAGATTATACAAAAATCACACGTGCCATAATAGAATATAAATTATGTTGGAATTCTATACACATGCATGATTCATATTAATTCCATTCATATATCATAAAATTTAAAATGAATTTTAGAAATATCTCAACAAAATAAATTGATAAATTAACACTGTGGTACGGAATTAAATCACATACATATGTACTAACACATAAATCAATAATAAATTCTTACTATTTATTTGAGCAAAAACCAATATTAATTTATACTACAAATATTTTTCATACCGTTCTATAATAAAAATAACACAAATCTGAACTCTATTTCTTTTCTCTCGTATCTCCCTCGGTTGCTCAGCCAATTCCACCAAGTAAATGGAGACCCAATGACTTTATTCGTAAGTAATTCAACTGCAATATTAGCTCATAACTGTTACTAATTAATTATAATTAATTAGTTCATTATGAAGAAATTATGAAACCGCTTGAATACTAGGTCATGTTCGGACTCGGATTTGAATTCGGTCAGATTCCATATAAGTAGATTTAATTGCTTACAAATTGATTTAGAAACATTTTAATGAATTCGGATCGTGGGGACGTGGTACCACTGAACCCATTACTCTCTCTCGGGGCAGTACGTCCGGTGATTTGCAGACCTCTTTCGAAAATGACCAATTATGAGAGAGAAACGGGCCTCAGTGAATAGGAACCATATGGTCGCAGTCGTTTCTCGTCAATGCAAATTCTTTTATACCCTTCTACTATCTTTTTTTTTTTTTTTACTATTGATTTCCTTATAATGGAGAAAAAAGAATTCTAAAATTTTAAAGTAATATTTATGGTGGGATAGTTTTACTTGGTTTGCCCACGCGGGGAGGAGAAGACTCTCACCTGGTTGTCCGTGGTGGATTGTCGTGTCTTTCTTGGAAGGGATGAGTTGCGTGAATTGAGAATTTCGTGTGTGCTTGAATTTTTGTCCTAGGCATGTTCATGGTTCCACAAAATCTTCCATTTTAAGGTCGATTTGTTGTTAATTGGTGAATTGGGTCGTGTAGGAAACATACAAGTCTTACGATAAGATAAGATGAGATGAAATTTATAATATCTTGATTATTAAGATATCGGTGATATCACTGCATAAATGTCATTTTTTCAAAAATTACCATTTTGTATTGAATTATGCTGACCGAAAGAGAACGCATGTCGTGTTCTAGTTTGATTAAAGTGATGGTGTTTCTTTCGTCTCCAAGACCACATATACATGTATGTATAATTAATTACACGTGGAATCTTCCCGGTCGTCCTCTGCGATTTTCCATATATCTCAATATTTATGTCGTTTGGCAGGCGGCGCCCGTGACCGTGGTGCTTGGACCCGGTTATGGAACCGGATTCGGCCTTCAAGACCTTCTCGGATTTTGGTTCGGGTCGGGGCTTTTTCTGACCCTGCCCGGTGTCCGGGGAGGAACCGGAGTTCGAGTTGGCGATTTCGCCAGCCCAATGGGCCAAGCCCGTGCGGTCGGTCGACGTGTGACCGTCCTGTGACACCAACGGCCCCAACGAACACTGGTGAGCCCATGCGGTCCAGTGATCATCAATTTCCGGCTGCGTTATCCCACATTTCTTCGCTTCGATGATCGGAATAGGGCACACAAAAATCCCGCCACATCCCCAGAACTAAAAGTACTAACGATATGTAGTTACAGCATCATTAATCAGCAACTTAATCAAATGGTTCGCAGTATTCTACGGATCATGTAAGACGATAGTTTCACCAACAACCAAAAGCACTTGTTCAAGTGCCAGAAGCGGATTATCAAGGTAGCTAAGCGTTTTCCTCATCCAGCAAGTTTTCGGGTTCAAGCTCGGCCAGTGGATAAAATTCATAATTTCGACAATTTTAATCTGTCGGAACCGAATTAACCGGAGCCCATTAGGGTAAATTGGAGCATTTGTTATATGCGAAAATATGAAGAATTTTTTGATACAATTTTTTTTAAAAAAAATTCATTCAAAATGGATAGAAAAGTTCTTTTTTATATACATATAAAAAAATCGTAAAACAAATTCAGTGTAATCTCCAGATTGGATGCCATTAATGGAACTAGATTTTGTAAATCTGGGGCCTTCGTAGAACATCTGTCTTACCGCAAAAGCCCACCACCACCACCTCAGATTATGTTTCCTTAAGTGAACATTTACTGGATTCAATCACTTCAATAAGTTCTTTCTTTTTTCTCCTTTTTCTTTTTCTTTTTTTTTTTCTTCATTTTGGTGGGGATAAAAGGGTGCCCAGAGATTCACTTCTGTACATGAGCATTCTACTACTTATTGGGGGTACCACAGACATCCTCAAGCACCATAGCATCAGTACCTGCTCTTGACCGGGAAGGAAAATGGAGAGGTGCTCAACGCTACAGCAAGCTGCAGCCATGAAGGACAAGCTCTTCGATGAGGTTCATCTCTTCTAACCACTCCATGCGATTCTCGACCGAACTGCAAAAAACTTTGCCCGGTATCTGGTCGGTATCGTTGTATGATCCAACATCAGATAGTAAACGAGGGTTTGTTTTTTTTTTTTCCTCCCTTGTAAGACCCACCAAGGTGAAACCGGCCGTGTTAATCACGCCCGTATTAGCGGATGATATAATATTCACCATGCATGTGTCGGTCTCATTTGGACCGAGCTAGAGGGTGTGTAAGTTGAATTCCGCGTACGAAGAACGATTCTTGTTTTTGCTTTTATCAGGGGATATTGGATGATCAGTTCAGTCAGCTGGAAGACATCTATGGCGATCCCAATTCGGTGGAGGAGCTCATCACTTGGTCCTTCGAGGAGGCGGAAGCGAACATCGGAATCATGGAGCGAAGCCTGTGAGTGCCTTTTGCTGCTTTCTGTGATACACGAGTCCCATGTCTTTCTTACTATGTATCACGATCGGCGTTGAATGGATTTATGTTCGGTCGATTATGTCGAGTTCTGGATTTGTGATAGGGAGAAAGCACCCACCCATGATTTCATCGAGATAGGGAAGGCACTTCATAAGATGAAGGGTACTGCTGCAAGGTAAGCGCACCCGCGTGNATGAAGGGTACTGCTGCAAGGTAAGCGCACCCGTGTGTGTGTATATTTCATGCCAATTATTTCAAAATATTAATTAATTTTTATTTATCCTAGTAATCTTCTGTGTTCTTGCCCTGATCCTAATTTGCAGCATTGGTGCAAGGAAAGTGCTGACTAAAGTCAATGAGATGAGGGAGCAGTGCAAGATCAATTCCTTGGATGGGTGAAACATAGATATATATATATATATATATATATATTCTATTTTAGACCTTTTAAATTAATTTATATTATTGAGATTTATTTTATATCAGAAAAATATAAAAGAAAATCTAAAGTTTACATTTTTATTGAATATGGACATAAATCCTTTCTAGGGCAGCGACTAATTTAACATTTATATATTTATCAGAATACATTATTGTAATTTAGTTTTTTTCTCATTAATTTTTGTGATAATTAATGTGTGCATATATTATGTAGGTGCAAAGCTTCCCTCCAGGAGTTGAAGAGAGAGCAGACTGAGCTCCAGGAAAAGCTCAAAGTCTACTTCCAGGTCCTCATTATCATCCTCTCCTCCATGTTTGATTATTATTCTCTCTGTTTTGCATTACTCTTAGTATGAGAAAAACACGAGTCAGAGCCGGTCCATGGAAGTCCTGATATTTCCACCATTGAATTTGACTATTGTATCAGCAGTCATCGTCCAAACTTGACTGAGAGGGAGAGAGCAAACAAACAGCTTGAGGCTAAGAAGGTACCATACTGATTCTCTGCTTCTTTCTTTGTACAGATGAAGAGACAGGCTGGAGCAGCTTAATTTAGCGGACAAGGCAACGGAGAGGCTGTCCGGTGGCGGTCGGGAAATGAATCAGTCGTCTTGTGTTTTTCTGTCTCTGCAATAAATGAATAAGTCAATAAGAGTAAAATCCAGTGGTGGATTTGACGTTCAGTGCTTAGATGTCTATCTCTAATGGCTTGTCCGAAACCTAGGAGGTGGCAACAATCTTGGCTCTGGCCTCATTGACATTAACACCATACCTCAGCCGGGTGTCTTCCAGTTGGTTGCTTATCATATCGGGTCGGCGGTTTTCCAGGTTGATTTTCTTGTGAAGAATACTTTGACGGGCAGGAGCAAGGCAAACAAGATAATCTGATAAAATATAAACCAGAAAAAAATGTGTTTAATGCAATGATATCATACTCAATATAATAATTAATATATTATAAATTTGATTAAGTATCTTGGGTCATATACCCAATTCAAGAGTTATTAAGTGGTTAACTTATTAGACCGTGCCAACGTGCCGGTCCACTAGTATTTTCGAAATACTGGGCCATACGGATTGCCACTCCTATCTGAGCCTTCCATCGACCGTCGTTTGGTATCAGGTGATCCTGGACAGTGCCTTGTGCATCTGATCCTTGGAAGACTTTCTTGGGAAACAATTTGTAGGAGGAGGATGACATAGGCCAAACGACCAGATCATCTGAACGATTGTCATTTGAATCGGCAGACTCCTTGTTTCGGCACCTTCGAGATAGATACTCTCTCCTTTTTCCGAGAAATCCTTGCAGTGCCAGTATCCGTATCGATGTTATCGTCGATGATAAGGCGAAGTTGAAGGTGGAGGTGGAGGAGGACGTTGGCATTTCAGCGTCGTAGATTGAGACAAGAAGCTCTTATTGATGAATGATGCTCCGATTTAAGCGAAAGATTCGTATGATTGTATCCCACATATGTCCGCTTAGATGTGGACAGGCACAGCCCATAGATTACTATAGACTGTGAATGAGCGGATTAATGTGAACAATAATAATAGTCCGACCCGTCAGTGGACTGGACGAAACGGTAAAAGAACAGAGAAAACGACAGACAAAGAAGCCAATCGACCACGTGGCCCATAGATTCCATTATCCGTCGCCCCCCATCAGAAGTGCTTCAGCTCTGCCGTCGCCGGTGGACTGGAATTGTTGAACCCACGTCGCCAGTTCGGCAGGTCATCTTTCAAAATCCACTCTTCCGATATAATCATTGCATTGTTTGCGATAAATCTGGTGTAATGATGACGAAATTGAGCTGACTAGTGTGTCTGGCAGAGGATCTGGGTTGAATGGAAGCAATGCTGCTTGTTGGGGTTGCGGTGGTGTTGGGTATTCTTTGCGCTTTCCTGTTGCTCCCTAGGAACCAGAAATCAAGTATCTCCTTTTTACTCTGTCTGGTTCTTATGCTTGTTTTCAAATTTCAAGATTAGTTTTAAAAGATGGCACTCTGAGTTGAGGGGTAAGGAACGGCTGTTATCTCCTTCTGATCCGAGGGAACTTGGGAATTGCAGGCAAGAGTAAAGAATTTCGATCCAATGCTAACAGTAAGAAGGTACATCTTGACATTTTCTTTTACCTCGTACTTAGTACTCATTGCTCAGTTTGTCATGTTGTGGTGTGTTTCATCGGTTTGGTTGGTGGGTGTTCAATCCAATGGTTTCGAGACACTTGTGGTCACTTTTGATGGAAAAAGTTCATTTGATTAAGCCTTTCGTGCTTCTGAAGATATGGATCAGTGAGGTTTGTTTGTTATTATTGAAGGCCGGATTTTGGTGTGCTTCTGAAAGAAATAAGTTCAACATGATGGATGTCGAGTGGAAAGATGAACCTGGAAGAATAATGAATATGGCCATTGTGCATTCCTACATGGATATAGTTATACCTCTATCTGGTTCCTGAGATACTTCTGAGTTTAGCCGCTATTGTGGAATGTCGGCATATATTGCTCAATGAGAAGTTAAAAGATCAAATTTTAAGGAGGTGCAATGCCCATTGACTGCTTATTTTCTTTGTGTTTACAAAAGGAATGGGAGGTTTACAGCAGAGCTGAAGTCTCATTGCACAAAAAGAGAGACGATTGCTGGATAATCATCAAGGACAGGGTATTATTTCTCACAACTTCATTGCCTGTGACTCAATTTTGATCCAGAAATCTGTTACAGCTGCATTAGCATGAGTGTTCTTCTAACATGACAGTTTACCTTTCTATGTCCTGACACTAAAAAATTTGCAGGTTTATGATGTTACCTCGTATGTGGAGGAGCATCCAGGTGGTGATGCCATACTAGCACATGCAGGAGATGATTCGACAGAAGGATTTTATGGGTATGCTTCTGTATTTCTGAAAAACATCTGTACTTTATCCTTCATTCATCTATTATTTGTGGCATACCGAAGATTTTCTCAAGACTCAAACTTCCAAGAAAGTTGAAATTGATATTTAAGCTATGAATCGTGTTCAAAAGATTGAATGTTCCATAACCTGGCTGCTAGTCCATGTCCATCGATTCTTATGAAGGCATGCAGAGTAGTACTGTGTCAGCAGGAGCTCTCTTTTAGAACAAAATTTCCTCCATGGCAATGCGTAATTATCCTCAATGAATGTGAAAGATTTCTGAATACCTATTTTTCCAGCATGCTTTCACTGAACTGGGTGTCTGAATTGCGTGCCTTAACAGTAGCCATAAGTGCCCTCTTCACTTTATTCCATAGAGCCTCATAACATCACTCATTATTCTGGGGTCCTGATTGCTTCCACCTTTTGGTGGATATTTGCTGATACAATGCTCGGACTCCTCATAATTTGTATGTATGATTCTATCCAAAGTAACTAAACTTGCTCTCTACTGCACAGACCACAACATGGAACAAGAGTCTTCGACATGATTGAAGATTTTTACATTGGAGATCTCAAGATATGACCTTTTCAGCAATGGTCACCGAAAGGCATAGTCCGGACTACGCATTATTGTCGTACTGTCAATGTTCTTGTTCTTATTGTTTAACGTTGTAACCTTAATCTTGCTTTTTGTTTGGAACTGTGTATCCGGTGGCGCATTTTTGATGGAGTGTTCAATGTCATGCAAATTCAATGGTCCCGGCACGATTCTGAGATGAAATGCTTTCTTATCCATCCTACAGAGCTTCCTAATTTATTCATATAACCATTCGGAAGCTTCCCTTAATAGAGGCAGATTTGAAGGCATATACTTAGTTGAGAATGAGAGAGGATGAGAGAGAGTGAATTGAATACATACATAAATAGGAAAGCAAGCATTTTTATTAACGACACAAGTCGGTTGTAAGACAAGAATCAGAACCCACCCCCTTCTCCCATCTTCAGATCATAGAGTTCGAATTTCTCCCTGGCACCCTCAATCCACAGAACCCTACTTTGATGTCTAAACGCTACGCGGAGCTACGAGACATAACTTTCACGACAATATAAAGCTCTGCAAAATTAGCCCAGACTGATGGGAGGGAGGCCAAAGGAACAACGGCGGTTGAGTGAGACACGGCTGACTGTCAAAAAAATTGGAACAAATATAACCCCCACCAAAGAATGAAAGACTTGAATCAGGCAAAAGACCAAAGAATGAGTAGAGAGGTCCAACAGTCCATACTTTTGCTTCTCGACAGTTCTTGCCACCAGTCTTGTGCCCTCCTTGTAACCGGGGAGCGTGTACCATGAACTGTGCGAGCTACACATCGTACTTCTTGGGCTGGCGCCACTGTGCCAAGCTTTGGGCCAGTGAGATGACAAATGAGCCCTTAGGTGGGGACACTTTCTTTCCATACAATTTTTTCCCTCCTAGATCAGTGAACTTGGGACCCATCTCTTTGCTCCTGTCGATCTGCAACAAACACAAGGGTGTAATAGTTCAGCAACATTAGCTGCTAAGAGAATGCAATAAAAGTGCACCACGAAATCATACCTTGCTTATCTTTCCATCTTTCAGGTGGTAGCGGATGCCCGACCAATTGATGGACTGAGAAAAGTGAGAACGGATTGCACAGATTGTGTACAGGAAATTATCCACCAGCATCGCAAGAAACACCTAACCAATCAAGAAGATTCAACTATCTATTAGTAACAGTTGAGCAGAGCGTGTGTTTAATGCAGGTAAGGATATAATGAAATTTTTTTTTATTTTATAGTTTACACGAAATCCTTCAAAGGAAAACAGTAGCACACAAAGAGAGCCAGAGATACTCACGAGGGACCAATTGTAGGAAGCAAGTGAGAGCTGGGGTGCCTCTGGTGAGAGCATATTGCAAAGCTGAACCTCTATTCTCGTCAAGTTCCACATTGAAAAGAGTTCCGTGAGAGTGCAAACAGCTAAGCAGGTTACAAGTAATAGCCCTGGAAAGCAAAAGATTCGAGAGAGATGAGAAAGAAATAGTTTAAGGCAGTACATATAATCTCCTGCACAGGGAAAAAAATTTTCATGCCAAAATAATGCTCACCAGTTGAAGTCGAGCTTATCTCTTCAAGTCTATACCCTTTGACATAGACTCGCAGTGCTACAGTAAGATGAACCAAGGCCATAAAGTACGGTACAACGAATCCCCATGAAAGATAACAGTGGGAAGAAAACAGGGCACGGTTCATTATCCAATTAACTTTTGTTACATAAGATTCCAAGACGAATGTCTGCTTCCTCAAGTAATTCCAGTATCTGAAGCAATGAGAAAAAGGTCAAAATGGAAATGTAAAACAGAGAACGAACAAAATCTAGATGAAGTGAATCTCACAAACCTGGAAAAGCTAAGATCACTGGCAAGCGGGTGAGGGAAAACAGCCACAGGTGGAGATGTAATAAGTCTCTTGTGAGCCCCTGGTAAAGACAGAAAAAAATATAAATAAATTCGCAAAACATAGAGTGTCATTAGAAGGTGAGTATACTGGGAAAAGATAATTGATAACAACTCAGCTCAAGATACAGAAAGATATAAGCAATTAAATAAAACTCACACAGAAATAAGAAAGCCATAACTTGGTTCTGGAGAGTT
The DNA here is from genome assembly GCA_900006705.1 of Sonneratia caseolaris. Classification (NCBI taxonomy): domain Eukaryota; kingdom Viridiplantae; phylum Streptophyta; class Magnoliopsida; order Myrtales; family Lythraceae; genus Sonneratia; species Sonneratia caseolaris. The sequence continues at coordinate 152,015 of CXYZ01012827.1, read as the reverse complement.
CTTAGATCATTAATTATGGCAACATAATTTTAGACAATGGATTGTGAATTGTCCATAGGACATTACCAGCTATGGCAGCAAGAGTCATATCATCAGAATATCCACCATCACGAAGTCCTGACACAACACCATAGTGGTCGTATCTGAAATCATCAGCATGCATCTGGAAATACAGATTATTTGAAACATTAAGAAAATGACATCTAAAAGGGCAGCACTTGACTAAGTGTAACAAGTAAATAGTACTTGCCATCATACATCCACCCCACAGAAAGAATGTTTTTCCACCAGTAGCAAAGCCCATTGAACAAGGCTGCAGGGGTAACCATTGAACATGTTATAGCTGATCTCATTGGAAAGCTATCAAAATACAAGGGGTGCAACCAGAGGTTGTACAGGTAGTTGAAGACATGAAGCATACATTACATACTTTATGAATCTAAAATTAAAACAATGCAGATTGCATACCATGTGGTACTCGTATATACAGTAACTCCCTAAACTTCCGGATGGCAAATCGAGGGGGTACCCGGTCTGAATGAATATCTGTGTGAGAGACCAAGTTTAGAAGCAGTTGTAGTTTTAGCAGAATTGAGGTGGGGTAACCATTACTTGAATAAGTATATGATAAGAAAGCATATTACTGTTACAGTATGTCAAGATACATAGAATACCTCAGGGCTCTTCTCCATCTCAATTGTTAGGGCTCCTATCGATCCAGGATGCAGTCTAACATCATCATCCAAAAACAACACATATTTGCTGTCTTTATGCATGTTCTGAACCCCAACCTGCAGGAAAACCAGAAACAGTTTATATCAGCAAACATGAAATGCTTTTACACATTCATATACAACCTGTGCAGATATAAAGATATAAGCCCCAAAGGAAATTGGACTGTGATCTTGCAAATCCAAACTCTATTGTCCACTCATGCCTCATAAGGGCTAAATTATAACCTACTATTCACTTGATGTAGCCAAACCCCAAAGGCTAAAGATGCAACCCCTCTCAATGAAGAAGAAAATATGGTTGCACAAAAAGGTCAAAGTAAAGCAGACATTAACATACCCTGAAGTAGACCTCAAGAAAACATTAGAAAAAAACCAAAATCTAATCAGGAAGGGAATATGGGATCATTAAAGAAAGCTCCTGGCCCTATTAATTGGATTCAAAAAGCTCTTTGCAGATTACCTACCAACTGGTTATGGATTTTCTGACTACAAGTTGTTGATAAACCAGCTACGATCATCTTTGCATCAACTTCAGCCTGTGCATGTGAAACAGTCATAAAGATCAGGAAAAAAATTGGCTTGTGTAAATTTTGAAGAAGAAAAGTCACTGTGCCTAAAGAGATATAATAAAGGTGTAGATCTAAAGTATTTTCAGCAGTTCCTGAGGGCATAAAAGTGTGAGACAAAAGAGAATCTAAGAAAAGCCAGGCATGAAAATTTACCTTAAAATCTGATATCAACAAAGACACAGCATGGTAAGCTGGGTCTTCTATACTTTCAACCACAAAAAGAAATTCTAGAGGACCACCATATAGAGATGTGATCTGCATCATTGACCAAACAAGAGTCAAATCTTGAAATATTTCTTCCCAGAGTAATATAGAACTTCACGATGGGATGATTTTTTTTTTTTTACATTCTTCTATTGATGCACTTTAAAACACCCTATAAAAGCAAATGCTATTCTTACACTGACAGGGTGGTGGTGGTGGTGAATGTGATTAATAGAAAACTTAAGCGATGGAATTTCTAGGGTCATGTGGTGCTTCTCTCTGCTCATTAAAGTAAAATCAATGATTGGCAATGGAGCAAATAGATCAGCTATGTAAAATGCTCATACCGAACAAAAAAGAGATTCTTAGAGGCCAAGAGCAGTTTCAGAAACAGAGGAAATATTTTGTTAGTTCTAATATGATAGATGGGACCCTCCCTTCAAGCACAACTGACATTAGATGTTTCTAGGCATCGCTGTCAGCCATTCATGTGTGGGTAAACTGAACATTATTTTTGGATTCTAGAACGGTAATATGTTCAAAAAGGTCTCGAAAAAGATGCTGAATCATATGATATTAAAAAAATAAAAAGAAAAAAAAACCAGCTTATTGACTTGGTATGGTTTCTGTGTTGCATATGGAGCTTAACGGTCGCAGAATTTTTTTAAAAAGAAATCAAATGAAAAATGAGATGAAACACACTTATATTGTCTTGCATAAAGCAATCTGACCTGGCTTCTCCAGTTGTGTAAATTGTGCTCTCCAAACCCCTTCAATGGCATCACAACAGAGACACGTGGCAGCTGAACCTGCCTGGAATGCTCAAGCTCATTAATGTCGTGACAAAGGAACGCAAAGCTATTGCCTCGTCTCATGCTGTCCTCCATCCGCTTGATTTCTCGATTTCTGAATGGAAACAGAAATAATAGGGCAAGCCTTGTATTCTGAATCTAAGACTCATAGATCATCAACAAATATGCTGCCAATTACCATACAATCTTCATACCTGACACGAGCAGCCAGAGCCCATCCCAGAGCTAGAATTAAACATATAAAACATCCCTGCAATGACAAGAGAAGATTCTTTGGTAATTAGAGTTAATGATCCAAAGTTCAATGCAAATGTAGCACGAGTAATTCTCCATCTATTTTCTTGAATAAATCGCAAGCCGTCAGCAAGCACTAAATCGCACGAATCAAATCCTTGACATGATAGGACTTCAGCCAGAGGAATCTTGAGGTCACTACGGAATCACGCAAACCGAGAAAATTTAAGCTAAAAAATGAATTTTTATCGTCACGTGTCCATTCAATTTATAGCTCAAAGAGCCTGCACGTTAGGCTTTTCTGGAATTCATGCGCATATGGCCCAACAATCTATCCACCCAATAAAAATGTATGCTTGACAGTAACCCCAAATACATTCGTCCGTCGACTCTCTCTCATGCCACATGAAATTTTAAAAATGCCGAGTCACCATGATTATCTCGAATAACTATTTCCAGACGAAGAGACAAACTCAACATCCTTCCCGGGCCCCGGAAACGGATTCGACGACCGAAATCAAGTGACGCTGGATCGATCTGCAGCATGCCCGCGGATTGTACAATACAAGAGGGAAAAACAGGAGCGACGCGAACCTGGATCTGAATAAAAACAGCGAGCGGACTGCAGAACGCTCCGCTGATAGAGAAGAGGAAGGAATCAATGGAATCTAATGCCGACATTCTGTCCCCGTCTCCCTCTGCGTCTTCGCGATCCTCTCTCTCGTTCCCTCCCAGAACTATAAGCGCGGACGCGCGAGAAAACAAGAGTCAAAACCGCGAAAGAAAGAACCCTAGATTTCGGCCACGCAGTTCCCGTCCCAGTCCTCTGAAGGTGGATTCAGATCGCCATGGACGAGAATTGCTTGCAGGGAACGGGTGAGAGAGAGATAGGGAAGAAGAGGAAGAAGGACCTGAAGAAGACGGAGCGCGGAGCAATATATTTCGAGGAAATAAGAGGGGATCCCATTTGACCACAAAAATCAATTCAGAGAGACAGGGAGTGACAGATGGATGAACTGTGTGATTGGTGGGGCCGGGAATCTGACATGGCGCTTGCGTGTCATATGGATATTCCGAAAATGAAAATGGTGATGATGAAGGTTTTAGAGGCAATTGCGGGAGGAAGATGCGGATTTATTATTCGGATTCGCTCAAGTGTTTTTTTAATTATTTCTTTTTTTAGAAAATAATTTTAAAATTATAGGAAAAAAGTTGATTAATATCATATTAGAGATAGTAAAAATTGACACGATTCAAACACGTCACGAAAAAATCGTGTTTAAATTAGTATTTTTTGGTTGCATAAGAGATTAGGTTATATTAGTTTGGAAGGGTAAAAATAATTTTATAATAAAAAAATAAAGTGTGAGAAATTTTTGAAAAAGTGGTTAATTATATATATAATTATATTTTAATATTTATTTAAATTAATATAAATTTTAGGTTAATAGATTAATATATTATCAAAAATTATTTTAAATATAAATTATTTAAATTTATTCTTTAAAAAAATTATCTATATGATTTGTCCCTGATCCAGGCCACCAAAAATATGAACTTTTGTGATTAGGCTAGGATTTTTAGGTTGTCTGAGATAGTGGACCATAATAAATTTATACCATACCAACACGATCCAAAAACTTTACATCTACTTGAATTGCCAACCCTACATCATACGGCATGGCCTAATAACAAATTCATACTATACTAATATAGTCCAAAAATTTTGTACAAGCCCGAATTGCGGGCTCTACATCACATGTTTTTTGGATTTTGTCAATGTGCAGTGCTAATTCTCTTCGTATTCGTTTCCCGTTGCCCCAGGCTCGCCTATAACCCCTGTGAATCTGAATATCCATTGGATGATATGATTTCACATGTATATATATATATATATGATATTATTTTTAATTCGAATATTTTAAATTAAAAAAATTATGATCACAATTGTTTCATATCTTATTATTAGTTGAGAAACCATTTTACAAAATGATTTATTTTTCTTTTTTTTCTATTCTAATAATTAGTTTCTTTCATGGATCACAAAAATCTTTTGCCCTTTATTCGGATGGAGGGATTTGGAGAGTGGGGATGAGATGAGACAGTTGAGAAAGGTTATGGAGCGAAGTGCTGTGGAGGGATAAAGAATATTATGTAACTCTCGTTTGAATAGCACTACGAAGGGGGAGATGAAGTAGAAGTGGCAAATATTACCAGCCCGATCTTATCGGGTCGTGCCAACACTGCACGATAAAAAAGGGAGTACATGATAAGAGCTGGTCCAAGTACAGCCTTTTAGGATGTCGTGTCGAGTCAGCATAGCATAATAAGATAGGGGCGCCATAACCCAGCTCGATAGTATGATAATCCCGTTTGATCGTAATTTATTTGTAAGTACAAGTGAATTCACAAATTGGATTTCTTTATCTTTTAATAGTGTTTGATAGTTTACTAATTTTTTTTAATTTCCCTAATCGGACTGTTGTGTCAGCTTAGTCCGGAGATCATCGGGCCAAGCACGTCTAATAAAATTACCGAACTGTGCTGGCATGGCACGATAAGCTTCTAACATAAAAACCCTAGCCCAGCACGGTGTTATTGTGTCGGGCCGGATTTTGCTAGGTTTAAGATAGAGAGTAAATATTATACTCTTTATAATTATCTCTAACTATTATATTCAAAAATTTATCATAAATTGATCATTTATCCCTCTATATTCCCCGAACTCTAAGAAATAATATAGACGTATGACTTATCCCTCCATAGCTCTCCAGAAACCTCCTGAGTTATTTTTTTTTAACCAAACATGATTTTTTGGTATAAATCGCCGATATTCAGGTGAATTTTGTCCAACTGATTAATCCGGATTACTCCGGATCGGCCCATTTAAGGGGTTAAAAGCTCTCCGCTGCATGTGGGATTCGAACTCGAGTCCTCCCATTGGAATGATGAGTGCCGAACCACTCGACCACGCCTACAGTGGATCCTAACCAAACATGGTTACTCCTAACCTTTCCCTCGCAATCCCTCCCAATCAGCTGACCCAAGTCCGTGGTAGTTGTTCGTAACTTGACTCTTCTTGGCATCCTAGTGAATAAAAGAAACCATTGGGATGACTGGGCTCCGTAGAATGCAGGATCTCGACGGAGGCTAATTTGCCAGACGACATGCATGGGGGCACACTAGCATAGTTTTTAAAACCGGGCAAGGCCGGCCGGTTCGACCGGGAACCGGCCACTCACCCGGTCCGGTTCTCACAAAAAATCCAATTATTATTTAAATGAGATCAAATCCAATTGAACCTGCCGGTTTTCATTTGAACCAATAAATCTAATTGAACCGATAAGAAAACCGGCTAATTTAAAAATAAAAATAAAAATATATTATAATATACTTATTTTATTTTACTAG
>CXYZ01012827.1:98419-145187 GCA_900006705.1 Sonneratia caseolaris | reverse complement strand
CTTGGAATCCATAGATTGAACTCGTGTGATTGGCCGGGTATAGATCTTCTAAGACTGTACGAAAAAATCTTTCAGAGGACGTGAGATTCACTCTGACTCTCGTTTGACTAAGGGGATATCAAAAGAGCCGATCTTATCGTACGTCGCAGGGATCACAACCGCAAATTGCACATAAGTGCCTTCAGTTTATTAATTTCTAATTTCATCCATCATAAAAATCAGAAATCACTTTATGGTTTCTGTATATTGATCTCTACACTTTACAGATTGTCTATTAAATTCTATTTTATAAATTTAATTAGATCACTTAATTGGGTTGACTGATTGGATAGTAGGACACATGATCAATCATATATTGTTTGACCCAAATTAAAATTCAACAGCATGACCTCGACAGTAGACATAGATCGAGAGGAACGTGCATCACGAAATAGGGTCGGGTATCACAAGTGAACATTTGGCTTGGCCCGTGGATTTCCCAAGAATCTGGGATGCAAGCCTATCCTCGATGAGGGAGTGCCAACTGAGATTCGAAGCACTTGCAAATGGGCAATCGAGCTTATTGACCTCCCCATCTCCATCGCTTGGAAGGAGGGCATTGTTAAGGACATGCTCGGGGAAGGTAGAAGAAGAAGGGGAGCATCATGGAAATTAGTCGGCCCAGAAGCTCTATGCCCGACTTGCTACAATGGAATGATAAAGCTAATGGTTAGCATACTGTCAATGACGCAACGCTTGCAGGATCAGAAGCAGCGATTCTCCGGAAAGGTCTCCTCTTGAGCTGGAGCAACTTGAAGCACTCGTGCAGTTCAAGTCAAAAACCCACTGAGTGGTTCAATGAAAAAGAGCGGGAGGCGGCCCAGAGATCTCCAAATGGCAGACCTTGTAATTTGCGTTCCCGAAGAAGGCCAATACTGTCCAGGAAAAGCCGCCTTCGCTTGCCCTTGTTCCGGGGTACTTCCCCTCTCTCTCTCTCTCTCTCTCTCTCTCCCCTCCACGTTTCTCCGCCGAACTCCCTTCTTATTCATTTCGACGGAGAAAACCCTAATCGGCGAGCTCGTCGGATCGCGTCAAGAATTACGTCGAGGAATAGAATCAGGGCGACCCGATAATGGGGACTCCGGAGACCTCTCGCGAGCCCTGCCCGGACCGCATCCTCGACGACATCGGCGGCGCCTTCGGCATGGGTGCTGTGGGCGGCTCCGCTTTTCACTTAATCAAGGGCATCTATAACTCCCCCAGCGGCGCACGCCTCGCCGGAGGCGCCCAGGCCGTCCGTATGAATGCGCCCCGTGTTGGCGGTAGCTTCGCCGTATGGGGAGGACTCTTCTCCGCCTTTGACTGCACCATGGTCTACATGCGCCAGAAAGAGGATCCCTGGAACTCGATCGTCGCCGGCGCCGCTACCGGTGGCTTTCTCCAGATGCGACAGGGTCTTGGCGCCTCAGCTAGATCAGCCCTCTTTGGCGGCGTCCTCCTAGCTCTGATCGAAGGCGCCGGGATCATGCTCAATAAGTTCATGAGCGCGCAGCCGCCTCCTCCCCTGATTATGGAGGAGCCCGGGGCCATCCCTATGGGCCAGTTCCCTGGACAGATGCCACCGCAGCAGGTTCCTTTGAGTACGAGTTCAGGTTTGAATACAGAATCAGCTTCAAGTTCAGGTTCAAGCTCGTGGTCTGGGGGTTGGTTTGGCGGAGGGAAGAAAGAGGAGGCGCCGAGCAGCGGAGCAAAGACCGAGGTTCTGGAGAGTTATGATACGCCCATGCCTTCTTTCGAGTACAAGTAATGAGTTTTCAGGTTTTACTCCTCAAAGATGTCGCCTTTATTTTGTGTTCCATTAGGGAGCATAATTTCAGAGAGAACTGATCATGAAGTTTTATGGGCTTCTAGCTTTTTCATCAGTTTATGAACCCAACATTTATGATTAGCACAATCCTTTTGCTGCTATACATGATCAATATCAAATCATGCTGCGTTGTTGTTCGGATTCAATGGTAGTATTTGAAATTTCTAGCCCTTAATTTTTTGAGTTTTGGTCTTGAAGGATTGCAATGCCCTGCAATAGCTAGCATGTGGTTCTACCTGTTAGATATTGGATTAGCGAGTCAAAGTTTGAGTTTTTATTGTCTTTTCCCTAGTGTTTGGTTCAATTCAATCGCTGGTGTATCATGAATCCTTGATTTGAGCTTCTGTTCGAATTTGACAATAGATCTTTACGTGCGGCAGTCTGTCATTCAAATGTATTATCTAGTAATTATGACTTATGAGCATCAGAAAGTGCACATATTTATCTTCATATTGCTAATAGAGAAATCGGGCTATCGGATTGCTGATGACCCGTTAAGCTGGTCACGAGCCTCGCATATTCTTGTACCGTAGTGGTGGAGCGGCAAAATTTGAAGATGGCGGGCATGTTTCTCTAGTGGTAAGTAACAAGCCCCACTGCATCTCGACTGTCGTGGCGTCCGCCACTTGGCGCAGCCTGGTGATGGGCGTCCCTCAACTGTCCTCCAGCTCCTTGACAATGGCCATGACCTTGGCCCACCTCCCCGACTTCCTCACCTCCCTCTTCCCCCACCACCCGAGTCTCCCTCCTCGCACCCTCCACTAGGTCCTCAACACTATGCCCGGAGAGCAAAGTTGATCTTGTTGGAAGATTGTCCGATTTCTCGGGTCTTTCATGAAGGAGCTAGATAGAGGATGGAGCAAGGAATGCACATTATTTAGCTACTGATCCATCGTCTATTCCGAAGTCAAATCATAATCCATGGAGCTTAGATACTCAAAATACTCGAGTGATATACCGTTTGTCATTCAATCAAAGCAAACCCGATTCGTCCCGGAATTGAAGAGGCAATCGCATTACAATCGATACTCATTCCTATCATATATTTAAGTGACCCTTTATCATAAAGCCAGTTACGTGAAACACCTAAACATGAACCATAGGCACCCATGTGCTCCGATGCTTTATCCAGTTGCTGGAATCCAACCGAGAGCCTTCCCATACCTGTAAAAGTTCCCTGGAATAGAAGTCCGGTGTCTTTCTCGAGTTCAAAGGGGATGGGACCAAAATTCAATTCACGGATAGATAGGAATGCACCATACAAATGGTGAAGTCGAGGTGCATGTGCCATCTCGGGATTGGTTGTTCTGTGTTCTTTAGTCCCGGGACATGATGGAATGAATACGCAGAGTCATGATATTGACGAACTCATTATAGCTCTCCAAGCGGAGCTGGCCAGCTTGACATTCCGTGTGATACTTCCATTGGTGTTCATAAAAGCCTATCGTTTAAAATACAATGAGATTTCGGGTTCGTTGGTGGGACTCCCACATCTAGCAGTGGATCATGACCAAATTAATGCGGAAAAATCAGTTTAAATTATTGGGTATCCAAGAATCTAGTACATCCTGACCAATCTATATTCGAGCTTGTCAGTCCGCTGAGAAGCGAAACCCGATCCATCATGTTCAAACACCTTGAACGTCGAGCAAGGTAACCACATGTTAGATGGGGGCCGACACTCATGTCATGGGCACAAACTCTTGGTCAAGCCCAGAACAGTGTCCGATGGGCCGAAATCTCACCCTTCTTGCAATTTTTCAAGACATCTCAACCTCTCTCTACTTTTTGATGCACGGTGCCCAAACTTTCTGCTTCTCGGCTAGCTCGTATATTCGAATCGATAAGAACTCTATCAAGAGTACGTCAAATCCACATACTGCCCACATCTCGATTCTCCCTCTTGTAATTTATAGCCGAAAAATCCAATCATTTACAGTGAGCTGAACTCGGGTGCAGGGAGGAGAAGTGAGATGAATCCGGTCATCACAAGAACTCGACCGATCTGTGTAGCAGTCTACAGTTTGATCCATTCCGAGCCATCGATGAAGCTGAGGGAAATAAAAGGCTTGGCTTCCTCGTCAGTGAGCTCTCTGGACCATGACACCCTCCCTGCAAAGCTAGCCCCCGGTCCCGTGCACTTGTACTGCCCATAGAACACAGTCCTGCAGGAAAAAAAGAGAGAAAAAAGAACACATCCAGTTACTACCACCGCCACACATCCTTTCGATCTGTTATCGGAGACTGGTTTAAGGCAACCGAGCCGGCTTGTAGTGCAGCCTAAAGGTCGATCAACCATCCCAGCACCATCACAGTACGATATGATTCGACCCTCGAAGACTAGGCCCACCAGAGTGGATGAGCCAGCTAGAGAACAAGTAAACGCATACAGAATCCCATGCGCATGCGACTGTAAAGCTTTCTCTGTTTTTTCCTTTTTGCCAAAAGTACCCCCATCAGCACACGGGATCATCCCCAACGACGGGTTTGGCGAGTTATGTGAATTAGGTAAGTGGCAGGCGCACTTTGAATAAATAGATAAATAAATAAATAAATATATAAATGCGGATGGATCCCTAATAAGGTGCATTACACGTAGGTTTCAATAGGGAAAAGGCAGAAAAAGACATACAGGTAACGGTTAGGTCGACTTCGGTACACATATTCCCCGGGAAAAAAAATGTACCGAAGCTGCCCCCGGCTAGATGGGAACAGTGCACGATTCCGGGTGTCGGTCTGGGGGGGTAGCTAGGTCATTTGAAAATGGATCTGCGGATGTTCCTATATAAAAATGTAGAGTGGACGGCCACCGTCCTAATAAAGGGCACTCGGCCTCTATGACCCGCCAGTTCACAAGGGAAAAGGGAACGGCTAATAATTGATCTGATAATAGGTGGCATCTCCCTCTCTCCTCGTTTTTCTTTAAAGCAGCCATGCAACTAAAATGGGTTATAATTAATCTAAATTAGAGTAGAATTGAGTTTCTAAAAAATTATCATCTTAACTAACCTAATGTTGGGATTAAGAGACCGTGTACTTTCTGTCTACTTTTCATCCTTAATCTCATGTCATATGGGTAACTTGTGTCGTCTGGTTTTCATTGCCCTTTTTGTCTCTCGGCTCGTGACGGTGAAATCCCGAGNGGGGTAACTTGTGTCGTCTGGTTTCATTGCCCTTTCTGTCTCTCGGCTCGTGACGGTGAAATCCCGAGCCGCAAAACCGTACCGTCAGATGACCGCGATCAGGATTGGGAAACTTACATCTCGCGGCTTGGGTCGCCCCAGTTGTACCAGCCCTTGGGGATGATGATGTTGTCCATGTAGGTGTACGCGAAAACGACCCTCGAGAATGGACCCCACGCTCGGCCGAGGTAGAGGGCCCCAGAGCCTGTCACCTTACAGTTGACGAAGGAGAAGCCCGTGTCCTCCAGCATGCTGCTCCTCCCCTGCGCCGTCAGCGACCCCATGTTCTGCGCGATTGCGTGGACATGGCAACCCTGCAGATAACAAGCGTTTGATCTCACCCATCAAGTGCCATTCTAGCTAGCAATGCAGTTTTTGATCCGATAGTCCAATGGATCGTGCACCACAGAAGAACAACAGAAACACGAAAATCGATTCCTCTTGGGGGAAGGATCAACTCGAAAACGAGGACCTATCTATGGAGAGGAGGCGGTGCATTAGGAGGTCCATTCGATAATTGTACGCCTATTTTTTTATGCTCTTTTGGCTGCCAGCTCCTTCGCCCTGCTGGAGCATTGTAGAATACTACAACTGTTGCAGGATTCCGTAGGAGTCTAACCTCGAACAAGGAGAGGCCATTGCCGAAGACGAAATCGACAGAGCCTTCAATGTAGCAGTCCTTGTAATAATGCCTGCCCAAATGGTCATACAGTGTGTCCTGCGCTCCCAGGAACCTGCAGCCTAGGAATGTGGCCGTGTCCGCCGATATCCTGAATGCCACTGCCTGCTTCCCCACCGCTCCCGGCGGCGGCACCGGCGCCGTGTTCTGCATTCACCAGAATCACGGAAAACAGTCGGTTACAACTAAGAATTATTCATTCTTCCAATTGGGTCTGTTCCGTTTGAACTCTTGCTAGTTCCAGGTGAAAATGCACTGATATGGAAGAGAGGAAAGTTTGACGAAACTTCGATTATGGTGTGGGTAAAATTTGTGTCTGACAGTTACAGATGAACTTCTGAATTTCGGATTTGCTTGTACCTAGTGACTATAGGAAAGCTAAGAGTGAAGATGTCACCTTGAATGTGATGTTCTTGGCGATGAAATAAGGGGAATTGACAGCAAAAGTGGCAGAGCTGTAGGTTCCCATGGGGTGGCCTTTGGGCCCTGGAGTTTGAGCTGTGTCCCCCCATTGAACTATTGTATTGTCAGCTCCTGCCCCTTCGATGGTGATGAAGGACTTCAATGGCGGAATGTTCACTTTCTCCCTGAGAAGATCTCAAAAAATCAGCGTGCAACAACAGATGACAGAAAAATCACAAAACATGCAGGAAACTTATCGTTTTTATTTTTTTTTATCTTCATTTTGGATTCTAATGAGATCGACTCTGTGCCGCTGCCCGTCTGGTTCAAATAGGGAGATTCCTAGAGCATTCATTTGTGGGAAGAAAAGGACAGGGAGAAAGGGAAAAAATGCAGTATCTGTGGTGAAGAACAGAGAGGAAATTGAATTGGGAAAATTACAAAGTGTGGAGATAAAGACAAACTCTAGAATCCACGGGCTCAGTGAAATGTGAATCACCAACTTGGCAAGAGCCTTGAACAGAGGGCAGACATTCAATAGGACAAGAACTTGCAACAGGAAACTCAAAAGACAGTACATGTACATGTGCTTATATACGTAGTTACAGGTAGCTCTTAGCCCGACCCATGTTCCGTCCAGGAAGAGCGTGAATGACTGAATTCTCTCCTGAACGACAAATTTGCCCACAAACCGGGTCTGATCATTTTTCTGAGACCGATTTCTGGCTGGGAAACAAGGGACTCCTGAGAGTTTTCTTTACGATTTTCGGGGTACTGGTTTGCATCGAGCCAGATGGATTTCCTCAGGGTCTCAGTTTCCCGATTCGGGATAGAAAGTGAAAACAGGAAGATAAAGTGAAAGCTTGTTTGTGCTGGTAAAAAGTTGGGAGGAAAAGAGACTCCTGGATTGTTTCTCCATGGCTAAATGCAGTGATCGTGAGAACAGGATCGGTTTACACTCACTTGTAGACACCGGCGTGGACCTTGATGACGACCCGGACGAGGTTCATGAAGGGGAGGGAGTCAATGGCATCCTGGATTGACTTGAAGTCGCCGGCGTCGTGCTTCTTATCGACGGTGAGGGTGTAGGAGGGGGAGAGCTTGTTCTTGGCAGCCTTGAAGACGGTGTGCTTGAGGCTGCCGACGAACTTGACCCACTTCATGAACTGCTGCTCCGAGTACTCGACCTGGCTCATGTTCGCGGCCAGCTGCTTCCCCGACGATGGCCCCTTCCGGGGCCGTATTCCTTTGGTGTGGCATTGCGCTGGACTAGAGCTGAGGAGGACGGTGAGGAGAAAGCAGAGGGGGAAGAAGGGCTTCGACATTGAAAGGAGAGGGAAAAGAGTGAAGACACGGAGGAAGGAATTAATGTTTGATGTGGAGGGAGAGACCTTCGGATGTGGCAGGACAACCTCAACTGTCTGATGACTTTATATAGGTCTCTTGTAATCTTTTTAATTTGGAATGTGACGGATTTGTTCGGTTCAACCTCAAGTTCCAGCCGGCTAGTCCACAAAAAATATTTGCGGACCCCTCTCCGGTAGACCCGTGTCCTCTCCCGATCTTCATAATGTTTTCGCTCAATCAAAGTCTCGAGCACCCGCCCGCCTACCATCTTTATGGAACTAGCCGACCCGTNGTTAGACCCGTGTCCTCTCCCGATCTTCATAATTTTTCCCTCAATCAAAGTCTAGAGTACCCGCTGCCTACCATCTTTATGGAACTAGCCGACCCGTACCTCCAACCCGAATTGATCCGAACTGACACAGAGGAATAAGAGCGAAACGATCAATCGGACACATCTTATAGTGAGAATCACCTAAAATCTTAGTTTTCACCGGTAATGAATGGACTGTTTTCTTCTCCTCGGTCTTCTTGGGCCGGTTTGATTAGGTGAAAGTGGTTTGTTTTTGTGCGGACAGGAGAATCGATGACAGGATAGAGAGAGAGAGAGAGAGAGAGAGAGAGAGAGAGGGATGTCACGGGCGATTCTACTGACATCCACTTAGGCTTAGAAAGAGGGAACATTGGGGTCACAGGCAAACAATTGAAAGCCACAGACAGCTTCAAATTGGACTCCACATTTCTATTAGCATTATTTAAAAACAACAAAATTCCCCACCAATACCCATATGAGTTAATTAAGGTAAAAAAAAATTCTCATATTTGAATATCATAAATAAATAAATTATGATTAAAAGATTATAATATGAGTCAATCTATTTAGATATGAATTAGTGGATGGTTTCTAGATATAAGAAATTTTATTTTTTTCATTTTGATAAGATAAAAAAGGAGGGTATTTGGTGAAGGCCTTTGGTCCACGGCTTGTGAACCCCGTGAGTGCCTGATCTCCTTCTGCTGGCGCCCGTGTGACTAAGATTTTTCCCGTGGGAATGGAATTTTGCTGGGATGGGATTGAGACGCGCGTGATGCGATGCCGTCGATAGACTCGTACGACGTCTTGGTTTCTGATTGCTCGGGATCCCGTCCGTTTTTCTCGACCTCTTCCGTGACAGAAGACCGGTGGATCCCGGGATCGGGAACTGATATCGGAAGCTGGAGACGAAGAGGCTGGGCCATGGCCCCTGTCGTGAGTGGAGGACCGACTAGGGCCACGGGTCGCACCAGCATGGGCTGGTTCGGCTGGCTCGTCTAGTCTCCTCCTTAGCTGAATATTTATCTATAAATAAATCGATCAAGCTCGGACATACATCAATCGAAGAGTTGGTTCATGATTAAACCAAAAGGGAATATACGCTGAAGCCAATTTCATGTACATATCTGTACCAAACTTTCTTAATCTAAGCCTCAGCCGGGATGGATATGGGAGACCCAGGAGACGATCTCTGCTTATATTCTAGAAAATTATTGAAATAGTGCATAAATTTCATTAATTTTGTTGATATTTTACTTGGTTATCACCCCTAAACTCAAAATTTTGTGATAGGATAGTAATACCCAATTTCTCATATGTCATACCTTTTTACTTATTCTTTTCGATATGAAATTCAATTCCTTAACACCCGCTCTCACATGACAATATGACTTACGCATGCCATATCCCCTCAATAATTGTTCACGAGCCGGATATACATTTATGTGCTCGGAGGAGGGGGTCAATTAACCCATTAGCTAATCAGATTATCGGTTTCCATAATTACGATGAGTCTTTTTTCGATCTTAGATAACAATTGGGTCATGGGTTGGCATTCCGGTCTCGAACCTGGGAGAGGTGTGAGCTCATACGATAATTCGATCTTATATTATGTAGAATTTTTCACATGATTTGTAAGAGTGGTAAGTTTATCTCTAACAAAAAAATTAAAATTGATAGAATAGTGTAATAATCTCTTATATATTATAACTTTTTTACTCGAAAATTCTATTCTTTAATAAGTTTTATCCTCTTGATATATTTCCTTGGTTGTCTAGATCTAAGCCGTGTAACCAACGTGGATCCCTCCCTCTCTTTTTTTTTCTTCTTCCATTTTTTAGTGGTCCTCGAATCAGACTTCTCGGGTAAAAATCCCTTCTACCTTAATCATAATTTTTTTTATTTATAAGATTTAGATAGACATAAGATGAGTAAGTGATGAATCACCTCAAGCACAGCTGGGTGTCTTGAAACGTATAAGTTGTAATCATTGCCAGGTTTTCTCCGGTTATAATGACAAAATTCTGCACATTGATAAAGCGACGGTGGAGCCGACTTGCTCTTTTAAATTGGCCTATCGCCCGGCAGTCTCTTAGATCATCTCTGACACATTAAAATCTCCACTTGCGTGCATGCCTGCCCACACTATTTGTGTAGCGTACAAGAGCCTCTATGGAATTACAACAAAAGGCATCATCAGCTTGGCCCCTTGTGGATCCATGCCCCTTTGGAGTTAGCTGTCTTCCGTTCTTCATTTGGAACATCTTCTGTAACCGCTTCGACAGACTTGTCCGATCAACTAGAGTGGTAGGCCCGTTTGTCGCCTTAATCCACAGCTATAGTTGATAGAGACAATAACATCTTCCCTTACATTCCCTTCATCCGCTTCTGATTCGGCTGTAATTTGTTAGAGATTGAGGGTTTCCATCTCCCCGTGCTGTTCAGTCTGTAGATAAGACAGCTGATCGATCCAGTAGTAAGCTCCTTGAATCGATCTGCACCAAGATCTCTTTTGTCCTTCTTGATGTCTCTACCCTCTTTTCTCTCGTGCCTTATCAGATTTGTATAAGGTATGGGTAAATGGCACGTCTAAGTGAACTCATGACCTGATGGGTGAGCCCGCTTTGTGGATCGAGCTGGTTTCTGATTTCAGTGGTTGTGTACATAGGAAGAAGCCCATTTGCAGACGAGCAAGCACGCCCAGAGGCAACAACTCTGACCCCCCGCGTTAGCTCTTTTCTCATTCTCTTCTTCCATTTTTGCTTGCAAATTTTTTTTTTTTTGGTTGTTGTTTTGTGGAGAAAGTATGCAGCATAGTGGTGTCTGTTGGTTTTTCTTAATCCAAATAACCTCAAGGTTATACGTGCTGAAATTAAAGAGAATACTTAAATATAAATGGAAGCGTATTTGAATTCATAGATGGAACTCGTGTGATTGACTGGGTATGGATCTTCTAGGACTGTACGGAAAATTTTTCAGAGGACGTGGGATTCGCTTTGACTCTCGTTGACTAATGGGATATCAAAAGAGCTGATTTTATCGTACGTCCCAGGGACCACAACCGCAAATTGCACATAAGTGCCTTCAGTTTATTAATTTCTAATTTCACTCATCATAGAAATCAGAAATCACTTTATGGTTTCTGCATATTGATTCCTACACTTTACAGATTGTCTATTCAACCCTATTTTATAAACTTAATTAGATCACTTAATTGGGTTGACTGATTGGATAGTAGAGATACATGATCAATAATATATTGTTGGACCATATATTATCAAATTAAAATTCAACAGTGTCATCATACAGCAGTACTTGTATTGAGATATCTGACCAACGAAATTCATCGGCCCAAGTAGGTGATACTTTCGCATCTGATCCAATTTTTCCAGTTATACATGATACCTATTTTTTTTTAGGGTTCATTAGAGTATTCTAGGATTTTTAAGGTTTTATTTTATATTTATAATTTAAAAATGTGACATTTTGTTGATCCAATTGTAAAGAGACAAAGTGGGTAGACATTCCTTGTAATGTAGGGTAATGATAATCAGCACGAGAGGGTACCTGTCACAGGGGTCGGAACTCACCCAAAATTTTCCGTTCCTGCGATAGTGCTGAGCAGTGTCTCGTGCACTCTCAACCAACCCAAAGTACACATAGCGAAATAACTTGGCGAGGTTTAGTAATCAAGGATCGAGATCAAACAATGCAAGGTAAGGGAAATCTCACTTGTATTCACAAACTCGAATTACAAGAACACACAAAACCCTTACATGACCTTGCACGGTCACGCCCAAGTATATGCCTCGAGGCTCCAGCACTTGCACTCCTCACTTGGACGGGTGAACTTCGCTCCAGGAGTTCACACTTAGCTTTGGGGGATCTGGTCACACTGTTGCTGGGGCTTCCTTTGCGCTACTTTCTGTGATGGAGTGTTTCCTCTCGACTCTCTCCAGTTGCTCTCCCCCTTTGCTACTTCGACCTTGGGACCCGATGGCTATTTATCCTTGCAGGGGGCAACCACCGTCCCTGGTTTCCAGGAGACATCTCAGCTCCCCTAACAACCCACCCCCACACTTCTAGGGGCTGTAGTTGGATAAGCTTGACTGCTTGCCAGCACAGTCACTCGGTTAGCACCTTGACCGAGACTCCATCGTTCTGCGACTAGAATATACCGGGTTTGCCTAAGTGTCACCCACACTTAGTTCGGTCGTGGGCACCGCGCCCTTGCCTTGGATTAGTTGCTGATAGCATGGAACATTAGCGTCGCTCGACCGCGAGCGACTTCCCTAGCGAGTCTTTCGGGAGAACCCGCGCGCCCGTTGCTTGCTAGCTTGCCTTGAACAGGTCTTTCGAGAGATTAGGGCGTCCAGCTCACTTGCCCTTGACCGGGTCTTGCGGGAGTGCTCAAGCTCGCACTGCTCGCCACCTGGCGTCCGCCTTGCTTGCCCGGGAGCAAGTCTTCCGGGTGGTTAGGGCATCCAGCTCACCCCCCCGATCGAGTTTTTCGGGAGGTTGGGAAGTCCAGCTCACCTTCCCTTGACCGAGTCTTGCGGGAGCGCTCCTTCCCGCATAGCCTGGCCCTCACCCTATATATATTCAACTGATCCTTTGGCATTCTTCCCTTGATCCTTTCCCTAGTTGCCATGCCATCGAGGGTCCGCTTAGCAGCCATGTCCGTGTCCGAGCATTAAGGGGCTGACAATACCCTTGAAGTTGGAGGTGACAAAATTATGTCGCATGACAAGAACAAAATTGACAGGAGAGACAACTCACGATACACAGCTGTAAAACAGAGAACCAGAGACGGCGACGAGGCGGGCACCTTAAGGCCTCGTGCCCGCCCCGCACTGTTGGCCCGTTGACCCACCCTGTCCTGTGACCCACTACGAGTCTCTTTGAGGTGGCCTGTGCCATGACCCTTTGCGGGGCACATTAGACCCTGCCCATCCCATTTCGACCCATGTTTTAGAAAAAAAATAAATTAAAATTGTATTAAATGGAAAACAAAATGTGATACAAATATATGATAAAATATATATTACACAAGATGTTGATGAGGTTGACTCACTAGATTCAGATCATGATCCCATATCTTTACCATTTCAATCAAGCTCAGGTTATTTCAAAACAATGGTTGTCTTCGAGAATGCGCAAAAAAGTTGAATTCGGGTGTTGTGGCTTGGATTGAATTTTTGATATTTAAGTAAGCATATTGATAGAATGAGAGGAATGGAGAGATGGAGAGGACTAGCGAGAGACAAGAAAAAGAAAACCCCCCACTTACCCACACAAAAGATAGGTGTTTTATGGAGTTACGGGTCGGGTGGCCCGTTTGGACGAGTCAGCTCGGATTGGGCTGGAAGGCCCGTATGCACTGTCCATATTAGATACCATAATTTAAAAAACCGGCCGGCCGGTTCGACAGGGACCCGGCCACTCACCCGGTCCAGTTCTCACAAAAAAATCCAATTATAATTTAAATGCGGTCAAATCTAATTGAACCAGCCGGTTCTCACTCGAACTAATAAATCCAATTGAACCGATGAGAAAACCGGCCAATTTAAAAATAAAAATATATTATAATATACTTATTTTATTTTACTAGACTTATATTTATATTTTATATTGAATTTAGGACTAATATTATAACTATATGAATGATTTTGATTATAAATTATAGTTAAATTATAACATTATATCAATTTATTAGAATATTATATTATTAATATTATTTATTAAACATGCGGTTCAACCCATTGAACTTCCAATCCGACCCATGAATCCATGAACCCATACCTTGACCGGTTCTCGGCTCGGTCCAATTTTAAAAATTATGTTAGATATAGTACGTATTATATAAAAATAATAGATATTATATTGTTGCGGGGCACAGCTAGTAAGAGGACATCGTTAAAACCAAATATGAACTAAGCTAAAACTTTATATAGCAATTATTGGTGAAATCTTTGTGCACGTGAAGCTTGAGGAATAATTGGGCCCTATTTCGTGATAGAGATGGCAATATTAATCCTCTCAGTCTGCCTCCCTCCACTTTTGCTCGTTCCCGTGAGCTGTTGTTAAGCGATGAATGAATTCTTTATCATCAGCACCTGCCATCGTATCGATAGTGTGCCAGGGGTCGTGCGATCCACACAACCATGTGATTATTTTGACAATATTCATGTATCACCGTGTTTTCTGAGTAAGAACGATGTTATCGAACCATGAATTTTATAAATTATTTCGACCGATTCAGATTCGATGATATATACTTGATAATTGATGGAATTCTTTCCGCCCATTGTGAGAACTATACTATGATCATTTGGGGAACAGAACAAAAAGAAAAGAAAATCATCATGAGATTAAAAAAGGACGAGACATGATATGGTCGACATCCTTTTCCGACCATTAATTGAAAGTTCTTGGATCTTCACGTCTCCTTATCCCGTCCCTTCTCTCATCTGTCCGTGACACCTTGCGTGTATTGTCGATAACTCGAAGAACAAACTTCACATTCTTCCACCATTGGCAAGCACAAAATGACAAGAGCCCCCACCCTCCTCCAATGTCTTGAAATTGTTGCCCATCGAATCAAATCAGAAATGCTTGAGCCTAACACTGATCATATGGAGGACCGAATGCGTGCTCGAAAACGAAGGAAGATTTGTTCCGGTGAAAATAAAAATAATGTCTCATAATATTGCATTATAGGAATGATGTCATTCCTCTGAGAGGGGTTTCCTCATCGAAGGAGCTCGCTCCGTTCCATCACCCAAAAAGGCTCTCCAGGGCTGGCCCAACTCCTCGAGTGGAGCACCACCAGAACCCCGCCGGACATGTGAATAGATTCTCATGCGTCAGTCAATCAGAAACCTTAAATTACTCTCCTTCCTGTCTTGAAGATCGGCGACCCAGGTAACTGCCTCCTGGATAGGACCCGAGAAGACGACCTTGAAAGGGATCGGCTTTCAAAGCTCAAATCTGCCCAGACAATGTTAAAACTGGCCATTTCGGCATTCCTGGCAATACTAGCCGCCGCCGCCACTACTCTCATCCCCTTCCCTTCCCTCCCAGATAAGCCCTCCTACTACGGCTCCCTCTTCCTCTCCGCCTCCATCTCCGACAACTCCTCGGCCGCCCGCCACCTCCGCGCCCTCACCAGGAGGCCCCACGTGGCCGGGACCCCCGCCAACGCTGAGGCAGCCGCCTATGTCCTCTCCACCCTTGCTTCCTACAACGTCCGATCCCATGTTACTTCCTACAGCGTCCTCCTCACATACCCGATCTCTCGATCGCTGTCCCTCACCCTCCCACCGCCCGGAGGCCAGCCCGAGACGACCTTCTCCCTCCGCCAGGAAACCTACGAGAACGATCCTTACGCTGACATGGCGGACCAAGTTCTGCCGACCTTCCATGGATATGCGAAGTCCGGGACCGTTGCAGGGCCCGTGGTCTACGCGAACTATGGGCGGGTTGAGGACTTCCAGGCCCTCGAATCGATTGGAGTAGACGTGAAGGGCAACATCGTGATCTCTCGGTATGGGAAGATATTCCGGGGCGATATTGTGAGGAACGCGCACCACGCCGGGGCAATCGGGGCTGTGATATTCACGGACCGGAAGGACTACGGCGGCGGCGGTGCCAGATGGTTCCCGGAGGATAAGTGGATGCCACCGAGCGGGGTCCAGGTTGGGACGGTCTACAGTGGAGCGGGCGACCCGACTACCCCCGGTTGGGCCAGCAAAGAAGGATGCGAGAGGCTGAGTGAGGCGGAGATAGAGCGTGGAGGAGACCTCCCGCTGATCCCCTCATTGCCCGTTTCTTGGGCTGATGGGGAGGCCATCATGAAGTCTCTAGGTGGTGACATGGCTGAGGATGATTGGCAAGGAAGTCAGGATGGGCCCCCCTACAGGCTTGGCCCTGGCCCAGGTGTTCTCAATCTCACTTACTCTGTAAGTACTTGGCCATACTTTTTGTTTCAAGGAATAGAAAAGGTCTCGTTGGCCTGGTTTTCACGTGTCAGTTTCCTTTGTGTTGGAATATATATATATACATATATACACACACACATAGCATATCAAATACGTTTATATTCCTTTCTTTATTTTTCTTTCCAATCACTGTCCCCCTCATGCCACATTCCATTTAGAAGCATAAATCCTCAATTGAAATT
The DNA here is from genome assembly GCA_900006705.1 of Sonneratia caseolaris. NCBI lineage: Eukaryota > Viridiplantae > Streptophyta > Magnoliopsida > Myrtales > Lythraceae > Sonneratia > Sonneratia caseolaris. The sequence continues at coordinate 129,239 of CXYZ01012827.1, read as the reverse complement.
ATGGCAAAAGAAACTTGCATTAGATGGCCATTGATGATGAAGTTACAAACCTGCTATTGATTTGTTGATATTTATTTAAAATAATTTTACCCATCAATGCATTCAACTTGGGTCAGTTTCAGATTCGGTCAGGTTCCATATGGGCAGGTTTAATTTTTTACAATTTATCTTGTGAGATGAAAGAGATACTTGATTTTGGCCCTATGATACAAAAGGAGAAAGATTTGACTCGTAATTTTTCATAGGTTTTCTTCTTGAAAATCGACAAAAATGGAAACGGACATGTGATTTGATACAAGTTTTTGAAGATTCTGTGATATGGTAGAGACTGAAGAGGGCTGCACGTCTGTGTCTCCATAGCCTATAATAGCTTTTTCGTTTGGTCTTCAGGGAGAGCAGAAGATGGCAACCATCGAGAATGTCATCGGGGTGATAGAAGGAGCAGAGGAACCCGACCGGTAACTTTGCATTTCTCCAAAACCAGGGATTGGACTAACAATATTACGTTAAGTTGACAGTGCACCATGTACTTCTGCTTTGCCTGTATATCTGTTTGGAAGGCTTGTCATGTAATGAATTGATCGTTTGGGTACAATGGAATCGTTCGTAGGTATATCCTGCTAGGGAATCACCGGGATGCTTGGACATTCGGAGCAGTCGATCCTAACAGCGGCACTGCAGCTTTGTTGGAGGTAAAATTATATCATCTCCCGGATGTTTCAAGCGTCAGACTGTATCCGCCCAGAGAGAGATGGACTTATTGTTCAATTCCTTAACGAAGAGAATGAGGTGTGGGAAGGATATGCTGCTCGACTAACCTCTGCAGTATTTTGCAGGTTGCTGAAAGGTTCTTGAAGCTGCAGAAGAAGGGGTGGAAGCCCCGGAGAACAATTGTCTTTTGCAATTGGGATGCCGAGGAGTATGGCCTGGTCTCTCCTACTATCCCTCTCTCGCATTCTTCCTCTCTGTCCTCATTGTGTCTCGAGATTGTAATCTATGCTGCAATCCCTTCAGGACTGGAGCACTTGGTCTGATAATTGTATTTGACTGCTTGTGTTGCTTTATGACAACACACAGATAGGATCGACAGAATGGGTAGAGGAGAACAGGGAGATCTTAGCTTCGAGAGCTGTTGCCTACTTGAATGTTGACTGCGCTGTGGCTGGTGCGGGCTTCCATGCAGCTTCGACTCCTCAGCTGGATCAGCTACTGATAGAAGCTGCTCAGCAGGTAAACCCTTGCAAGTAGTGGCTGCACATTATCGTTGACCGATTTTTAAATCTTATTGCGTGCATCCAAACTTTCTGTGAAAATTTTGTTGAAGGTCCTAGATCCGGATAACTCATCACAGTCCATCTATGACTCTTGGGTTGGTGCTAGCAGTTCTCTGTTGGTAAGAGCACGAGCCTCTCAGATGAATGTCTGGGTCTAACCTCTGATCTGAAAGCAATAGCTTTGACTGATTGTTTGTTTTAATTTGAATGCATGGAAAGATCGATAGATTAGGAGATGGAGGATCAGATTACGCTGCTTTTGTTCAACATGTCGGAGTCCCATCAGCAAACTTGTATTTCGGATCAGGTACTTCAGTTACTGTTCAATGTCCTGGAGTCTACCCATATGGTTCCTGGTATGAAATGCAGAAAGCTGGTTAACTGAGAACACTACGAAAGCACAGGCTAATTGTTTGAGTCCTTATTCATAATACATGATGGTTGATGATCACTCGGGTTGCTGCAGGATATCCTGTGTACCATTCTATGTATGATGACTATGTCTGGATGGAGAAATTCGGCGACCCAATGTTCCGCAGACATGTTGCAGGTTACCATCAGAAAGACAACTATCCAGGAACCATTTACTAGGAGAATGCTGAAATGTTTAACAAATGATGTCTTTTTGTGAATAGTTGCAAGCATGTGGGGTCTCGTGGCTCTTCGTCTAGCAGAAGAGGAATTCTTACCTTTTAATTACCTAACTTATGCAGCCGGGCTCAAGGTAAGCGAATCTCTAAATATCAGTATAAGAGGTCCAGAGTAGTTGTCATGTTTGAACATGAAGCTGAGACCCCATGTGAAATACAGAGAAGTGCGGAAGAGTTGCAGGGAGAGGTCTCGAGCAAGGAGGTGGACCTCCATCCCTTGTTCAGGTCCATCCAGGAGCTCCGGGAAGCTGCTGAAACGGTTAATACCGAGATGAAGGTAAGACTTTGGAGGTCTATGTTACTGAAATTTTTGACATGGTACCGTCGAGCATCTGTAAGTTCGGCAATGAATTTTTGCAGGTGATCAGAGAGAGCAGAGGATGGATGTTAGTAAGAAAGGAGTATAGGATGAAAGTGAGGGAGCTGAATGACCGGCTGATGATGGCAGAGAGAGCTTTTACAGACAGGGATGGCCTTTCTAGTAGGCCATGGTACAAGCATCTGGTACTGCGCTGAACTCCGAGTCCACTCAACTTCTTAGTAACTTGTGCAACAATATCGATTATATTTGTATTGCAGATCTATGGCCCTTCAAGACATGATGACTATGGATCGAAATCCTTCCCCGGAGTAGATGATGCAATCGAGGAGGCGAAGAAACTGAACACTGCAGAATCATGGAAGTCAGTGCAGCATGAAGTCTGGAGGGTCTCCAGGGTTATCAGACATGCCTCCCTAGTTCTCATTGGTCAACTCACTTGACACGGCTGGCTCTCGCAGGAGAGAAGATTAACAATTCTCGAATATGTACAGTCGACAGTTACAGACTTACCGTTCCAGAGTGGTTGAGCAGGATGCTTAACACATTTCTGGAGTATAATAGTTTTACTTTCCATAGAATTATGAATCGTACTGGCTGCTTGAAAATTAAGATATTGAAAGCCTCAGAGTTACCGATGAAGCGGGAACTTTTTGCTGCAGAAATTGGGATAGTTCCAAGGAAAATTCCCATATTTGCAAGACCGATTTTAGCCTGCTGCAACATTCGTATGATGTGTACAGACAGATCAATGTATAACGGGATCAGTAGCACGATCGATCAGTCATAGAGCAGGCATACTCATGTACCATTAAAGATGCACAATTTGAATATTGCTTCCACGCCTTCCCAGCTCTCTCTCCACTGCTCGATAGCAGTGAGAAAGAAGTCTTGTGTCATCTATGCTGAAGTCCGATTTTCTCCAAGGTTTTAAGAAAAAAAATGGATTGGAATTTTAACCAGGTTGGAGTCCCTGGTTTAACTCTACAGATACTAAGTTGAGTATATTAAGGCCGCCAAGACACTTGTTTTGCACATTATTGGTAATAGAGATGGATTGAACATATTGGAAAGAAGAAGGGCATCTTATTAGATCAGCTATATTTACACCTGATGATGACCAAACTCGAAGAACAACAGCCCTTCAGCGCCAGTGGTCTAGATCAGGCTGTCCGAATGGTCTGATCGTCTTCGACTTCGTCGGGGTCTTCAAAGTTGGGATCTTTCGCATCCACAGCCACCGGAGGCCTCTGCAGCCCCATCTCCGCCGCCGAGTACGGGCCGTCGCCGGACCAAGTGAACTTGCCTCCATGGCCGCCCTTCTTGGGCGATCCGCTCATCCCTGTCCCCGATCTCCGATCCTTCCTCACGTCCGACTTGCCGGGGTTACCACCTGTTGCTCTTGGGCTCTTCCCACCGTGCTTCATTATCTTGTTACTCCAGGACTAACCTCTGAGAAGCGATATCTATACGATGATGCGTGTAGGAATAGGTCTGAGATGATATATATATACAGAGAGAGGAGGAGGAGGAGGAGGAGGAGAAGAAGAAGAAGAAGCCAAGCTGTTTGGTTTTGAGATATTTCTATATAGTATATATGTATATGTTACTTTCATTGGTCGCTGTCTGTAGAGGGTTTCAATGCAGAATCTGTGGGTGTTGTGGGCATCTGATTCATGGACGTGGAAATGGATAAGGATCAACCCCTCCCTCTTCAATTATTAATCTCACATGCGATACCACTGTACTCGCAGCATCAAATTCTGACTATGGATCAAGCATATAAGAATTACTCCTATCGATCATAACTTGGACAACCCCATCATCTCAACAAGTATTTGATAAGCGTGTCACCTGTAAAAGCATGTGTAAACATTAGCTTCCTCTTTCTGGGTATTAAACTGAATTCACTTTCTCGGAGATCAAGAAAGAAAATGTAATTGAAACACCCAGGAAAAGGACTACCAGGCGAAAAGAGCAGTTCGCTCCGTGCTCATCCCACTGCTACCTAACGCCCAGAATAGAGGTGATGTATATATTTGGTTCATTCCCCACCCGATCGACATGTCAGGGTGAAATGCGTTAGGCGGCCTCTGAGTGCTCTTGCTCTGCCCCTTCTTGCCATAGATCCGAATTAAGATCAACCAGACCTTGTCCAGCGAGTCGATATTGTCGGCCCGATTCAGCCCATCCATGGGTCAGTTGGATCGTAAACAAAAGACCATGGCATTGATCCGTCCGATGCATAGGATGCTCTCTGGCGTAGTCCGTGGGCTAGGGACTGCATCAATTCTAGAGGTAGAGTTGTAATATGGGTAGTTCGAGTTTATTCAAAATAGGTGTGGAATCATCTGGTCATGTTATGGTTCGATTCATTAAGAATAATAGACTGGTCTGGTTATGATTTACGATTCAAGAAAACTAAGAACCGGTTTGGAACCGAGCCTAATCTGGTTAGATCACGGTTCAAGCCAGTTTGAACATGAATTGCGACTTTTTTTTCCTTTTTATTCAAAATATTTAAAATGAATTACCAAAAAATTTACTGTTAATTGTAGGGTTTTGTTGGTTTGGGCAGATTTTACAATAGTTATAGACTAGTTTTGCAATAATTCTATACTAGTTTTCAGATTTGAGCTAGTTCAATGATTAAACATGTTGTGCCAATTCCGGTTCAACATACCTAGACTCGACTCATAATCGCTCTTCAACTCAATAAAATTAGTCAAGTCAATGCGTATAACATCTCTATCTGGAGGGGTTTAGTATCAAATAGGTATGAAACGGTGAATTTTGTCAGTTTGGTGGGGGCCCTCAACAAGTGCGAACAAACACCAGAGCTGGACAAAATCAGAATGACGAGAGTCCAAGATGGGGTTGCCCGAGGCCCACTTCGGTCCAATGGGCTTCGACGACCCGAACATATATAGCTTGCTCGGCAATGCTCCAGCCGGAAGCAGCAAGTCGACGGCAATGTCACGTTTAAGCGGTCGATCATTCGACAACTGATGACTGGTTTCGACTCTTCAACCAACAGTGGCATGATTCCTCCTCTTAAATGACCGATGATCTGGTGGTGCCTGTTTTCGATTTCTTAGTCTCATAGCCATTCCAATATGGGACTTTAAATTTATCAAACTAATAGGGAATGAATTCCAAATCATGAAAGGAAGAATCTACGCTTAATCCGATCATCACCGGTACATATGCTTTATCATTGAGAATGAGGATGCTTCTAACATGCTGACTTGTCGTCACCTGACTGGTCAGCTCGTCGAGCCTTACCCCCCGACAGGATCGACGGCTTGATTGGATTCTTCCATTTTCCCGACTGATGGAGGGATGCCCTAGCGCGGTAACGCTAACNAGCCTTCCATTTTCCCGACTAATGGAGGGATGCCCTAGCGCGGTAACGCTAACAGTGCGAGAATGAAACGGAAAAAGAGAATTAAAATTAAAAAAAATATGATGAGATGAGATGTCTTCGAGGGGCTCTTGCACTTTTTCCCCTCCTGCTCCCCTTGCGCCGGCGCCTCCTCTCTTCTCCNATAATTAAAAAAAAATATATGATGAGATGAGATGTCTTGGAGGGGCTCTTGCACTTCTCCCCCTCCTCCTCCCCTTGCGCCGGCGCCTCCTCTCTTCTCCTCCTTCAGTCGCCGCGGCTTCTACACCGTCTCACTTCCCCTCTCCGGTGATTTCTCCCTCCCTCCCTTCCTCCCTTCCTTCCTTCCTCCTCTCGTGCGAATATTTCCATCCTCAGCTGGGGTTTTTTTCTTCCTTTNTCCTCTCGCGCGAATATCTCCATCCTCAGCTGGGGTTTTTTTCTTCCTTTCTAATCAGTAAAATGAGAACTTTCATTGCAGAGGAGATACTCCTCCAGAAAAAAAAGCACATACATCGGTCGTACCCAGTCTTTTATCCAATTGAGACAAGCTGTGGGGATCAACGTTAGCTGTCCTAGGAACCCATATCAGTTGAGGGATTTTTGCTATGACTTCCGGAGTGCCGGCGGCCGCGTCTCTGGAACACTGTACATGATTCCCTCTGCATGCACCATTACCTGTGCAAATGAATGTCATGTTCTGTTCCTCCTGCGTCAACTTGTTTCTAAAGTTTGAGTATTCCGCGCGCTGTGGTCTGACGCGTGGACCGAGTTCAAGCTGTAATATAATCCGTATTCTTGTTTTCGAGAGGATGCGGATGTCTAAGGTTAGAAAGTGTTGATTTTTCAGTTTTCAGTAGCCTCTGTGTCGGAACAAAAATGGAGCTTTAGTGCGGTTTGTACTGATGAGTTACTCGTTAAGGGTCTCTACTCACAACGTTTTAGGTAAACAACATTGGCTCATTGTAATAATGTGTGTTGTCCTGCAATTCATCTTATTGCTTCTCATTAATTAGATTTTGATGTTAATGCTGACTGCTCATCCACTAATCGTCTTGCCACTGTAATTAGACAGGTATCTGGAGAGCGAATTCTAAAGGATCTATATCAACTGTGAGGTGTCAAACGGTATCAGCAATGTCAAATGTGAGTTGGCCTACGTGACATTTACCTTGTCATTTTGGCTTTAGATTGCTTTCAACCTTTATTTTCATTTTCTTGCTGCTGTCAGTCTCGTTGCTCCTTGTAGTTATTTGAGAGGTTAACTGTGGTATCTGATCTCTTTCAGACTGAATATAGCCCTGGCAGTCTGAAGACGCAGCTGGCCAAACTGTTTGAAGCGTCCCTCAGAGTCACAGTCCCTACCGAGACAGGTGTAGAACCTCTAGTTGCTGCGTGCACTGGAAATTTTGGTGATTACCAATGGTAGACCTTCTTTCATGTTGTTGTTCCTGACTCAAGGATATTGACATGTTTTGACTCAAGTTTCCTCTTCATCTCTGGTTACATTAGATTCTGATTTATCAATTTAATCCCCTGTAGCAACAATGCCATGAGCCTATGGCCTCGAATAAAAGGAAAGGGAACTGAATTCAGGGGTCCACAAGCAGTAGGCGAGGTAGATTAGACCAACTGAAGACTTGATGGCTTCCTTTCTGACTTGAGTTGCATCTTCGTATTTTGGACTACTTTTTTTATTGTATCATTTACTTTGTTCTTGCTATGTGTAGGCTTTGGTGAAAAATGTCCCTTCATCTGAGATGATAGAATCCTGCTCTGTAGCTGGACCAGGATTTGTGAATGTCGTGCTATCTAAGAGTTGGATTGCAAAGGTGACTGTAAATCATAAGCTTTTACTGATTTGACTTCATTAATTGGTGATTGCAGGATATTTTATACTTTTTAACTAACTTATCATCTTTAAATTGATAAACTTAATTACTATTTTGGCCCTGCAGAGTATTCAAAAGATGCTTATTTGTGGAATTGGAGAATGGGCACCGAAGCTGTCTGTAAGAAGGGCAGTGGTCGACTTTTCTTCTCCCAATATTGCAAAAGAAATGCATGTTGGGCACTTAAGATCGACTATAATTGGAGACACATTGGCCCGCATGCTTGAGTTTTCAAAAGTTGAAGTTCTTCGGCGAAACCATGTCGGTGATTGGGGAACGCAAGTATGTGCATTCTTAATGTAAAAAGTCACCATTTATATGATAACTCTTAACATTGGGAAGGAGATTGGCATGAAGCACGAGGTCATTTGCAGATTTCCCTTGTCTCAAGTACTCACATTTATTTTCTGTGGTACTTGCAGTTTGGCATGCTGATTGAGTTCCTCTTCGAAAAGTTCCCAGACTGGGAGGATGCAAGTGAAACTGGAATTGGTGATTTGCAGGTTAGCTGAAATTTGAAATTTTCTGTATTCTACTGCTTTGTTTTAGAGACTGTGAACTGAATGTAACTTAGAGGGAGAAGGCAACGTTCCTTTGACAAGGTTTTTCATCTGTTGATCAAATTCTTTCTATCCCTTGAAAGCATTGACGGTTTGGAGCTCATTTAGTCGTAGAACCAAATCATTTATTGTGAGCCTGCTTCTAGTATTGGGGGTGAATTTTGCCTAGATCGAATTTTGGGGTTCATTTGTTGCATAGCTGATTCATTTTTATGTTAAATCATCAACTGTTAGATCTGCTCAAACCACTGAAGCTTATTGTGCTCCAATGGGTTCCTTATGATGGCTTTTGCCAAAAGTCCTGTTATTGAAGCTTGACTCCATTTTACGTTTTTCTTTTTACATCTATGAATATTGCATCCAAAAACTTGCCAGTTTTGTAGTAACAGATTTTTTTAGACTAAACTTAGCTATTTTCCATTGCATTGCTTTTGGGCAAGATTGTTAAGTCCCACTCTTATCAAGCTATAGTAGTGGGGTTGTATTATGAAATCACTGAACTGTTCTGGATTGTTCTTTTATTGTTACTAAGTCATACTAATTAGTGAATAATATTGGTTAGTTCAACCAATCAGATGTAAGATTAATTGGAAAATAAATAATTCTTAACTATGTCAGCAATTATTGTTTATGGCTGATTGGAATTTTCTAGGCATTCTATAAAGCATCAAAGCAGAGATTTGACGAGGATCCTGTTTTCAAGGAGCGGGCACAAAAGGCTGTTGTTAAACTCCAGGTTTATCTCTTGTCAGATTTAGATACTGAAGACCACTTTTATTCAATTATTTTATATTTAGAAGTACTATTTTGAATTGTTGAAGAAGGGATTAGGAGGCTACTTATGGGGCTATTCCATATGAGATGTTTCCATTATAGTCTTACAGCATACTGCTCTAATTCTGTGGCTGCTTGTATATTACAGGGTGGAGAGCCAAAGTACCGCAAGGCATGGGCACAGATTTGTGATATAAGTCGAAGGGAGTTTGATAAGGTTTATCAAAGACTCGGAGTTACACTAGAGGAAAAGGTATCTGCTGATTATTTATACTTAGTAATATTAGTAAGAGATCAGATTCTGTACTGTTGGTATTTAGCTTGTGATACTGCATTTCAATTGGTCATAATTGGGTAAATGTTGTTTCGGAACTCTAAATAATTTGCTCTATTTCTTCTTGATTCTATAGCTTTTGAATTCTTGATGTTTGAGTATTCATTTATTTCTTGTTGCAGGGTGAAAGCTTCTACAACCCATTCATTCCTGGGGTAATGGAAAATTTGAGTAACCTAGGATTAGTTGAAGAGAGCCAGGGTGCTCGTGTGATATTTCTCAAAGGGGTCAATATTCCTCTTATTGTCGTGAAGAGCGATGGTGGTTACAACTATGCCTCAACTGATCTGACAGCTCTTTGGTTAGTTTTCTTTATCCTTCTATGAATATTCTTTGTCAGGACTTTTAGGCGATTCCTTCTAGGTCTCTCCATTTGCTCCCATAGCATAAACATATTTCCCTACTACTCATTCGCTCTCTATTTCTAACATACTGAAGATGACAATGAAAATGTTTTACACATCAGTTGTTATTTATGTAGGACTGACTTATCATACTATCATGCAGGTATCGCCTCAATGAAGAAAAAGCTGAGTGGATTATCTATGTTACTGATGTTGGTCAGTCCCAACACTTTGAAATGGTATTCAAGGTAATTACTAAGCTTAAACGGTTTTACCATTCTCATTTTTTTTTTCCTGGTATGTGATTTGGTTAATTTATTTATTTTTAGTTTGCATCAATGTGATAAAATGCATGATTGTGGTATTTGTGCATCAGTCCTTTATTTGAGATTAATACCACTAATTCTGGATCTGCTTCCTTATTCACCTTTTCCAGGCAGCCAAACGAGCTGGTTGGCTTCCTGCTGAAGATAATTCATATCCCAGGGCAAACCATGTTGGATTTGGTCTTGTGCTCGGTGAAGATGGGAAAAGATTTCGAACTCGGAACACTGAAGTGGTTAGACTTGTGGATTTGCTTGATGAAGCTAAAACTCGCAGTAAAGCTGCTCTTATTGAACGTGGTAAAGTAGCGATTTCTGATCTGGAATTTGCATATGCTTGAAACCCCCAGAAGCTACATTTGAGCTATGAATTTGAAGACCTTTTAATGTGCTCTATTAATGGAAGGACTATAATGTGATGTATTCATGTGAATTATTGTCAGGTAAGGATAAGGAGTGGACTGAGGATGAGCTTGAACAAACTGCTGAGGCTGTTGGTTATGGTGCTGTCAAGTAAGTTTTAGTTTGGACCATAGTTGTGTGAGCTCTGATTATCATTTCTCATGATATATCAGAGAAAGAGTAAAAACTGGAACATAGTATTGAGTAAGCAAACATCCATTTGAACTTGATGTAAGACCTAGTGTGGAAATACTCATGCAAATATGAAACTTCACAGTTTTTTAGGAAATGCTCTGATGAAAATTTTCTTTTTGTGGAGGTGAAGGAATACCCAGAGGATGATTGGGATCAAATAGGATACTCTACTTGATTGCCTTTTTATGTTACCCCTGCTCGTTGTTGATTCTGATCACTTGTTTTGACAGGTATGCTGACCTAAAAAACAACAGACTAACCAACTACTTATTTAATTTTGACCAGATGCTTAATGATAAGGTAAAGTCACTACTTTCCCTCATTGCGTTGACAGCAGAATACAAATCATACAGGAAAACGTCATCTTAGTTGTGTTGAGAATTGTGCAAACTAATAATCTGGAAGTGACGTTTACTTGATCTGTTTATTTCAGTTTTTCACTCTGGTTTTTCTATGGTATTGAATACGTTTTGAATGTTCATTTATTTACCTTGTCCTGAACAGGGAAATACTGCTGTTTATTTGCTGTATGCTCATGCCCGGATCTGTTCAATCATTAGGAAATCTGGTAAAGATATAGAGGAGCTGAAGAAAGTAAGCACTCATTTCCCATTTGTTAACTATTTCATCCGGCACATGCTTGAGCATAAAAATAATAGCACGAGCGGGTCATTTATGCCACCATTCCTTAGTTGATATTGCTTTCTCGTGGCAGACTGCGGAGATATCACTGGATCATTCTGATGAGCGTGTGCTAGGCCTTCATTTGCTTCAGTTTGCTGAGGTATGTCAATACTTTAATATTTATGGCAAAGTGGGTCATAGCAAGGATCTTTTACTAGGCCAGGATGCCACAGAGATGTGTTGACTTCCTTGCTCCTGATCCTTTCCAGAACGTGGAAGAAGCTTGCTCCAATCTTCTGCCTAACGTGCTTTGTGAATACCTCTACAATCTATCGGAAAATTTCACGAAATTTTATTCAAACTGCCCGGTATTGCCCTCTCCTACCTAGTCCTTAATTTGTACAAAGAACAATTGCATATTTAAACCAAATTAAATTCGAGTTTTGCCAAAATGGATACATATCGTGTGTTGTCAATGGGAAAATGCATGGCAGTATCTGAGTTGCCAGAGAAGACTCTTAAATGCAACTCCTTCCATCTATTTAATTTCCTTGCTCAAATGCCCCGAAACACATGTGATTGATGAAACGTCTGAACTATTATGTGCCTGATATGGTGGCATTTTCTTCAGGTCATCGGGAAGCCAGAGGAAGCAAGTCGGCTGCTACTGTGTGAGGCGACCGCTGTTGTTATGAGGCAATGCTTCTACCTCCTTGGCATAGCGCCCGTCTACAAAATATAGACTTGGGAAATGATTTGTACTATCACGCTACTTCTACCATGTGAAGATCATTGAAAATTTGTCAAAAAAATTTGGAGTTAGGTATCACCAATCGATTGGACAAACTGGTGTTTGTTACTGTAATTGTGTTGCTGTAAGTTTTCTTTTGAGTACACCACTTGATATTTGGTCTAGTTGGTACAGTGCACTGAACCCTCTCTCTTTCTAAGTGCTTCCTTTATCTACAAGCTTAAACATTCAGCAGCGATGAAATCCTTGATAATCACGAAACAGGGATCAAAGACGCCTCCAGTTTCAACTGGGTTTCGGTCTGGTCGGGTTCAGTCCGGTTCAGATAGCTGTGTTCGGCTGGCTACATACAGACACCTCCAAAAGCAAATATTTGAAAGTGTGTATTTTTCTAAGGAGAATCGGTTCAGGCCACAGAAATTCCTTCGGGCATAATTTTCACATTTTCTTAAAAAATACAAAAAGATAACGTTCTCTTCTCCAGAAATAACAATAGAATGACCAATCAGGATTGTCCACATGGCCGTCCCCCCGCTGATATCTAGGACTCTTTCTACCTGTAGCTCTTCCTCATCAGTTTCTTCTTCTTCTTCTTCTTCTTCACTGTTTGGTTGAGTTGTGCGGAAGAGGGAAAGGAAACAGCGAGCTAGCTCAAGCTGGGCAAAAACCAAAGAATCGATGGCGGGGTGATAGCACAGCCACCTGCATAGACATACTCTTGGCCACCATCCTGCCTCCTCCTGGCATCTGCTTCAAGTACGGTTGCCAGGTATATACACAGAACTCGGGTTGCGATCGAACTCGTAAGTGCTAAATCCAGACAATGGAGTTCGGAAGCACCGTGAACGTCATATCTCATGCAGATGAGAACTGCAGGTGGATTTCTGGATCTGCTGTCTGCTTACCTTCTTCGGGTGGCTTCCCGGGATCATCTACGCTGTCTACACACCACCAAGAACTGACGCCTATCATCTCATACCGCACCCCCCCACCCAGACAACAGACAGGGACCTGCAAAGTGCACTGCACTGGACCTGTGGGCATGGGAATGTGGACTGCTCAGCGATCCAGCTGAGCCAGCCCTGTTATGAGCCTGACTCACTGGTCACCATTGCATCCTATGCTTCCGACAGCTATTACCAGCTGAACGGCACCAGTGACATTGCCTGCAGCTTCAGTGGGGCTGGAGTCAAAGTTGACAAGAGCCCAAGCTCGTGTATTAATTACGAGAGAGGAGATGGAACTAGAATTTTGGAAGGAAAGCTCCAGGCTCTGAATGCTGGCCGTTTCATCCAAGATCTCTGATTCCCTTTTGATCTTATATTCATTTTAACAATATTGATGATCTGTATAATAAAGTTACCTCCAAAGGGAAGATTTTCAGAATAAGAATCCTCGACAGCACTATGCAATTACTCTATATAGGTGTGATTAATTAACCAACACTGTATGAATATTCTCTCATCTGGCAGGTTATGATAAGCGNTATATATTCTCTCATCTGGCAGGTTATGATAAGCGCCTTTACATGATGACTGGATAAGTTATCTGTTATCTTTGTCTTCATTAAAAATTGAAATCCTGTACTGTATATGCAGATGTCCAGTACGTTGAGCCTGCAAATCCAGGTCAAGCCGGGAGTTTTCTGATCTCTGTCTTGTTCTTCTTGGCGATTGATACTGTCCAAGGATGGTGATCCCAGTGGCACACTTAACGTCTCCATCTCCGATACTGGGAGCCGGAACTATTGGCAAAATTTCTAAGATGACTTGAAGGATGGTTTGGGGTCCAACCCTGGATGGAGTCTTGTGCGAATGATTCACTCTCTTCAGCTGCGGGAAAGAGATGTAACGTGGGGGAATATCGACCGTTTGTAATCTATGAATCGTTGTTAAGCGATTAGTCAGGGGTGTTTTGCCTTTTTTTTCACTGATCGAAGTGAGCTCTCTTCGAGAAGAAACCCCAAGCCTCCATCTCAGCTGTAATCTTGTGATTAGTCCACTGGTCAGTGAGCATGATTCCATTGATGCAGTTTGAGATCTCGTTTCTCTGTTGAGAAAATAGGCAGAAAGAACGGTTGCATGATAGTTTTCAATCTCTATGGGAATGGCTTAAAAGTCCAATAGTCTCCGAGAAACATGCGTTATGCTGGCTGGCTTCAGACAGTTATTTTCTGTTGCAAAAGATAATTATTGTCTCTTCTTCTTCTTTTTTTTTTCTCTTTTTATATTCTATGAGCACAATAATTTTCCATTTCTAAAATACGGAAATTTGGGGAAAAATGACAAAAAGATGCATGGCATGAAGAAGTCATTGTCGTGCACAATAAGACATTTTTCTACCAGAAATATATATATATATATACATACACGTATAGATATACATAAGGGATGAATGATGAGTTGGGGACCAAGAATTGAAATAATGAGCAAACCAAGCAGTGGTCCAAGTGGGCTTCATGGGGAGGTGTCTGCTGAATTACGCAATTGTGTTGGTGGGGCTGTCAGTAGTCGTCCTCTAGCTGAGTAAATCTCATTATTGAACAGCTGCGAATGCCCACTAGTAATATTGTTCTGAGCATCAACAAGGATAACTGTCGCCCAAGATGCGACCCAGGCCATATCGGAGGATCAAAACTTGCACAGCAGGTGAGCCAAATCTGACCAAAACGGACAGCTTGCCAGGTAATTTGTGTTTCTCTTCACTCAAGATGTGATAATATGTCCCCTACTGAGGAAATCATCTCACTCTGTGTTATCAAACTGAGATGCAAGAACCTCTTGGTCGGCAAGAGCTGGAGATGGACCTGGACTGAAACCACTTGACACCCTCGCGAGACTCATCTACGTTTGCATCTAAACGATTCAGAGATGCCGGAAAAACGAGGAGTCATACAGTAGTGCCATGGGCTTGAACCTTGGCAAGAAAGTTAAAGAGTTAAATACAGGGAAAAATTGCAGTGGTCCTTGAAATCGAATCGGAAACATCCTCAATATGATCGTGTGGGACGAATGGTACCACCGGGTGTTCATTCTCTCAAGGGAGTGAAGCACGGTGATCCACAGGTTAAACTGCATGATTGATGTGGCCCAGTTGAGGTCGAAACAGGACAAACATGTCACCAGACATAACAATGGCTTCCATTTTTCACATTCGCCGGAATCTTGCCTCATGTCCAAAGCTCTATTATTGCGGAAAAGACCTTACTACGAATCATTACTTTTTCCATTAGATCCGTGGGAGTTGGTGCTTTTGGAGTTCTTGGAATCTTTCGTTGGAGTCTTGAGAATTAAGCGAGTTGAAATGGAAGGGAGGCGTACAGCCTTCGCTTTCAACTTCCTGGCGTGCCTGAGAGTTTAAGTCGGGTCCATAGCAATAACTCATCAGATGTGCCCTTCTCATGAAGCTATAAATCTCTGCACTTCCGCAGCCAAAAATGGGTAACAGAAAGAGAAGCAAACAAAGAAATGATCTATCCAGAAGCTCTAACTCTTAAATTACTATTAATTGCAGTTACACTTCATCACCTATCACCAAAATACTAAAGAACAGTGGGGGAAAAGGGAAAATGAAAATGTTACTCCTCCCCTTTCTCTCATGGAGGAGAGGTTGATGGAGGAGTTGTTGAGGATAGCCCACCAATTGTCCTGCCCAAGAGGTCCATCGCCCCACAAACAAGGGGTTCCACGACTGGGATCCTGAGGCAGCTCAGGCCAGCTCCGTGTCCGAATGAGCACTCTGGTGGCGGCCGCTGGAGCTGCTTGTCAGGAATGCAGTTGGACGAGAAATCGAACCCAACGTTCCTGTAGAAGAGCCTGGTGCACTCCTGGCTGAACCCCGAGAAGAAGTTGTAGGCCACAGTGAGGTTCAGCAGGCTCTTGAGAGAGCAGATCATTTCAGGGAGGACCCCGGAGAGCCGGTTGTGGCCCAGGTTCAGGATCTCGATCTGGTCCAGGCACGAGATCGTGTTGGGCAGTTGGCCAGTCAAGGAATTATAGCTGGCATCGAACACTTCCACATCCGAGAAAAGCCCGATCCCCTGAGGGATGCAGCCGGTCAGGCGGTTGTTGAGCAAGAGGATCTCCCGGACCTTTGAGCCAATAAGGCCCAAGCTGGTGGGGATGTTCCCGGAAAGCTCATTGTTTGCCAGGTTAATCACCGAGGCCTGGGAGCCAGCCAGAGACTCCGGGATCTCGCCTTGGAACCGGTTGTCATTGAGGAGGATAGCATCGAGCCCCGGCCTCGCAAACAGTTCCTCTGGGAGCGGGCCCGAGAAGTCATTGAATCTAATGTCAAGTTACAACGTCAATTTCCAGAAGACAATATTGTTCTACTCAACATTATACGATCTTATTCCATAAAGACTCTGTTTCCAGAATACCGTGGCAAACCTGAGGTCGAGGTAGACAATGGAGGGCATGGAGAGGATGACCGCCGGAAATGGGCCGGAGAGAAGGTTGTTGCTGAGGTCGAGTTCCTGGAGGGAGACCAAGGCCTGGAAGCTGCTCGGGATGGAGCCCGAGAAGCGGTTGGAGTTAAGGTGGAGGAGGGCCATGTCTGTGAGGACGGCTAGGTCTTCCACCAGAAAGCCCTCCAGGTTCGCCCGGTTGAGGTCGATCCCCGCCACAAAGGGCGCCATCGAGCTCGGGCCGCCACCGCTGCTCCCTTCCTCTTGAAATGACGAGCAGAAGACCCCCTTGTAGGAGCACACATTGGGGCCCACCCAGGAACGGAGGAAGCCATGCGGATCCCCTGTGATCGAGGACTTCCAAGCTTGGAGGGCCTTGTAAGCCAGATCAAGGCCACCACCGGAAGTCGGTGGTGCCGTCGGACTGCTGATTACCCCACCTATCCACACACTGCCTCCACCTCCGCCGCCGACCCCAATCCCGACCCCAAAGCCGGCTGCTGCTGCTACTACTACAGTTAGTGACAACACAATGTAGAGGAAAAGCAGAGGAGGGAGAGTAAGAAGAGGGAATTTTTTCTCCATCCGGAGGAAAAGATGCCCAGAGCCCTCAGACTAGTGTGCTGTCTCTAGCAAGGAAGGATGCGGAAATGGGGTTGCTTCGCTGCTGCACTGAAGGTGGAGAGAGTAGGGAAGGAGACGTACTGTGGGGGTGCATTCAATAGCTACCCAATGGGCCCTTCCTCCTCTCCTAATTATTCAATTCCTTTCCCTGTTCTCCTTTTTCCAACGGCTGTGCTGAAATTTTGTGAGTTCATCTTCCCGATGAGGATCACGAAAGTGATAGTTTTTCACCTTGTACAATGGGATGTTACATAAGCTGATACAATGGACATCGGGTGTGTCGATCCTTCTATATCCATTCTCCTTGAAAGCTAGGATTCACTAGTGCACTCGAAGCAGGGCTTTGTCTAGGGATACGATCAAGAGCCAAGTTTCAAACTTGAATCACTTAGTTTTCTTTCTTTCTTTCTTTCTTTAAATAATTAAACTGGAAATCACAAAAACATATGATATGATATTAAATGGGCAACTCACCGTAGGTGTGGTCGAGTGATTCGGCACTCATCATCCCAATGGGAGGACTCGAGTTCGAGTCCTATCTGTGGCGGGGAGTTCTTAACCCCTTAAATGGGCCAACCCGGGGTGATCCGGATTAGTCAGCTGGACAAAGTTCATTTGGATACCGGTGGTTTATACAAAAAAAAAGATATTAAATGGGCCGGTTTGACTCGAGCCGG
Organism: Sonneratia caseolaris; assembly: GCA_900006705.1. Classification (NCBI taxonomy): domain Eukaryota; kingdom Viridiplantae; phylum Streptophyta; class Magnoliopsida; order Myrtales; family Lythraceae; genus Sonneratia; species Sonneratia caseolaris. The sequence continues at coordinate 111,703 of CXYZ01012827.1, read as the reverse complement.
CTAGTAAAAACCTGTAACATGTCTAATTGTCCCCAAATTGGCATATAGTCGTTCAATGGTCAGTTATGGATCGAGTTTAAGAAATAGGTAAGTTAAATCAAAATTAGTCAAGAACCGTTTGGAGACCAATGTAGAATCATTGTAAAACTAGTGTGAACCACTAAAAATCCTATAGTAAAAATCTATATATTTAACTTTAAAAAATAAAAAAATATACATTTATTTTAAATAATTTGAAAAAAAAGAAGAGAGGAAAGCATCATGTTTCACTGTTCAAACCGACCCAACCCATAAACCGGTCTGCTTAGGAATGACTTTGGATCGGTTCATATTTTCATGAATTGTACCCCGTAATCGAACTAACATATTATACTTAATAGACCGAATTGTAATTAGGTTAAATTGTTCCAACTCAATCTGAACCGGCCTAGACTGCCCAATTAACATATCTACCGGCAAGTTCCTTGTCGGAAAATGCTGCCACCTCCCTCTTTTAGGGGAGGCTCGTCTCCTCCACCACCTCTTCCCACGATGGTACTCAAGTCATCGAGTTCATCTTGATGCTGTGACATCAACCGAGTAAATTGATCTGACCGTTGTAGCTGTCCATGATCGTCGTTTTGGAGCAATAGGATATAGATAGATTAGATAGATAGATAGGCTCCCGTGAACTGTATTATATGATAAAGAGGTTGGGCCTCCAGGCTCGGAGGAAAGGCTATTTTTATTTTATGCACTGTTTTGTCACTGCACATATCTTGACTTGTGATCGAGGAGCCACTGTTGTCTCATGAAGAGTTAGGTGGGTGAAGCCAAAATAATCTACAATTATCAAACTGCGGGAAACGAAGTTGGAGTGCATCGATATTGTGCCCCCCCCGGACTTAAAACCAGGCGATCTTTGGATTCAATTTCATCATCTAGACTGTATTTAACCATGGCCCCCTTTTAATGAACCACGAAACTCGCTAGAGAATATGATCAATTATGGTGCCTGCAGAATTGCAAGGCCATGCTGTGCTTCTCCTCTAGCTACTAGATTTGATGAAGAGCAACCGTGCAAATTATAGTATTTGATAATATTGAGGAAATGAAATCTTGGGTCAAAAAAGTAATATTAAAGATCCAGTTGGATTAAACATGAGAAAAATTCTATAGACAATGCCTGACGGTACTACCATTATTGCTATTGCTACCCCTTTAATTAACCAAATGTGATCGTGTAATAATATATCGATTGGATCAGTGAAGCTCGTGATCTTACCTGTGACGAATCGGTTCGTCGACTGGGAAGCCAGTCGACGATGAGAAAAGTGGCAAGCAAAGGGATGATAGCATGCACCGGTCATGTTTTCAAGGTGCTTCTTTTCAGTGAAGGAAGGAAGGAGCAAGCGGGGCTCCACAGACAAAGCCTGCATGTGATCACTAATTTGTGGGCTGTGGACAGTTGACAAATGACAAACAAAACCATGTCCGGAGGCGATGATCAATCGCAAATTTCCATTGAAATAGCGCACATCGAAACTAAGACAAGGGGCTAACGCTTTCCCCTGATTTTATATTCCTAGCTATGATGTATAATTTATTACATCCCCCTTAATGGGTTCGCATCTAGACACTGCGCTTGCATATATTGGTCGAGCAGTGAGTAAGGCAACCTTCCATCTTGGAACCATCTGCAATCCACAAAAAATACCAACCAAGTCAGCATTATTATACATACCTAAGATATATCATCGTATATCATATATACATGGGATATACATACACACACAAACACACATGTGCATGGCATAAACCTACTGTCATGTCGGTGTAAGTTTAGAGTATTGTTTGTTATTTTTTTTTATCGTATTCTTTTACATGAATTCAGCATACCATCGATAGAGTCTTGACACATATCCATGGTGCAACCCGCGTTACAGTATAAATCAGCAGTGTTGGCGGAGTTGGCATCGAGTCCGGTACTAATACATTCCTTAAAGCACTTCCAAGCGCACGGCAATAACTTCCTCAGGAATTTTTTCTGCTTCTTTTCGAGCAGACACTGGGCATAGCATGCACCGTAGCACAGTGCGAAATTTCCCGCCGCTGCTTCCCCTAAGATCATCCCTAATATCAGAACAGCCAAAGCAACTCTACCGGCAGCCATTTGCACTCACTGTCACTCTTCCTTCTTTCGGTATGAAGCGAGTTCACAGGAAGGATCGGTGCTGGCTCCAGTAAATTGGTCCAATCTATATATAGTGGAATTCCAGACGTCCAATAATTTCGTAAGCAAACGCAACCACAAAATAAAATATAATTTTCCTAAGATAAGGTTCTCATAAAAATATATATATATTTTAATTTCTCGACCGTTATTCTTTTTACTATGGTAATATATGAGATATTTATCCATTTAAAAAATTAAAAATTACATATATTCATGGATTCTGACGTCAATTCTGCGTTACCAAATAATAATCTACTATGTAAAATTGAATTTTGTATATTTGACTTTTAGTAAGTAATTAGTTTATTTTTTTCTGTTATTGGGTTTCCATGAAAATATTACCTTACAAATCACGAACATTATCATTGCATTTTAATATAGTATAAGAAAATTAGACTTCCTTTTGCAGCAATGCACGTTCAGACACTCTCTTGTCTCTTTAAATTACATTAATGAAAAAAAAACAAATTATGCGTATTCCTAGATTCTCAGGGCACCGTCGGATCAAATTGGAAAGAGATTATAACCTTTTATTTAAATATGAAAAGCATTGGAAATTTTATGTGATGAATAAGAAACAATTGAAAGAAATATCGAACGATCACATTACGTTGGAAGGTTGAATATCAAGGGAAGAANACTGAAAGAAATATCTTACGTTGGAAGGTTGAATATCAAGGGAAGAAGAAAAACTTCGAGGCTAACAAAGATCCAACTCATCATATAGGAAGTATATCCGGCTTTTCGTATCCATAAGTTAGGATTTGCGTGTGCAGTTGAACCGAAATCACCCGCTTATAAGACCTGTACTTGATAATATGCAGTCCAATCCTTGGTTTAGTCCTAGTAGTTATGGTCCCCATCGAGGGTCGTGGTTCAGAGTCCAGTGTGGTTCAAGAAGACGACCGCACTAGCACAATCCTTTTTCACCAAAAAAACGGTAACATATGTCGCTGGTAAATTTCCATCACAGAAGTGACTGTCACTAAATGACAGTTAGTTTGTGGAGTCATTTTAATTAATCGATTGCAGATGGAGTTTTGGATGTGCTGACTGGCGGATTTATGAGTCACAAAGTAAGAATTAGGCTTTAGATGAATCATATTAAATGATATAGGATCTCCCTAATTAATCTTTTGCGGATTCTTGGGATTTAAGTTATTGCACTCCCTGGATAAATAACCAGCACCGGGAGCCTTACCGAAGGGCTCAGCTTAATGTGCTGTATTGCAAGGTTGTGGAAATGCGGTTGCTCTTCTGCTGCACTGAAGGGTGAAGAGGGCCGGAGGGAAGAAACTGTGGGGGTTTCATTACTATTGAATGCATCCTATTTCTACCCCTCCTCCCTCCTCTCCACACTATTCAATTTCTTTCACCATTTTCCTTGTCCTCCAGCGTGTGCTGAAATTTAATAGTTCATCTTCTGATAAGAATCATGAAAGCGACAGTTTTTCACCGAGCTCAAGGGGATCTTATATATGTTGATGCAATGGGTATCGGGCATCGGTAGTTTGACTTTCATCCTGCCAGAAGCTAGGGCTTACATGTGCAGTTAACCATAATTACGTGCTTTCAGGACCTATAGTTGATAATAGTTCCTTTTTGGTCCTATGATAAGACCAAGAGCCACATTTCAAACTCAACTCATGAGTATTTCTTATAGCTAATTAAACTGAAAATTTGAAAGCCCAACAAGTTAGTTTCCAGAAAATCCTCCACCTCTTTCAAGAAAACTCATCGCCCCCTCTTATGATAGTCGAATGTTGAATTTGTCTTATGTGATGTGAAATCTACTGACCAAATTTGTCAGATGGTTGAAGCTAGTCATGAATTTTGTTGTGGGAGAAGGGGGTCCTAGCCCAAAAAGAAAATTATTTTTTGATTTTGCAAAAGTTACGAGAGCTCCCAAATTGTATGATCCATTTCCTAGCTGATATTTTTTTATTTAGAATATTGGAAAAATAATGGGTTTGGATTTTAGAAAATATCATGTTTAATTATATATTCTCAATTACAAAAAGTTATTTTATCACACCTAACTCTACAAAAGAATAACCATTGGCCACATAATGGACCTAGGGGAAGGATGATTGAAGTCACCTCCTCTGGTGACTCCTAAAGACAATTATCCAGCTCCTTGCAATTCCTTTTCCCTATCTCTTAACTTCCATCATATTCGATAACCAGAAATTTAAGGTAAAGGAAATAGGTAGCTGATAGGAAAGGTGTAGCAGGACAACACTTTAATTAAGCCCAGTAAATATTGGCATCACTATTTCTTATCTCGTTTGTTCCTAACTTATTCAAATGTGAGTATTATTGGCCCTATCTAGTATACAAGTAGAAAGTAAATCATGTATAATATAGGAAAAAGTAAAAATACAAAGATAAAGCTAAGATAGTACATGGTCTTATGCTATGTAGATATGCAAGCAATGTCAAACCATCATGTAGTAATTAGCCTTCCTTATACTCCATCGACCTACATGATACTCTAACTCTGATAGTATCATAATATCAATCAATTCTAGCAGTTCTAATGCAGTACTAGAAATGGAAATCAAATTTTAGGAAAGCGGTATATCAAGCTTTTTACCATCGCAACTCTCACATAAACACCTATTAGAATGCACAACCTCAAGCAATGTGCTAGCTAGCATGCTAAAAACCTATATTATTATATTCTTACGTGGGCATTATAACTATTTAAGAAATCGATAAAAATGAGATTGCAATTGAGTAGAGTCCTAGCTGTTGAGTTCTCTCTCATGTGGTGATTTGTAGTTCTATTGTGAATGCTAAATTAGTAGGAAACTCGATGGTTTCTCCCAGTAGGATCATTACTTAGAACTAGATCTAAAAATATGTGTAGCAAGGTTGACTCGAGTGTCGTTGAATGGCTCTATCCCTGGTTTGTGAGGGTAGGATATGCCCTCCCCTTTCTCTTCTCTCAGCATTGATGGCATGCACCTTGAGAACCTCCTNTTATTTAGAATATTGGAAAAATAATGGGTTTGGATTTTAGAAAATATCATGTTTAATTATATATTCTCAATTACAAAAAGTTATTTTATCACACCTAACTCTACAAAAGAATAACCATTGGCCACATAATGGACCTAGGGGAAGGATGATTGAAGTCACCTCCTCTGGTGACTCCTAAAGACAATTATCCAGCTCCTTGCAATTCCTTTTCCCTATCTCTTAACTTCCATCATATTCGATAACCAGAAATTTAAGGTAAAGGAAATAGGTAGCTGATAGGAAAGGTGTAGCAGGACAACACTTTAATTAAGCCCAGTAAATATTGGCATCACTATTTCTTATCTCGTTTGTTCCTAACTTATTCAAATGTGAGTATTATTGGCCCTATCTAGTATACAAGTAGAAAGTAAATCATGTATAATATAGGAAAAAGTAAAAATACAAAGATAAAGCTAAGATAGTACATGGTCTTATACCATGTAGATATGCAAGCAATGTCAAACCACCATGTAGCAATTAGCCTTCCTTATACTCCATTGACCTACACGATACTAACTTCTTCGACAGTATCATAATATCAATCAATCCTAGCAGTTCTAATGCAGTATTAGAAATGGAAATCAAATTTTAGGAAAGTGGTATATCAAGCTTTTTACCATCGCAACTCTTACAGAAACACCTATTAGAATATACAACCTCGGGCAATGTGCTAGCTAGCATGCTGAAAACCTATATTATTATATTGTTATGCGGGTATTATAACTATTTAAGAAATCGATAAAAATGAGATTGCAATTGAGTAGAGTCCTAGCTGTTGAGTTCTCTCTCATGTGGTGATTTGTAGTTCTATATGTGAATGCTAAATTAGTAGGAAACTCGATGGTTTCTCCCAGTAGGATCATTACTTAGAACTAGATCTAAAAATATGTGTAGCAAGGTTGACTCGAGTGTCGTTGAATGGCTCTATCCCTGGTTTCTAGGGTAGGATATCCCCTCCCCTTTCTCTTCTCTCGGCATTGATGGCATGCACCTTGAGAACCTCCTATCTCTTTCTAGGTGTTAGGCTTGTCTGCACCCCCGTAACTGGCAGGGGCACCCGTTTTTACTGAGAAGGTAACTTAGTTAGGATATAAGAAATTACACGATGAGATTATTCATGATATCTATACTGTCCTATGGGCAGTTACCATATTTTACTCATGTCAGCGTTGATGTCACTTGGTTAATTTGATCAGGTTAATTGGTAACTAGATCAGTTTACCTCCTAGATTTTCTCTCTTTTGTACTTTAGTTATTGAACTCTCAATTTTGCCACACTAAGTCCTTTTTCTTTCATTCTATGGCATCTATATATTTTGGCTATGTTCTAGGGATTTTAAGGCCATTTGGTTTGGTATTGTATAGTAATAATCCTTTTTTCATATTTCGATCAAGTTTTTGCTATTCAAATAATCATATGTAATGTTTGATTCAACTTGTGGTACGATCATTAGAAGTTTGCATTGTACCAGCTAACCTTTGTCTTGAGTACATGTTGGTGAAAACTAAGTAGTGTCCATAAGTGTTTTGGAGCTACAAGATATATAGGCTCCCCTTAACTGTAAAACGTAATGAATTGGTTATGGCTCAAGACTTTGGGAAATGCTATTTTATGCCTTATTTTGTCACTGGACACAACTTCACTTGTGATCGAGGAAGCACAAATGTCTCAGGAAGAGTGGGGCGAGTGAAATTAATAACGAATAACTACTATACCAAAGCACTAACCCGTGAAGAGACCAAATTTCAGTATGTTAGCATTGTCCCCATCTTAAAACCACGAGATCTTATATTCGATTTTTTCTGATTTCTTTCTGTCTCATTAACTTAAATGGAAAAAAAAAAGATCGTGCCAATAAAATTACAATGCCCCTTCTATTGTTGTGCTTTTTCCACCCGCATATTTGCTCTTAAGCAACTACGCAAATTATAATATCATCACCTAACTGTATCGATAGATTGGCTTGCATTGAATATATTTGCTGATATTACTGCTGCTATCACTACCATTTTAAAGTGTTAATAAAAAATAAGCATGAATTTTAGTTAGTTTTACGATTTTGGTAAGAAGTTTTTCATGACTAATTTGAAAGGTACAAACTTCAAGCATTATTCCACGTTGGACATGCCATTCTTTTTTCTGTCAAAATTAATTAAAATATTGATTCTTCCCCTGATAGCCTTATTTAATGTGAAATAAAGCGTGGGAGAATATGTAAGAACAAACTCGACTTCTCCCTCCCCCTTCCCATCTTCTCCTCCTCCTTCAATGGCAGCCTGCCTCCTCCCTCCCAAATGACCGGTCTTGTTTTAGCTTCAGCTCGGTTCCCACTGTCAGAGTTTCTACAATGTACATATGATCTCTTGCAATGGATGCCAACGATTTAAGCTTACATGGGCGGTAAGAAGTCCGTGCATCTAGAAATTTTTGAAAAAGATAGAGATAAAAAAAAAAAAGGGGGCGAGAATACAGTGTGTATATAAGCAGTCCCGGTTTATTGTTCATACGTGGAGTATATGAAGCCGGATTACAACAGATTTTTATATATTTCATGCATCTCAATTAAGTAGTTCTGGTTTTCATTTTCATCGCCACAAGGCTTGCTTTCCCATCTTCAGGAGTTTTGGGGGCAGTGCAGTGGTCAAGGAACTGTGGTGGAGGCCCTCGATTCAATTTGTCGGTTCGATACCCATTTCAGCGGCTTTATCACTTACTTGAGAGGTAAACTACAGAGGATGTAATTACGACAGATCGATCACACATTTCCATTGAAATAGCACACATCAAAATTAGACAAGGGGCTAACCCTTTGCCCTGATTTTATTTTTCTAGCTATGCAAACACACACATGTCCATATAATTTATTAGTTCCTCCTTAATGGGTTCGGAACTAAAAGCCATTGCACGTCTAGACATTGCGCTTGCATATATTGGTCGAGCAGTGAGTAAGGCAACGCTCCATCTTGGATCCATCTGCAATCCATAAACAATACCAACCAAGTCATCATTTGTATACACACATAAGATATATCATCGTGCATCATACAGAGATACGTACATATATGTGCATGGCACAAACCTACAGTCATGTCAGTTTAAGTTTATCGTATTATTTTCTGTTTTATTCTTTTAATGTGAACCGTGCGTACCATCGATAGAGTTTTGACACATAGACATGGCGCAACCGCCACGACAGTAGAAATCAGCAGCGTTGGCGGAGTCAGCAGCGAGTGCGCCACGGGTACATTCCCTAAAGCACTGCCAAGCGCACGGCAATAACTTCTTCTTGAATTTGTCCTTCTTTTCGATCATACACTGGGCATAGCACAAACCGTAGCACAGTCCGAAATTTGCCGCCGTTGCTTCCCCTAGGATCATCCCTAATATCAGAACAGCCAAGAAAACTCTATCGGCCGCCATCTGGACTCACAATCACTCCTCCTTCTTTCGGTATGAAGTGGGGGTTCACAAGAAGGATAGGTGCTGGCTCCAGTAAATTGGTCCAATCTATGTATAGTGGAACTTGAGACGTCCAATTCAGTAAGCAAATCCAACAACAAAGTAAAATACAAATTTCCAGCCATAAAGTTTCCTTAAAAATATTTTGTTTTTTTTATTTCTCAACAGTCTTATCCTATTTACTACGGTAATATAGGAGAAATTGATGCATTTTGAAAAATAGAAGTGCCATATATATTCATGGATTCTCATGTCAATTCTGCATGATCAAATAATACTCTACAAAGTAAAATTGAACTTTGTCTGTTTGACTTTTAGTAAGAAATTTGTTGATTTTTTTTTTCTGCTATTAGGTTTCCATGAAAATATTACCTTACAAAAACCACCAACACTATCCTTGCATTTTAATATAGTACAAGAAAATTTAGACTTCCTCCTGCAGCAAGCACTGCACGTTCAGACGCACTCTCGTCTCTTTAGATCACATAAAACGAACACTCTATACGTATTCCCGGATTCTGGAAGCAAATGTAAATTCTCAAAGCACTGTCCAAGAAATATCAAATCGTCAAACCATGTCAAGAGATCAAACATGTAGGAAGGACGTCAAGCTTTTCATATTCGTAAGGTTGAACGGAAATTACTTATTTATTACAATACTATAACTAATTTATATTCGAATCAGGTATGTCCTCTAAGAAGATAATGCTATTTCAATATAAATTATTTTTTCTATTAATAAGACTCGAGTTCGTAATTTTACTTAAAGAAATATATGTTGAATTATTCCAAGTTAGATATTTTTTTTGGTTGGGTGTACTTCCATCGTGCACTGAGACGCCTACGTATCTTACGTATCTTACGACACTCGACATGATAGTAGAGGCAACGTATTGACGCCTTCTCCGTTGCCATGCGGCTATTCCTAGGGAAGGAAAATTGGAGCCTCATCAGGCCGATGTGTAAACGACTGATTCTTCCTATTTGTAATTCAATTCGATTTGTCTACGACGACTGGCTCATGTGCTTCGCGAATTAAAAGGTTCTGTGACGTCAAAATGCTCAACTGTGATGGGTTTCCTCGGGCCTCCTTTTCTTCTCTTATACTATCTCCTCCTACACTCATATATGTGTTTAAGGTGGGGATAGGAATGTTCAAGCCCGATAATAAAGTGATAAGTCGGATCGTTGTACAGTGTACGTGGCGAAGGGATTGAATTGGTGGCGGGTTTGGAGATCACTTCCCCGAAGCCAGCCCGCAGCTGTAAGCCCACGATATCATAGTTGAACCTGCTGACAGCACACGGATAAGTCGAAATTCAATCCAGGCGGATGTGTGCTCTTACAGACATCAACACATACGGCACATAAAACAAGACTCTAAGAACATGTGATTAACAAGTCGAGCCCACCACATTCTACCACCACCGGAGTGAGCCCATGACTGAATTAATTGAGTTCACAATGGCTTGTGGACGGCGCGAGCAACCCAATCGAATCGCATGATTCATGGACCTTAAAAATTACTTACGCATTCTTCCACGGCAAGAAGAAAATATTTCTTACAGATGAACAAGGTATCGAGGAACTTAACTGTACACGTCAAGAGAAGCATGGGCTTGTTTCTCGGGTGCCCGCTTCCGTCTACTAGGGTCGTCCGAGACGGGAATTTATCGATAGCACACTCGATCATCGCATGCTGGAGATATATAGTGTCTTGTGGGACCAGGAATGTGACCATTTAATCCTTTTCTTTTCTTTTTTTTTTTTCCTTCCTTCTCCCGAGTTGGCTTGGATTAGGACGAGCAAAAAGAGGGGAATTCACTAACCTAGGGGCTTAGATAAACCTTTTTTGTCCACTTTAATTATCATCAACATGTTCCGCCTCAAAAGAAGAGGCAAAGCCTTGGACACTATGGAGCTTGTGGTACACATGGGCTAGATCCAGCCGCCCCCTACAAAGTGGTCTGACGGGCCCCCCACCCTTTGTTAAACCCCAAGAAACTTTGCGTTTCTCTTGTCCTTGTCGCACTCATACGTTCTTTGCACGCGCAAGTGGACTTGGTTATGACAAATCTCGACTCTATCCGCCAAAAACACTCCTTATCATGAATTTTATTTTTTTGAATAATTGACTCTCTGCACAATCGAAAGAGATTTCAGATTATCTCGATAGATATATATATATATATATATATATTATACTAACCATTCATTTTCTATTGATACATTGTTAAATTGTACATTTTGAGATATGATAATTATCCTTTTTTATTATGTAAGACACTATGAATATATAATGAAATAGTGTAAGTGAGATAAAAAGAAAAAGGAGAAGAAGTTGTATAATAAATTTTGAATTTATAATTTTTTAATTATTAAATTAAAAATAATATAAATATAAAAATCTTCTTTTTCACATAATTGACCGTTTTCATTTGCTTGAATGGATAAAATCATGCCATAAAACATACAGGCAGGTACGACTGAACCTATTATTTACGATTATCGATAGTACCGTATTGGCATTGTTATTTTTCGTAGTTATCTATTTACGTACCATCTTCATCCACGCGACTCAACACCTCTATGGACCAAATGAATCCGAGATTCGCTCCCGACACAGTTATTCCTAACATCGAAGAAGTGTATGCATCTTGTTTCCAGATTACAAAGACATATCACAGGGGACGATGCATGGCCCATGCATAATAGACCAAGTTACGACCCTGCCGTACACATATGTTGTAAGCATTCTTACAAAATAGGAATCTACACGCGTACGTATGGATTACATAATGAAGTCAATAATATTCTATGCTTCCTTTTCATTTAAATGAGGTCTGTGGACGGAGAAGAGACTACAAAGAAAGTTATACTTATACCATTTAATAAGGTAACTCAAATCGGATTTGAATTATTTGAAATTTCAAAAGCTAAATTTATGGAGTTTCTACTCATCAAGCTGCCGGCTGCCCAAATGGGCGGCTTCCTTTCGCGAGCCTGACCATCCTTATTTAGTATCCAATACAAATGAACAAGAGTAGTTTAATGTGAGTTAGTGTCAGATTATCAAGAGGGTTGTACCGATTGGTAAGCAGTTCAGTGTTATTTAAGAAGATCTCGAATTTGAGATCTCACGTACGCAGACATTCTCTTTGAGGGTCTCACCCACCATGTCAGTCGTGCGATCCAGGACGACCAACGGATTAGTCAAATATGATTAACTAAAATATATCATTTTACCGTTAATAAGATATACTTCGAAACTACAGTGGATAATAAAAAAAGACTTAATGTAAGATTTTATATATAGATATATATATATATAGTATATTAAGATTATAATTTAAAATTTTTAAAAGTTTATACATATATAAATTAATAATAAATTTAAATTATATAATATATTTCTTATAAATTACTCAATTATAATAATATTAAAACGAGGTAAAGAAAGGAATAAGAGTCGATCGACACTAAGGTTCACTTGATAAGTAGAGGATGACGATTGAACGGCATCGAAGAAATCACAATCAAGGTCAACGGAGAAGGAGAGGCTGCCACGTGGATCACCGATCTAAGGGCCGTGGATGACCGTGGTCCCTGTCAGAGTGTGAGGTTGAGGGGGACACGCGGACGGTCAAGAGGAGGCGAAATTCCGGCAGGCATATCTGTGTCCGTACAATCACTGAGGGAACAGCGCCCCATCGTACGGCGCGCAGCCTAACCGACAGTATCTGTTTTGTCGGTACTCTCCCACATAAGTTTTAAGACTTTTTTTTTTATTTCTCGTACATAAATTAACCAGCACTGTAATGAATTAGTAATCGGAGCTTATCTCTCGAAACCAGATTGGTATGATATAATAAGTGGTCACTACTATTCCAGTCGCTATGCCCACGTACTACTTCATGGTACTTATCATCCTCCCACGGATTAATTCCATGTCGACCGAATCGAGCAATGACTCCCTGCTTAGCCTTGACAAGGTCTCTCGTGGAACGATCGGTTGAAATGTGCGTCAGTCACGTTACTCGCTGCCGCAGTACCATCGCCACCCGCCAGCGAATGAGGTGAATCAAGGGTGGACAGTGCGAATGTTTTAAGGGTGGACGATGGTTCAAATTATGTTTTTGAGTTTGAAAGAGCAAATGCCCATAAGTTGCAACGTCGTGGTCAATTTACGTGACCCTTCTACCGCTTCTTTATGAAGGTGACGATGATCCTTCGAACAAGCTCCAAGAGTTAGCAAGTCGATATCGTCCATGTGTACATGTTTCATAATGAGTTGTCCCCAAAGTGGTCAGCTCAACTTTCCTTCTCTTATTCGTACGTGAGACACCTGATGAGACCATTACATGTGACGCGGCACGCTGAGTTGCATGGACATGTCCTCTCGGGCTTATGGATGCTCATCAATATTGTCCAACACATAAATTCCTCGGTTATCATCTATTATTATTTTAGTTATATATTACTCCATATTGAGAAAATCCGATGATCTTTGATTAATGTACAAGTCGAACATAACAGACTTGCTAATTAGCAGATGATCCCGATCGTAATTTTCTCTATTTTACAC
>CXYZ01012827.1:75162-98035 GCA_900006705.1 Sonneratia caseolaris | reverse complement strand
GATGGTTCAAATTATGTTTTTGAGTTTGAAAGAGCAAATGCCCATAAGTTGCAACGTCGTGGTCAATTTACGTGACCCTTCTACCGCTTCTTTATGAAGGTGACGATGATCCTTCGAACAAGCTCCAAGAGTTAGCAAGTCGATATCGTCCATGTGTACATGTTTCATAATGAGTTGTCCCCAAAGTGGTCAGCTCAACTTTCCTTCTCTTATTCGTACGTGAGACACCTGATGAGACCATTACATGTGACGCGGCACGCTGAGTTGCATGGACATGTCCTCTCGGGCTTATGGATGCTCATCAATATTGTCCAACACATAAATTCCTCGGTTATCATCTATTATTATTTTAGTTATATATTACTCCATATTGAGAAAATCCGATGATCTTTGATTAATGTACAAGTCGAACATAACAGACTTGCTAATTAGCAGATGATCCCGATCGTAATTTTCTCTATTTTACACTGACAAGCTAAGATATATTTACTTTAAGGAATATACATTAAACGACGTTAGTTTCCTCTTGTATGAAGGTTTGCATAGAGACCACAGAATTGAATATTGTTGGCCTCCCTCGCCATGACTTCTCCTCTTACACCTCTCTCACACGGATAAGCCACCACGTTACCCATCGACTCATCGCAACCCTCTTACTGGGAATCTCCCCTCCCTCCCCACAGATTGACCATATAAAATTGCAGAGGATGGACCCCATGGCTGCCATTGTTGCATCCCGTCACGCTTGCCAACACTTCAAGGCTCGGGTTTCTTTTCAACCTTTTTATATATCTGCTGGCCCGAAAGAGGGTCTTTCACGTGATCTCCACAAGACAAATTGAAATCGTCGGGTCAAGGATAGAGTTGGTGAGCTTTGTTTGTCAGTATAGGCATATATACATGGGGCCGAGCAGCTGTCCGACACACGTAATTTAGGGATTGGAAACCTAGCCATCCTATGGTTTTAGGGTTGGTTCGAATGAATGACATTGAATAACTTCATCCGGTGTTCGTGCGCGTACACATGTACATGCATGTGCATGTGCAGATACTCTCAAGGCAGCTCCTAAACTTCGAATATGATTAAGATGTATAATATTGACTTGAGAGGGTGTATAGATATAATGATGTATTATAGNTGATGCCTTAAGAGGGTGTATAGATATAATGATGTATTATAGAAGTTAAGATTGCTCATAACCTTCTGAGCTGAAGAATCGAGAGGCCAGGCTTCACTCGGACTCGTAAGTACAGGCTCGAAGATTGCGGTGGACCCACAATCCGCCGATTGCTGGCAAATCGTGCCCTTGATCGGGAAGCTTCTACGATAGGCTGACTCATCGGGTTCAACTCCAAAGACCCGGCAATTTTCCAAACCTTTACCGGGGCCCGGGGACAAGTGGTTCAAGTCATTGTTAAGGACTTGGCTCATGTCGATGTTTAAGTCCCCTTTTATTATGGAATAACTTTATAATTTAGTTATTGAATTATGGATAATGTGTGAAATTGTCATGTAAATTATTATATTTTCTTCTTTAAGCTTATATAATCGATTATATAAGCTGTGGTCAGCGTTTTAAGTAGACCGCGTCTCCTTACGCCTACGTATTGTTTCTTATGGACGGTGTCTCAGGCACAGCACCTCCCCTGCGACACCAGGGGCGTTCCACACAATTAAAAATTTCTAAAAGCTGCGATCGTTTCACAGGGCTGTGCGCAGCATTCCTCAAAGCCGCATGACAGGCCACCACGTAAGCAAACTGGCGGATCGGGGAGCGACGACGTTTCCAGCATCTCCACGTGTAACTCTCACGGGGATCGCCTTCCACGAGAGTGATCCAGCATCTGGGTGAGTTTAGCTCCGCCCAATATTTTAACTGCCAGTCACTAGAGCTCCTAGGAAATGGAACTAACCAGGGTTAAAATAAGCCTAACCACGGTTAATAGGGGGACCATTAAAAGGGGAGTTTACGTGTTGGAGCAGAAGCACCATCACCTCTCCAGGACAAAGTTTCCAGAAGAAAGGCTAGAAATCCTCTGGAGAAAATGATGATCGGCCATCCGACGGTGGAGGTGCCACCGTGGCCCCTACTCGAGGATCCGATGGATGACGTCTGCTACTCCCCCTTCTCCCCAAAACTTTCCAACGAGGGCAGTGCTCCGGCCGCCGGCGGTGACCTCGTGGCGGCGCTGCGGCGGTTCCTCCCCTCTAACCGTCCCGACCAGCTGGAGGATGACGGGGAGGGCGGTCGGGAGGCCGCGGACTCGTCGGTGGACGTCTACTCGTCCGACTATTTCAGGATGTACGAGTTCAAGGTGCGTAGGTGCACGAGGGGACGGTCGCACGACTGGACGGAGTGCCCTTTCGCGCATCCTGGGGAGAAGGCCCGTAGACGTGATCCCCGGAAGTACCACTACTCCGGCGTCTCCTGCCCGGAGTTCCGGAAGGGCTGCTGCAGGAAGGGTGAAGCCTGCGAGTTCGCCCACGGCGTGTTCGAGTGCTGGCTCCACCCTGCCCGCTACCGGACGCAGCCATGCAAGGATGGAGTGAACTGCAGGTGAGAGAGCCCGTTATACTGTACTTAACGACTGACTGATGTGGTTTCTTGGCCGGTAATTTGACGATGATCAGCGGCCGATATATGTGTCTATAATTTTCCTTCTTTCGGTGGTGAATGGAGACTGCAAAGTTGATTCTAGAAATTGCTTGTTAGGTAGATCATCAATGGGCGAGCCTGGGATTGTTTAATTGTGGGTCCTTTTGGACCCACGGCTTTCATTTGTCTGTGGTGCGCTTTGACGCATTTTATTTGTTAAATCATCGACTGAAGCCCTTCAGAAAATAACACGGTACGATGGGTTTGATCGGGCCTATCAATCTTGGCACATCAAATATCAAATTTCTGACTGTTTGACACCGATCATACTGAGACTAGTCGGTTAATCGGTTATATGGGCGACGCTGTATGTAATAGATAGTCGAGAAGGCCATGAGGATCTTGAACAAATTTATTTTATTGGATAAGGCTCAGATTCACCTCGAATTTTTAGCGGGAAATTTATGTTTGCTA
Source organism: Sonneratia caseolaris (assembly GCA_900006705.1). Taxonomy (NCBI): domain Eukaryota; kingdom Viridiplantae; phylum Streptophyta; class Magnoliopsida; order Myrtales; family Lythraceae; genus Sonneratia; species Sonneratia caseolaris. The sequence goes on along the minus strand of CXYZ01012827.1, from coordinate 94,964 downwards.
TTTACTAACCTGGTACATATTTTGAGTAGATTGAAGTAGCACAATTGATATGTAGTTGACATATGTGGATTGCAGGAGGCGCGTGTGTTTCTTTGCCCATACCCCAGAGCAGCTCCGAGTGATCACTCAGCAGAGCCCGAGACACCGTGGCAGTGGCAGTGGTGGCGATCTGTATGAGCTATCCCCGCAGAAGCAAGCGAGTGCCCGAATTCTACCTTTTCTGGCTTCACCGGAGGGCTCAGACTCGCCTCCACTGTCTCCGATGACACAGTCCCTCAGCAGCTCTTTCGGGTTGAGCTCAGTCTCCGATTTGGTTAACCCCCTGAGAAAGCTCCAGCTGGGTAAGGTGAAGTCCCTCCCTCCGTCTTGGACCCCTCACTATGGGTCNGCTGTGGTCAGCGTTTTAAGTAGACCGCGTCTCCTTACGCCTACGTATTGTTTCTTATGGACGGTGTCTCAGGCACAGCACCTCCCCTGCGACACCAGGGGCGTTCCACACAATTAAAAATTTCTAAAAGCTGCGATCGTTTCACAGGGCTGTGCGCAGCATTCCTCAAAGCCGCATGACAGGCCACCACGTAAGCAAACTGGCGGATCGGGGAGCGACGACGTTTCCAGCATCTCCACGTGTAACTCTCACGGGGATCGCCTTCCACGAGAGTGATCCAGCATCTGGGTGAGTTTAGCTCCGCCCAATATTTTAACTGCCAGTCACTAGAGCTCCTAGGAAATGGAACTAACCAGGGTTAAAATAAGCCTAACCACGGTTAATAGGGGGACCATTAAAAGGGGAGTTTACGTGTTGGAGCAGAAGCACCATCACCTCTCCAGGACAAAGTTTCCAGAAGAAAGGCTAGAAATCCTCTGGAGAAAATGATGATCGGCCATCCGACGGTGGAGGTGCCACCGTGGCCCCTACTCGAGGATCCGATGGATGACGTCTGCTACTCCCCCTTCTCCCCAAAACTTTCCAACGAGGGCAGTGCTCCGGCCGCCGGCGGTGACCTCGTGGCGGCGCTGCGGCGGTTCCTCCCCTCTAACCGTCCCGACCAGCTGGAGGATGACGGGGAGGGCGGTCGGGAGGCCGCGGACTCGTCGGTGGACGTCTACTCGTCCGACTATTTCAGGATGTACGAGTTCAAGGTGCGTAGGTGCACGAGGGGACGGTCGCACGACTGGACGGAGTGCCCTTTCGCGCATCCTGGGGAGAAGGCCCGTAGACGTGATCCCCGGAAGTACCACTACTCCGGCGTCTCCTGCCCGGAGTTCCGGAAGGGCTGCTGCAGGAAGGGTGAAGCCTGCGAGTTCGCCCACGGCGTGTTCGAGTGCTGGCTCCACCCTGCCCGCTACCGGACGCAGCCATGCAAGGATGGAGTGAACTGCAGGTGAGAGAGCCCGTTATACTGTACTTAACGACTGACTGATGTGGTTTCTTGGCCGGTAATTTGACGATGATCAGCGGCCGATATATGTGTCTATAATTTTCCTTCTTTCGGTGGTGAATGGAGACTGCAAAGTTGATTCTAGAAATTGCTTGTTAGGTAGATCATCAATGGGCGAGCCTGGGATTGTTTAATTGTGGGTCCTTTTGGACCCACGGCTTTCATTTGTCTGTGGTGCGCTTTGACGCATTTTATTTGTTAAATCATCGACTGAAGCCCTTCAGAAAATAACACGGTACGATGGGTTTGATCGGGCCTATCAATCTTGGCACATCAAATATCAAATTTCTGACTGTTTGACACCGATCATACTGAGACTAGTCGGTTAATCGGTTATATGGGCGACGCTGTATGTAATAGATAGTCGAGAAGGCCATGAGGATCTTGAACAAATTTATTTTATTGGATAAGGCTCAGATTCACCTCGAATTTTTAGCGGGAAATTTATGTTTGCTATTTACTAACCTGGTACATATTTTGAGTAGATTGAAGTAGCACAATTGATATGTAGTTGACATATGTGGATTGCAGGAGGCGCGTGTGTTTCTTTGCCCATACCCCAGAGCAGCTCCGAGTGATCACTCAGCAGAGCCCGAGACACCGTGGCAGTGGCAGTGGTGGCGATCTGTATGAGCTATCCCCGCAGAAGCAAGCGAGTGCCCGAATTCTACCTTTTCTGGCTTCACCGGAGGGCTCAGACTCGCCTCCACTGTCTCCGATGACACAGTCCCTCAGCAGCTCTTTCGGGTTGAGCTCAGTCTCCGATTTGGTTAACCCCCTGAGAAAGCTCCAGCTGGGTAAGGTGAAGTCCCTCCCTCCGTCTTGGACCCCTCACTATGGGTCAGCAAGAGGATCCATCCTCCGCCCCAACTGCTTCAGTGTGCCCACTACACCAACCCAGGCACCGACTGGCTCGGGGCTTGGGTACTTTGACCAATGGGAGAATAGCCATCGCGAGGAGCCCACCATGGAGCGGGTTGAGTCGGGCCGGGATCTGAGGAACCGCATGTTTGAGAGGCTCGGTAAGGAGAACCCCCTTGAACTGGGCCAGACTAACCTCGAAGAGCCAGGCGGGGCTCCCGATGTCGGGTGGGTCTCCGAGCTGGTGAAGTAAGGACAGCACAGAACTGGTGTGATGATTTACTTTTGAATTTCTTTTCGATCTCTCATTGTGAATATAGGAAGTATGATGATGGAGGGGAGTTAATTCGGGATCATTTTGGCATAGGAGGAAAACCCAATCTGGGATCCTATATGTAGGTATAGTTTTGTCCCGTAAGGAGTCATAATCATTAACACCAAGATATGTACATGCTTGTAAGTGTAAGTTAAAAGCTATATTTGTGAAGGATGACGGATGGGTCTATAGGTGGGGATTAAAAGGGAAGACTGGTTTTAATTTTTTGGAAGATTTGATTGAAGGTTCTTTTGGGAAGGAACAAGGGTGTCGTGTTGGAGGAGACACGGTGATTCGAATTATGGTATGTGATTATTCCTTGCTTAATGTTGCTTCTTGTTTTCAAGATTGTACATTGAATGTGATACAATACAAGAAATGTTTATTTCCTTGCCTAATGTCGATTCTTGGTTCTAAGATCTTCAGATTCATGCATGCATGCCCCCTCTCCGAAATTTGAAGTTCACATGCGACACTATCCATCATAGGGGTTTGTAAAAACTGCAACCAAGTGTTTTTGGGATCAGTTTTATCGAGTGAGGCTCCCTTGTTTTGACCTCATTACGTCTCGACCACTTAATCGGCAAGATAAGGAATTCAGACCATTTGTCCGGGCAGCACGCAAACGCTGTCGTGGGGTTTAAGGGCCGAACCTTTCCAGCTATTACGCTCCATCACGTCCCATGATTTGATGATTTCCACCTCCGTGCCTCTTTTTTCTTTTAACCCCTTCTACAAGCTAGCAGTCTCAGTCCACTGTTTGACTCTGTATTTATCAGTGGCCTGGGCTTGGACAAGTCAACATTGCGCTTGGAATACGGCGATCAGGGCCATGACTTCGGTGATGCGATCGGTTGTTGCAGAGACGGGTGCATTGGAGGGCACTTCTGGTGCTGAAAGTCAGGTCCAACTACTCATCCTTCCTACAGCCGATGTATTTATTCCCCCGCATAATGGATCGTTATGGTGCCGGGATCCGTTATCGCCTGGGAGTTTGAGAAGTTGCATGCAGTCATCGGTAACATTTACTCGAGCGGCCACGATTTTGAAGCTGTGATTGCAATCGAGCTCATGATCTCTTGTTTTTCTGATCAGAAGTGCTACTGCAGATTCGAGCTCACCTTACCAATTAGTTCAGATTTCGGCACTGATAGGGATGTTCGAAAGCTCAGCAATGGATCTATAACCCGGCCCAGTGAAGACAATGCTATTTGATCTTCCCACCGGGACATTATACGGTGATGGTGAGATTCATCGAAGTGGCTCAACGCCTCCTCGGCCAGCTCAAACACGAGTCGGCCGAAGTGAATGGGAGACTCTCGATATCCGGTTGTACAGCCCGGAAAACACACACACTCACACAAAAGGGACCGGATTGTCAATTTCTTAAGCCATGTACCAAGTCAAGAAAGATGCAGATGACGGATGAGTGCCTAAATAATCACCTTTGACTTGAGATAAGATGGAACCATCTGTGGGAGGGGCCACAAATGGAACATAGATTGGAAATATATGTATATATTATTTTCGTTCGAAAAAAAAAANTGGAACATAGATTGGAAATATATGTATATATTATTTTCGTTCGAAAAAAAAAAAGATAAAGTATAACCCATCGTGCGCATAGTTGAGTGGTTCGATATTTATCATTATAATAGGAGGACTCGAGTTCAAGTCTCATTTGCGATGGGGATCTTTTAACCTCTTAAATATACCGATCCGAATTAATAGCTGAATGAGATATAAAAAAAAAAAAAAGTATGTATAAAGAAATAAGTAATATTATCTTTTTGCATTGACAAGTCGGGGCCGGCGGGGGTAAGCATCAAGGAAAGGACATGTCAAGTCTCTGTCGTGTGATATCCCGGCAAATGGAGGATCCGGTCAAAAGATATTAAGTTAGCATTTTAAATTCTAAGTTTAATCCAGACGAGGAGATTATGCACGGCTATACTTATCCACAATTCGAGAATGAGGGTTCGATCTATCAATCGATAGAATTTCTGCATCCTCTGTTATCCTTACGTCCCCATCTAATAGTATCCTCTTTGATCACCCTTATGGACATATTTGTCTTTTGAAAAAAAAAAAGAAAAAGAAAGAAAGAAAGGAAGAGAGAGAGAGAGAGAGAGGGTAATTTAAGTCTGATTTTAGCTTTTTTTCTCGTCAAGTTGGACTGTTCCTATCCAAAGTTCCGCGCACGTCCCGGTCATGGGCTAATAATGCCTGAATAGTTTAATTAGTCCGACGGGACGATGTTTTCGACCGTCGAGGGAAGACTATTAGGTTTCATTCCAAGCACCGAGCATCACGTTCTCCGTTTCCTGGAGCGAAATTGTCTCAACGTTAAAAATAATGAATTAATGATTTCATATGATAATAATAATAATAATAATTAGTGTTATTAAAAGTGTAGTTCGAACATGTTTAAAATAGATATAAAACCATTATAATTGGTTCAAAACTGTTTATAAATCGGTCGATTAATAATTCGGACCAGTTTAACTCATAAACCATCTATCTTTTTTACTTTAAAAAATATTATTTTAAATAAATATTTTATAAAGTAGCCGGTTTATTTTACTATAATTGCTTTGTGTAAACAGTATTTTGATTAGATTTGACCAACATTACTTTGATTGGATAGTTCACACATTTGTTATGGTTGATTTTTTAAAGAATAGTAGGAGATTGCGACACTTGACGACCGGAGGCATAGTTTTAAAAACCGGACCGGACCGGCCGGTTCGACCGGAAACCGGCCACTCACCCGGTCTGGTTCCTTCAAAAAACCCAATTGCACATTAAAAGAGAAAAAATCCGATTGAACTGGCCGGTTCCCGGTCCGATCGGGGAACCCAAAGGAACCCCTGAGAAAACCGGCCGAATTATAATTAAAACAAAAACAAAAACATATTGTAATGTACCTATTTACTTTTACTAAACTTATATTTACAGTTTATATTGGACTTTTGTTTATTATAATGGTTATATTAATGATTTTTATTATAAATTATATTCAAATTATGATATTATGTAAATTTATTAGTAATATTATATTATTAATATTATTTTTTAAACATGCGGTTCAACCCATTGAACCCCCGGTCCGACCCATGAACCCATGCCTACACCGGTTCCCGGCCCAGTCCGGTTTTAAAAACTATGGCCGGAGGGCTATAGTTCATTGTTCGGGTCAGTGCAGTCCAATTTTATAATAGTTTCGGACTAGTTTAGTAGGTTAACGGTACGGGCCGGTTACGATTCAATAGGCTTATATCATTAACTTGGTTCATAACTATACCTCAACTCAATAAAAGTAGTTACGGGCAGGATTAGGGGTAATCTGGACCGATTCCAGGTTTGGACGGTCCGGTTCTAGGCTAACCCGCGCCGTTAACAACTCTAATAAAAACTAACAGAAGAAAGCTTATGACACATAATCGTAAAACAAAAATAGAGAATAAGAAAATGAGGAGCGTGCAAAAATAGTAATAGACTAGTATGATGTTCACAGTATCCTTAAGGTAATTTTCACACATTTCCGGGACAATGTGAAATTTGATCCGTTGCTTTCAAGAATACATTATTAACATTGACCGGACGGAGTCAAGGTGGCGTGGGACCTTGAACTACAACGGCGTTCAGAACGGACAGTTGAGTTGAATCTCTATAAAGCAATGCATGGAATTCAAAAACGGAGAGGAGCTTCGGTGCAGAAGAAAGCTGTGTGTATTTAACCCTGAACCAAATGGTAAATAAGTAGGAAATATGTGTCGCAAAGATGGAATTCGGTCTCGCGTGAAGCCCCTCCTCTTCTGGGGAAACTATTGGCCTATGGTCGCCGGCCCACATGAGCTCAACTTCCGAACGCAAAAGATCGGACTCGTTTATACTTAAAAGTTTAAGTCGGTGGGTGACACTACCCAATTTTCTTATAAGATCGTAACTTTTTCTTTATTTGATTGATGTGAGATCGTGTATCTCAATATTCTCCCTTACGTGGTAATATGGTCCACTTTATCATGTGTTATTAAACAATCGCTCTCAACAACTGTTTATGAGCCGAGTATTCTTCTTTTAATTTTCAATGAGGGAGACAATTGGCCACGAGTCGGACAATTTTCCTCTATACTTGGGCTTAATATCAATTAATCACGAACCGAGCTTCCGAATTTGGGTTAGGCAAGGTGCAAGCCCACCGATTCTAATACTAAGTTAAATTCGTTTTGAGCATACAAGAGATCGAGACTATTTCCACTTAAAAGTTCAAGTTGATAGGTGACAGTACCCAACTTTCTTATAAATTCACAATATTTTCTTTATTTAATCGATATATAATAATATATCTCAACATCATCTTTCTTGTAAGATCACATTAAAAGTTACCTTCTCCACCAATGTGCAATTCAACTCTCATATGTCCCTTGTCCTTACTGGCTTCACATTCGTAGGCTTCCTTTAATCCTCGACCCATATGTATAATGACTCATACTTTGTACGGATTTTAGCCCAATCTTTCATTCACATTTATGAAGTATAATTTCTCAACCATGCCCATTTATAGGCTTCCGATGGATCTGTGGGCATGGGGTAATAGCTAATGATCCACCCAGCTCCACGTTTGTGGGCCGAGTGCGAAGCCAGCCAGTAGGTGGTCTTGGGCCAGCGCGGCTTAGCCACGCACATGTTCTGGCCCGTCCAACCGGGCTATTATCGAACCAAGGCCCAGCATTATACAATTGCATATTGGATCTTCAAAATGTGTGTCTATGTTACTCTAGCCACCATAAAATTTCTTGAAATAAGATGATACGTCACTATAACGTCACGATCGCATCACTCAATAATATTAGCTTTTAATAAAATAAAATAAATAAATCTTATAAATGGTAAAGCCATCATCCGGACGGAATCGATGTATCGGGTCAGGTCCTAACTAACATCCTTTTGCCACTGATTTCGGCCGGTGGATAGTCTCGATAAATTACTCATGATCCCCCATCGTTACGGTTCGATGTTCATACAAATGGGGGGAAGACGAGACTTGTTGTGTGGGAACCACATGAATTGAGTAAAATCTTGGTTATCTTAACACCAACCAATATCAAGGGGTTGCGTTTGCCGTCAAGCTTGGAGCTTGGCAAGTTATCGTTCGTTTCATGAGACTCGTCGATATGCTTGTCGTTGAAGCTTCAATCATTTCAAGGGCAGCCTCCGAGTAAAAAGAGACACGATCCATGGCGGCTGAAGGCTTGCCCATCGACTTCGACTCGGTCCCGTGACTCGTGGTGTGCCCCCCGGACTCCCGTTCTCGTCTCGACCGAGTCCTCATTCGCTAGTCAACATCCGAAATCTTCGAAGTTTCAGCCATATCAATCCGTCAATTATCTTAGGGACAGTTCATCGGATCCGACTCTTCGAATACCCTGATGTGCTATCTCTCGATTCGACCCGATCCGATATCTTGGCTGAGCTGACCATCTGTACGGTTGCACTCATAATTACAGGCCGGCCGGGATTATATCAATCAGCTGGCTAGTGCTGTTGATCATTTGACTACATTAATAATCAAGCTTTGGACGTCGGAGCGCAAGGAGTCGGTCCATGATGAATTGTCAATTGCAAAAGGGTTGACCGGGTTCCAACTCTGGACTTATCATTTCCTCAGAGTACGTGTAAACGGCCCAAACTCATTAATCAAGATCATTGGTAGCTGATTCTCTCGTGACATGGCGTTTAAATTTGAATTTCATAAATTTGAACCATAACTCATTCGAATTCGAGTTGGATCCATTCACATGAGGGGTACAATTTTCTCAATATTAAATTCTTTTTATTGCCAACACTCGAATTTAAGATCTTATCTCGTGAGAAAAGCCACCGAATTATTTTATGTCGGCATGTAAAAGAAAACTATGTTTGCTTCTATCAGCTGAAATCCATTCCTTCACTCTTCTTTTCTTTAGGTCATTTTAGTTTGAAACAAGGTTGGCAGAAAAAGCTCCAACATTTATTAATAAACCGCGTTCACCTCTGATGGAACAGATTCGAGCTGATGATCGTGGGTTTCTTAATAATCTAGCAACACCATCTGGTGAAGGAAGATTCAGGATCGAGCAGCAGCACGGGCATGAGTGAGGATTCTGGGAGCCTCGTGGAAAGTGGCCGAAAAGGGAACATATTAATCCCAGGTGGAGAGAATCATCAGCCAGACGATCCTGATTTGAAGCTTTTAACCGCTTTGTTTTCTGTGCTTCCTTTTGGTAGTTTTTGAGAGAGATTACTGAACTACGTGATAGAGGGAACAGCTCTTAGACACAGAATTTATTTTTGATAAATTCAAGGTCGATGCACACGGGGAGACCGCCCCCAATCAAGATCACAGATTGATTCATGGACAGTGTTAGCCCCTTAATGCCGGTCCGATCCCTCTGACAGACAGGACGGTAAAACCCAGTAGCTGCCCGCATTTAAAACTCGTGGCCGCTAAATTTTGATCTTGACATTGACTTTCTAAATTTGTATCGAACTTAGCTCTTATTGGAATCTGTAGAATGTAAGTTTTCAACGTTATAATTGCTCATAAACACAACTTGCCCGAGAATCTTTACGAAGAGTACCACCCACATGTGTTAGTCTTTGTGATCGAGAGAGTACTTGCATGTACTGTGGGTAAAGAAAACGTAAATCATCGAGGGTGATAATTAGACATATTCATTTAGCGGCACAGAATTCACTTAAATATAATTTGATATTGTTCAAATCCCTTCTCGGTTCTTGTCTTGACATTTAGACAAGTAGATATGCCCTTTGTGTCCGGTGTTGAAGGATATCGAGTCATTGAGAAAGAAAAAGTCAAAAGAAAACTCATAATCATAAATTTTACTTCTTAATAGATGAACTAATTCCAAGTAGTGACCAATCAGAACTTTTTGCACTTTCTAATAATATGATATTAATGAGTTCATTGTGTAATATTTATTTGTGAAGAAGTGAATTTTTTTTTTAAAAACTCTTTGAAAGATTCAAATATATGTATACATACAACTATTCCATGAATTTTAAATAAGGAGTAGATTGTGCATTAATTATCGAGTGAATATTTATTTCCAGAAGTGCTCCATCAACTTTTCTTGTCAAAGTGGATTCTCTCCTCCAGAAGAAATTGACTGGTTCAGTCGAGGAGGCTTGTACTTGATGGATACCTGGCAGTGATAAAACGCATGAGACGGATCGATCATCGAATCATTGACTGGGCAACTTGACTGGGTTTTTTTTTTTTTTTGGTTTCATCGAGACAGAAATGCCAATTACGAAAACCCCTTAAAAAAATCAAAACCAAAATATACAAGGTAGGAGGAGGAGGAGGAGGAGGAGGAGAGTCAAGACAAGGTCAATACTTAAATTTATATAAACGCAGCTCGAACCACAGAAATGTCAGATGCAGGAGAGCAATCACCTAGTTTCATCATTAGTCAAGATCTTCAGGTTCCTGTGAGACCGAGATATTGGTGCAAGACAATAATGGGAAGAGCTCCGTGCTGTGACAAAGCCAACGTGAAGAGAGGCCCGTGGTCTCCTGAAGAAGATGCCATCCTCAAGGGCTATATTGAAAGCCATGGCACGGGTGGAAACTGGATCACTCTCCCTCAGAAAGCCGGTCAGTCTCGACTCTCGATCACTAATAAAATCTCTTTGCTCTAAGTTCGGCTGTCTCTGGCATCTCTGTGTCCATATATCGGGATTTGTAGTTTCAACTGATAAGTTCACCGCAGTGTAGAGAACATGTGGCCTGTGTGTCTTTTTCTTGCTCTTCTGATGGAAGCACAGGGCGAACACATGATCTGTAATGGTGGCTGAGATCTATTTGACCGGTTTACAGGTCTTAAGCGTTGTGGGAAGAGTTGCCGGCTAAGGTGGCTGAACTACCTGAGACCCGACATCAAGCTCGGAGGTTTCACCGAGGAGGAAGACAACGTGATCTGCTCCCTCTACTTCTCCATAGGAAGCAGGCAAGTGTCGAAGACAACCTTGGCCAACATACATAGTTCACAGCATACTCTTTTAAGTTTTCACACTGAGAAGTCCTGCGATTTGATGTTACGTTCATGGCCTCGTTGATATTATATATCCAATGGATCCAAGGTCCAAAAGGACAATGATAGGAGATCGCTGTCGAATCTCTTCAGAATTGACGCTTTCACATTGTGTGCTTGCCGCTCATCGTATGATCTGCACTTTCTGGACAGGTGGTCGGTGATAGCTTCCAACTTGCCCGGAAGAACGGATAATGATGTAAAGAACTACTGGAACACGAGACTGAAGAAGAAGCTGCTGGCAAGAAGGACTCCGACGGGAGATACTGATGTGGCCAACGTCAACCCTAACCCCTCCACGAGTGGCAAAATTGGTGTCAGCGGGAATCGTTTCTCATCCTCGTTCCCGAAGCCTTCGACATCAACACTTCCTCATCTTCCTCATCCGAGCAGCTCTCGGCCGAACTTCTTCAGCCCCGCCTCTTCCCTTCCAAGTCTCACAGAAGTTTCGGATAACACAGGCAGTGTTGCCAGTGCAAATATGGACTTTCAAGTATCGTCCTCCCAAGAATTTTCGAGTTCATTCGGTTCTTCTTCCTCGATAACAGAGGAATCGTACTCTAGGCTGTCGATAGACAATCTGCTGGACTTAGACTTCGGGGTCATGTATGATATCCTGAGCAGTGGCTTCGGCTTCGAGCAAGTGACAGGCAACCGGACTTCAGTTGTGAGCCCTCTTTAAGGTGTCCGGTGCGTAGAATGCTGGGTTCTTTGTAAGAACAACAGATTCACCCGAGAAAAATTTAACTAAATGGCTCGGCATAGGATTAAGTAGGAGATTTAGTGTCATCTTCCACCGGATTGTGGACTGTCAGGAGACTGGTTGATTCATGAATTTTCTTACTTTCAATCTGCGATTTGTTCCATGAAACTTGCGTGGATGCTTTTGCACATCCAGAAGATGACAATGGGCACGGCACGACTTTGAACAAGTCCTCATTTCTGGCCAGCCTATATCGGTTAATGCGTTCTACGCTCATGTGATATCAATCCAACACAGCATCACAACTCACGAACTCTCCTCCATGGAAAACATATCAGGTTTATGCACTCTGCATTCTGTACAAGATGTGGATTTCAGGTGCATTGAGTCCCACATGACTCTGCCCGAGTTATCACAAACTAATGAACTTCTGTATTGTCTACGAGCATAACATGGAAGTACCTAGATTGGCTGTTCGCAAGCAGTCCATTCTTCAAATTCGTCCTCAGTGATGCCAGGTTCGATGTTACATCCCTAAATTCACAGGCTAATTGCAATTGCTACAATCCTCTGCAAATGGGTCTGCCCTGTTTAGGATTCTGTGAAAGACTCATGCTGGTACTCAGCTCCTTAAGGAGCAGGCTCCACCAATAGCCAGAGCTTGGTTTTGCAGGTATTTCTTTTGCCTCCTCAGACATTCCCATCAAGGAATGGAACTATGGACGGTTTTGCTTCCTCCTGGGAGTACTAACCGAGCCGATCCAATTTCTCCAAGCACTCGTGAAGCTCAACCAGCCCCTTTCTATTGCTTGAGCGATAATCAAACAGAACTAACTGGAGAAGAATCGGCCCAGAATCATTCTTCAAACCATTCATCATTCATGACTCAACCAGAACAGATCAGAGAGATGAACCTAATGACCCAATTTCACAGCGAGAGATGACAAAACCTTCAAGATCATAATATAGCAAGTGCACAGGAAGTTCAAGATAAGATCTTTAGCCAAAATAAGTGATCACTGGTTCAGATTTCTCCAGCATTGCAGCATCCGAAATGGTGCAGAAGAAAAAACTACCAAAAGAACATCAAAACTTCTATTCCATGGGAAAAACAGTAACATGGGGACAATACCACGAAAACCCTGTGCATCTTTGTCTTCCCTGAGGTAGCTTACTTCTCGGAAGAGTTGGGGCCCCTCTTCTTGCCGAATCCGACAACTGCACCAGAGCATCCCATATTCATATCTTTATTAGTCAATGATAAATTTACTAATCTCCAGCCAGAAATTATCACTTCTCAAACACAACAATTTACAGTTCCATATAAAAAGTAGACTTCTCAGGAGTAGTCCTTCAACTGGCGCTTCAACAAGAACTCATCAGCAATGCAAGAAAATTTATTGAATTTAGGGTCATCCTTTTGCAGTATGTCCCCAGAACCATCATCAGTACTGATCTGACTAATTATGCTAAAACTTGTGGCAATTACCATCAATCAAGCCGTACGTAACACATGTGAACGGGAGCATTCTACTTCATCCAGCTGAATTCAAACTACAACCCACCTCAGCTGAATGATCTAATACCGGCGAACTAGTTCAAACGAAATTAAAACAAGAAGCAAAGCGTGAGCGAGGGCTAACCGGCGGTGACGAATCGGCGGTTGTACTGCATCCGCTTGTAGGCGCGGCCGCGTGGCTTCTTCTTCTTGTCCTGCTTCGCAACCTTCGGTGTCTGACCTCTCACCTTACCGGCACGGGCCAACGATCCGTGAACCTTACCTGAAATCGTCGAACTCAACCGTCACAATAGTGTCCACCAGCAAAACTCAAAATTACAAGATCCGGATGGAGAAACGTTAAGCTACCCATTGTGGATCAGTGATGACGGCTAGGGTTTCCGGAGGAAGGTCCGAGCGGAAGCAACAGCTATCTCTCCAAACCTGCGCCTCTTCGCTTCTGATATTTGTAGTGGACGAGCGGTGGTTGATGTAATACGGGCTTTCTTATTGGCCCTTGAGCTTAATATTTGGGCCTATGGGCTTTATATTGGGCCTTTAGCTTTGTATTTGGGCCTTCTCCTCCCCCGAAAGAGACCGCTCAAATCTGCAAATCCGATCATGAATATTTTCCGTACACAAAATTTGAATTCAAAAGCCCCTTAGAGAACAATTGCGTCCCTCCTGTTGCCACACATCTCTGCACGAGTTGCTTTTCCCCTTCCGAAAAGGATGAATCTTCCAAATGGACAAGAACTCAGTTCAAGGATTTGTGATAAGGTAAGAGTTGATCTCATATGAAAGTACCCAATTTATTCATCCCGGCAAAAGGAACAATTCGACTGGATATGTCACAGCGCACCCTCGATTCGGCATACAAGTTTTATTAGACAAACAAGCAATACAAGCAATCGCCACAAAACCATCCTCCACTATAAAGAATATATGAATCTTGTCTGGTCATACTCTCACGCAATTGACTGTATCCAAAGAGTTCCCCGAGAATAGATCACTTCCGGTTCATTCTGAGCAACTCCAACTGGGCAGCTACGCTGTCATAGTCGGGAAGCTTTGGGTGGACGTGACTAGCTCTGTTAAAGGAGTTCTCCCTCGAAGTGTCCCCCAAACTTGGTTTGGCAGCCTTGGAGCTCTGGCTGGGACCTGATGAACCCGACATTTGCAGTGAATCGGAAGGCTGTTCTGAAAGCTTCAGGGATTCAGACTTTGGTTTCACAACGGTGTCTCTCGACGGTTGCAACCAACCGGAGCTGCCCTTGTTGTCTGATGCAGCACTATCTGATTGGGTACTACTATAAGCTTCAGTGGGATAAGAGCTCCTCGAAGAAGATTTTATGTCCGCCTTTCTCCCCCCAGTTGAAGAAGACAGTAACTCCGCCATTCCATCCTGGGTTGAAGAAGATCTTACATCTGGCCTTCTCTCCCCTGTTGAAGATCTTAAATCCACCATTCTATCCTGAGCAGAAGACCTTTCATCTGCTCTACTCTCCTGAGTTGAGGAAGATCTCGTATCTGCCCTTCTCTCCTGACGCATAGAAGATTTCATGTCTACCCTACCCTCCTGAATATCACCTTTCTTGGAGGGATATGTCGGCTTCACCTTGGACATTCTATCACTATGAGAGCTCGTTGATGAATATCTTAAAGGTCTTCCAGTTTCTTCCCTGTGGGCAGGTGATGAATTCAAAGGGGAACCACTGTCAGCCTTTGACAGGCTGCCTTTTGTCCTTCGAGAAAGCCCAGCACCATGACGAGCCGTACTGCTCAGAACTTGGGATAGAACTTCCTCTTTGGGATCTTCACTCTGATCTGAGTCATATGAAGAGATAGAATCATGGGTGTCAGATCTCCTGCCTGCTACCGAGTCCACTCCATGGTTGTGCCATTCCAAGCGGCTACCAGAAATTTGTCCTGGGGGCCTAGAGAATCCATGGTTCATCAATGAATCAGCAACTTCTTGTTTAGATAATGGAACTTCACCTGATAAACTCCCCATGGATTTCTCCTCCAGTCTGCCACTCGGTCTGTTATACTCAACATCTTTGTCTTGAGTACTCGGATCAACTTCAGAATCAGTAGATTCCTTGTTGACAGATAATGAAAACGATGATTTTTTTGCAATATTCTCCATTGATGTCCTCGCTGCTGAAACTTGACCCAAAGGGCTCCTTCCATACGTGCCCGCATTGCTCAATGTCTTCTGAATTTCAGTACTCCCTTCCTTATTGTATGCATCATCGTCATTCTCAGAAGTATACGAAGTTTTTGGTGCACTAGAAACAGGGGATTTCTTTGTCTCACTTGCAGTTGCTTGTTTAGTTGATGAAAATTCGCCCAACATGCCTCTGACATACGGTGGGTGCCTGTACCCTTTATTTCTAAGACCACCAGTCAGTTTCCCAAAACTCAACTCTGTGGCACCAACAGAACTTGATTTTCCCGGAGTTTCAACATCATCCACAATAGCAGATCTCTGTCGCACCCAGGTATCATCATCTACTTCATGAGTCGAGGATTCCCTTGAGTGAAGCAGATGATCCCTGTTCTTTTCATCGACAGGATCATCAAATCTATGAGAGCCTTTTCCAATCAAGGTGAGCTCAGACTTTTTGGGCCTGGAAATGAAATGATCTTCTCGGTCACTCTCAGAATTTTCCAGCTCCTCTTTGCTTTCTGAGTGGGGGTTCCTTGCATCATCATAAATTACTGGTGGAAGCTCATCTTCACGCATTCCAACATCAGAATCATCTAAAAACCCAGAGAAAACAGCAGTGGAGCTCCGCTCTCTTGATGAATGTGATTCAGAAATACTCTTTCCAAATAGATCTATCCTATTTCTCCTTAGGCTCGGTGCATTAATATTTTCTGACTGATAACTCGCCAATTTTATATCAGGAGAAAAGGTATGTGAACTAGCTGCTGGGCCCTTGTCTAAATCGAAACCAGAATTCTCACCATCTGAGCCATAATCATCAAATACAACAGAAGTAACGTCTGTTGTTTTGGTGTCTTCATGGTACTTCTCTTCATTAAAATTGGCGAAAGGGTTCCCTATAACATCTTCCAAGTTCTGGTTATTAGGCCCCACATAATTTTGGTGATCACTGACTGAGCTCGAAAATGATGAATGAGAATAAGAGGAAGCACTGGAAGAGTGTCGTCTGAATCTCTCCTCCAAATTACTCGCCTTCTCGGTACTTAAAACATCTTGCGCTTCGTCAGGATGTTCCACTTCAAATTTCTCAGACTGCCTTCTCATATAAAACTCATCTATGGCAATAACATTCTCAGGATGAGGCAAGTTCTGAGAATTTCTCGGTGTATCAGATGGTGCTTTATTATTGAAAGAGTCCCCAATATTTTTCTTGAAACTAGAGAGACGGGATCCAGTTTCACTCCGATGACTGCTTCCACTTAGTCTTTCAGTCAATGTTGCAAGGTCAACATCTTCCTCTTCATCTTCATTTACAGAAGATTGATTTTTATAATTCCAGCCACCATAACCTTGAGAACTTTCACCACTCATCCGGTGTTCAGGAGGCCTTGATAATGGGTTATTACCTTTAGAGGAATCTGAAGTATAAGCTGCACCAGATAACTCGCTAGGTCTGTCATGTCTCTTGTTATCATCTCCATAATGTGTTTCAGCGTGTTTCATGAAATTATGCTGCTCTTTAGCAGCAATTTCCTCATTCTGTGACCTGGAACTTCCATCACCTAAATCATCACTTCTGTGAACACTAGCCCAAGCATGTCTTGTGGGCACTTCATCCCTTGAAGCATAAGCATTAGAGCTATGAGATCCTGTGGAATACTGGGGCATAATCTTCCCACGGCTAGAAAGTTCAGCTGCTGCTCTAGCAGCCATACTCGCTCTTTCAGCAGATTCAGCTGCTGCCTGAGCAGCAGATGTTGCATCCTTGAACTCCATACTCCAATTTTGCTGATTTACAAAATTAGAGTTCTGTGCCTCGGAATATAAATTGCTAGATTCCATCCTATCAATTCCGTTTCCTGTACAAGTACATTCATGGAAGCAAGGGAAAAAACATCGAATTAATATAAATAGATGAAAATTTTCCCTCAAGCCAACCTGAAAAGCTTACAATTATAAAAAATATAAAAATAAAACTATTGATGTTCAATAGTTCTGCTCTCACCTGAAGGCTTCAAGATTGGACTTGGAGCAGCTGAAGCATTAACCAGTGTAGGGCTGATGTTTTGAGAACCAAATGATGACCTGACATTGTTTGTGTGATAGTTTATGGGATCTTCCTGCTTCACTTCATGTTCAGGAGAAATATGGACATTTGGAGATACTCTATCAGAATAAGGTGCTTGTAAATTTGAAGGTTCCACATGCTCAAAGTTCTTCGGTCCATTCTGGTCCCATAAAAGTATAAAAGAAAGTGCAAGTTCAGAAAAATAAAAAGAATAATCCACATACCACATTTTTATTTCAGGTAGCTTCTCCCATAAAATGCTTCTGGTACTATTGATGAAATAGCATGAGAAAAGGGAAATTATACTGACAAGCAAAACTTCTTGAGGGTTTGAATTATCTTCTCCAAATGATTTGGGATCCCATTTGATGTTGTGTTCCTCAGCAATGGCAGTCAGGATCTTGAGTTTGGTTGGACCATCAGGAGATTTTGCAGATAATTTCTCAACCAGCTGAAAAGTGAATGATATAAACCCATCAAGATCATTATATCACCTATGCATAGTGATTACCTATCAAAAAAACCTATGCATACTGCACAATAAATGATACTCACAGTGCGATTTACACCACAATTTGGGCGAAGTTCAATAGCAGCAGAAACAAACTCTTTCCCATATTTTGCTGTAAAATGTTTGCGAACATCTTTAAGTTCAAGAATGTCTGAACATCTTGGGGTTGCAAATATAATACTTGAAACAGCTTCTTTCAAGTCAATTGGGCATTCCCTGGAAAAGGAAAATGGGCGAAAGCCAGGAAATTCAATATAGAAATTTGGAAGCATAAAAGAAGACTACCATATGAAAAAGGGTAATCCAAAATGGTAAAATAAACAGAAACTTTTTTTGGAGAAATGAAATTCAAAGGTCGCCACAATTTCAATTACTACATACTTCTGTGACTCGATGATTGGGAGGCGAATTGCAATAAGTTCACTGAATATCTCAATAAGTTCATATGCTGCCATCATCTTCTCTTCCCGAACCACATGTTCAACCTAAAATGAGAGACAAAAGTATCAAAAACCAAGTTACAAGATTATCCATTCTAAACAAATTATACTAACTGATTACTCAGTTGCCGATAAAATGAAAAATTTTCAGCTTTGGGCAAACACATAGACCAAAAAATAACATCGACAAGAGTGCCCTTCCCCTTCACTAAACAACAGCATCACTCGAGCTAGCTAGTGAGTTCAAACTCTATCAGAAGAGAAATATCAGATCATAATCAAAGGGAAATATGGATCTGATTAACTTGTAAAGGACATATCTGAATCAAAAGAAGACATTTAAACCAAGCAGAAGCTTGAACAGTGTACTGACCTTTTTCCCAATTGACGTTCTGAAAAATCAGAGAAATAATTTTACACCAAATAACATAAAAGTAGGACTGAGAGAGAGAATATTCTAACTAACCCGAATTCGAGCGGTTTGGACCTGTCCCTGCTCAAGCAACTGGGCCAAGTCTCTCCTAAGCTGCTTCGCCACTACCTCCTTCTTATTCTTCAACAGCTTCGCCCGTGAAACCACAAGCTTCAAAGCCGTTTTACTAGTCGGAAAAAAAAAACAGCAATCAGCACACTAATCAGAAATCCAACCAACCAAATAATCACCAAAGTTAATCCTTACAGAGATGAAAGAAATCCATCCTTCCGACATAATTAGAGAAAATATGATCGAGAGCACAAAAGGGGGAACTTTTCTGAACAGAAGCACGGCCATCAATCAAACAAGTGCATCGGCGTTCATTCATATTAATTGGTAAATCAACCAGCACTCCCAAATGATTTCCATGGCTCAGAAACCATTTTCTCGTCGATAGAATCAGCGCAGAAATAATCCATTCAGACTAATTTCCAATCAATTGACCCGACCTGAACAAACAAAAAAGAAATTTCCCAGGAGATAACACCTAAAACTCAGACTTCTACGTAGCAATCATTTTTTTTCAAAGAGGGTACATCCATCAAGACGAATCAAACCGCTTCACGATCATTACGGACAAAAAGAATAAGCAAACGGTGGCAGACCCAAGTGGGCACGTCGATGATATAGAGCAAGGACCCAGAGAGAGAGAGAGAGAGAGAGAGTTGGGTTGGCCGAATTCCCACCATTTTGCGGGTTTGAAGCTCTTGTGGAGCATCTTTTCCCGGCTGCAATGAAATTGAAACTTCCAGCTACAGTCTCAATGATTCAGAGAGAAAACACCGAGGCAGACCCAGGAATCATCGTCCGAGTGTCTCAGAGAGAGAGAGAGAGAGATAATTGAAACCACTTGGAGAGGACAGGGAGGAAACTGATACGAGGAAACAGGCGGGTAAGCTGAAGAGGAGAAGGAAATCATGGATGGACGTCGGAGAAGGGAAGGAGACGGAGACGGAGACGTAGATTGATCGATCTTGACCTTTCCGTGGGTGAAAGAATTCCTCTTAATCGGGATCTAATCCCACGTGAAAACGTTCACGGCAATGTTGATCAACTACAGTTTCTCTTTCTTTCTCTCTCTTTTTTTTTTCAACTAATCACGGCATTCCATTCTGTACACTTATGTCGAAGTCAAAGTCAAACTGATAACTCCTCATTAGCCACCGATTTCTCGACTGGGAGGTAGGCAAAGATACACCAGATCACCGCCCCCCAC
>CXYZ01012827.1:57298-71525 GCA_900006705.1 Sonneratia caseolaris | reverse complement strand
CTGCGATGGACCGTTCCTTTTATGCCCATCAAGCAATGCTCCTTAAAGACATTTATATAGAAGCATTCAGTAATATTGATAAAACCATTAAAAGCAACAATAAGAACAAAAATGACATAAACCAGCAGGAAGGAAGGTGTAAAAGATGAAATCCCCCACCTTAGAGTGCTGAAATAATGTATGAGAATCATGGCGCAACCCCGGGGTTGGATTCATTTTGTTCGTCTGCACCCAACATATATCTTTACATCTCCTGAATCCCCACTATACCACATGAAAAGGATATATTTATATTATATGTGAGTGGGTGTGAGAAATTGACCCAAAGCCATCGGGCAAGGGGGAAAGAAAGGAAGATCCAAAGCTTTCTATCTATAATTAAAAGTGACAGACAACTGCTCGGGAAAATTAATTTAAGTACTATGTTTGTACCTTTTTCAAACACTGTCAGCCTTGCTCCAAGCCCACTCCATCACCCACCCAAAGGAAGATAAAAGGAGTATCTGCAATTTGCCTAAAGGCGAGAGAAACAAACAAAACAACCATGAATTTTTAGGAAAAAGGTAAAACCAGAAGGACGTATAACATCAAATTATACCCCTAATCTATCGCCTGACATCTCATCTTGGCTGTCAAGTATTATCTTTTCCTTTTCTCATTAATTATTCACAAAACTCTGAAGGAATATGATTTTCCAGCTGGAACTCACATTTCTACAGGTTATGCATTTAGCTCCCAGTGTTATCAGTAAAAAATAGACAACAGCAGAACAAATAACCAGAATAAAATACCTCAATCTTTAAATTAAGTATTTCTTCAAACGTCCAGTATTCCATGTTAACAGCAACACCAGCGGCAAGACTACCGTACTCTTCCCATGGAGGATTCACCAAAATGACATCAAACTTTGTTCCAAAAAACTCAGGGGAAAGCTCAAATTC
Organism: Sonneratia caseolaris; assembly: GCA_900006705.1. Lineage (NCBI taxonomy): Eukaryota > Viridiplantae > Streptophyta > Magnoliopsida > Myrtales > Lythraceae > Sonneratia > Sonneratia caseolaris. The sequence goes on along the minus strand of CXYZ01012827.1, from coordinate 70,584 downwards.
ACGCAGATTGCACTTGCAATACATGGGAGAAGATGCAGATTTAGCGACAATCTCATCCTTTTTCTGTATAACCTCACGAAGCTTTGGGTAGTCCTCCACAACATTGGCAAATTCTAGCTCCCTGATAAAATTTTGGGGCCGCACACCAGTGTCTACAACATTCTGAGAATAATCATTCTGCTCTCCTCTTGAAGGAGCTTTTTGTGATGGCCGACCAGATCTCAGTGGAACCCAATTCCCAGTGGCTTTCTCGGAATGTGTTCCTCGTCCCACTGGTCCTGCTGGATTAAATCCAGGCTCTGGTACACTCGATGGTGCTGCTCTTCCATGGCCTGCTTGATTGAAAGACACTGCAGCACTCGAGTCTAAGAGCGCAGTAGTACCGCCCTGCCGGGATCCGACAATGAATTCGATTCGAATAGACATTGGACCCTAAAGGCCAACTCAAGACATCAATTTGAGGCCCGTAAAGTCAAATTCACCAATTGCAGAGGTTTTGAGTGGACCCTGAATAATTTCAGGTGTGGATAGATTGATCTGAAAAGGATAAAATTTTCCATGTATTTTCCCTATAATGACTCGAATATGAGACCTTGAAAAGCGTCAAACCACTTCAAGTAGAAGATATGCCTGAGCTGACAGTAATTTTAGGCACTTATCAGTGTGGTGACTGGCTGCTCAGATGTTCATAGTCAGCCCATAATGGAATGGAGGCGGCTCACACCATGTAGTGTGACAGTGACAGGAACAGTCGGATACATCATCTCTGTTCAGTCTTGTTTCGGCCTCCATTGATGCACATGGATTTTATGCCGGGAATTGCAGGTGACTGGAAGAGGCAAGATCTCTCTGTGTTGTCTGAGAAAACCATCCGGGGTCCAGCTTCCTCGAGAATCCCAACCATGAGTTTTGCCGCTCAGGTATCGGACCATGTTAAGTTCCAAACAGTGGTGGTCTCAGTGCATCGAAAGGAACGAACCTGACGACTACTAGCTCCAAGAAACGCACGCACCTGAGACCGAGATGGAAGAGGGGCCTCAAACTGTACATGATTACAATCCTTTAGATGGATCCGTAGCGAGCCATGATACGTAAAGCTACAAAGGTTTATGAATGTTTGAAGTAGGAGAAGGACACACTGGTTTCTGAACTATTCTTACCTGCCCATATTACGTTATCCTCCCAATAATAGCAGCATGGGACTACAAAGGGACTATGGTTGGATCCTCCTTTTCTTTGTAGGTTTTGACATCAATCCGGACTCGATTTCTGAAGAAGTCGAAAATCATGTGAAATGTGTCAAAAAATGTTCGGGGATCGATACATAGGGAAACTCCTTTTCCATTTCCAGTTCTTTGGGAGGATAGAAATGAAGATGCTTCACAAGATAAAACACTGCAAATAAAAGAAAGAAAGAAAGAAAGAAATGTCATCTCTAATTACTCAAGCTTATTCCGACATTAGTGCCCCACACCAGCAAGTCGAGCAAATCAGATTCAATTTGGTCCTTAGGAATTTCCTTGTTGAATTGGCGTGTGGTAGGTTCAGAATCAATAAACTGTTCTGAGGCACTATTCTTGCCTATGCTTGAACTGTTTAACACCACATATGCTCCAATGCATTTAGATAAACACCCATATTTTTGATAATATATCACCTTCACGATCTGGGGTGGCTTCGTCATGCAGTTCCTGAGCCAGTTCATCCAGAACCTGATTTAAACCCCAGTGCCTGCTGGTGATGCTTTTATCCATACACGGACTAATAAATTCTTGCTCTTCGTGGACTGTCACATAGAAATGCAGTGTATTAATAAACAGAACATATAGAAATGTATGAACTCTGTTTGGATACTTCATAGTAAGAGAATGAAATGAAAAGGTGGGGAAATTGGTCCTACTTACCTGAATAGCATCAGTAAAATGACACCAAAATTGAAAAGAGCAAGTTACAAATTGAATGGTCAAATATAAGAAAGGGCAGAAAACTGTAAAATCCATCTCTCAATAAATCTCACTTGATGGGAGATTAGTGGATTGAAATGTATTTGCAGTTAATACTTGCACTTCTCGAGTTGGTTGATCCAGAAGCACCTCTCAAGAATCACGCACAATGCTGAAGGACCACTGCCAACTGATCTAATACAAAAGGCTTGTTAGATGATGTTAAGGCAATGGATTATTATTTAGCACGAGAGATCTTAGTTGATGTCGAGTGCCATCAGGTTTACTTGTCAAAAAAGAAGTTGTATTGGGATGCTGAATCAGCTTGTTGCAGCCAGAAAAGTCAATTCTTCTAACCCAAGGTGACTTGTATGAATCAAAGTCTAACATGCTGGATAGAGATGGACAAGCCCGTAAAGATATACAGCCTTCGGCAAACAGGTGAGTTATGTTCTGCAGAAGCTCGACAATTTCCTGAAGGTCTCTGCAACTTGGTGAATTTGCCAATGCCCGCTGGGAGACAAGTAAATTTGTTCCCTGATAAATTCAAGTACATCAACGTAGAGGTACAGTTGAGAACCTTCAGGAAATTAACCTCTGATAAGCTGCAACTCTCAAAATCCAGGTAAATTACATTGGGAAAATCCAATGAGTTCTTGCAAGAAATCCTATATGCCTCTTGATGTTCAGGGAACTCATTTAGCTCAGAGCAACCACATAGACTTATGCACTCAAGTTGCCGCAACTTATAAATGCTAGTGGGAATATGCTTGAGTTTCTTGCAGTTCTTGAGGCGCAACTCCTTCAATCCGACAAGATTTCCTAAAGAAGAAGGCAGTTCATCAATGACAGTTTCTCCAAGAGAGAGTTCAGTCATGCTGCTCACTTCCACCGGAATATCTGGAAACTTTGAAAGCTTTGAACAGCCTTTTAGGATGAGTCTCTGAAGGAATTCTGACTTTAGGCTTCTTGGGAAACTGATAAGATTAGGGCAGTTAGAAAAGTTCAAATGCACCAGCTTATCAAGATGACCAAGGGAGTGATGAACCTCCACCAAGCTTTCACAACCTTCCATATCTAACCGCTCGAGATTTTGTATCGAAGATGCAACTGGAATTTGGATCAAGCGTGTGCAGTAACTTAAGTTGATGAACTTCAGATTTCTGTAAAGCTGGAGACCAAATAGGTTTTAAGGCACAAGGATAATGTAAACATACAGGAGTGAAACCTTCTCAGTTTCTTGGGAAAAAGCTGAAGAAAGCAGGATTTAAATGCTTCTTTCACTTGAGAAACAAGAAAACTGAAAATGTGTTTAAAAGGAGAGACAAAAACCAAAATGAGATCTGTAAATGAAGTAAAGTACCCGGAGTTCCTCTCCTAAAAGTTGAATGCCTCTTCTAGCCATGCATAGCCCTGCAAGCTTCTTCGCACTGAACCAAATGGAAGAGATGGATTATACCCGGGCCACTCAAGCCACCTCAGCTCATTCGTGAAACATGTGGGATCGCCTGAATGGTCTGCATTATGAGCAATAAAGAGCCAGAGCCTTTTCATGTTTGAGAATGCACAGGCACTGAAACGCAGCTCTTGCGGTGCGACCAAATTCTATTAACGAAAAAAGTTTCTTCTCTGCATAGCTGAGTGAGATTGTATAAAAAAAAATCTATATGGCAATCCGCTCAGTAAACCTCCATAAAACAGCCTCATATTGGTCTTCTTTCTGACTTGACCTTGAAAGCGAAAAATGAAAAGGACACCGTGCGAATCAACAAGTTGAGGCGACCTGACAATGATCCTCTGACAATGTCCATTGTCAATATTGCTTAGCAAATTGACACCCATCCCCAGGAAGAATTGCCACGGGACAGGTTCAGTGATTTCAGTCAACCCTCCGGGATCTGGTCAAAGGAAATCTCTTTTTTTTTTTTTGCACTGCTGAGTATTTTTCGGGAGCCGAAGCGCATATTGAGATTAATTTACAATCGGACTGGGATTTCTGGAAAAATTTTCATTGACCTTACCAATTTGTAATTCGATTATTAAATCACCTATTTGAGAGTATAATAAGGGAATTACTAGTTTAACCCAAATTAGTGGTGAAAGGAAATCTATTTTGTCTAGGGCTTTTCTTTTAAATTATCCCTTTTAATCCTAAAATAAAATAATGCAACAAAAAAACCCAACCGAGAATAATTGGATCGGGTCGGGCTGTCTCCTTTTGGTTTAACCCGTACAATAGGGCTGGGCCCACATCACACGAGCTGACCAACTGTTTGGACCCACTAAGGCCTTTTATTTCATAGGCTCAGCCCATTTGTTCCTTCGTGTAAATGAAAATTTTGGGTGAACGTGAAAATAAAGCGACACTTTGGGTGCCAAAGGCTTCTAATGTAAAAATAGAAGGCCAAATGGTGTTCATGGAAAATGGAAGGTAGTGAAGTGAATCATCTACGGAAGTTCAGGGGCAGAAGTCAACTTTCCCTTGTAATTGACTACCTGAGAAGTTCAGAAACAGAGCAAATTAACCCGCAGAAGCAGGACACCCGACGCCGGAAGATTCAGTCAGCTGCTTTCCTCCGTCGCTGACTCATTGCTGAAGGGCATGGTGAGATCTCATAAACCCTAGCAAGCAATTGCTCGCACACGCGTTTTCTTCTATCCCTTTTTGATGCTTCTGCCTGATTTCCAGGCTCCGAAGCCGATCACCANCCATCCCTTTTAGATTCTTCAGCCTGATTTCCAGGCTCCGAAGCCGATCACCAGTCCAGTGCCGGATGCTTGGTACCCGACCCTGGCAGTCTTTATGCTCGCAATCGGACTCGTAATTACTGCATCATTTTTCATGTGAGTCCCGATCTAGTCTATAATTTCTCTGATTTTATGTACGCAATTTTGTATGCCATTTCTGATAATTCGGTGTTAGTACTAGTAAGAGCTAATCGAATTTAATGAGTGGATAGTTAAAGCCAAAAAAAATGATTTTAAGAGCGGATAAATATTTATTGTCAATTGAGGATGAACGTTGATGGTAAGAGAAAAGACTGTGCCAAGGAGAAAATGAAGAAGAAATGGTTGTGCTGAGAAAAATGTGGAAGAAAAGGTTTTGTCATAGTGTCAGAGAGGTCGAGAGTGAATCCCAACCCACCGCAACCCCCTTCCAAAAACCCACACCTACTGGAAAGTTTGGTTCTTCAGTTAATCTAATTGGTGACAAAATGAGTTGTTCGTTGATGGTTGTTTCACTAGATCTTGACTGGATCAGCTACTTGCTGACTCTTGTTTGTTTGATAGTTTGTTTATTGAGAGCAGATATGTTTCTCATAGTTTCTAGTTCATGCAAGTATAGGACGGGCAATAGAATTAGAAATGACTGCAGAGTTATTCACCTCCTAGATGGCACTGAACAAGTCTGCCAAATAATCTAGAAGCATTTGTCAAGTTCTTCCTTTTAGAGTAGCCTGAGCTAAAATAAGTCTTCCCTTTAATGGATTCTCGAGAATTCCAGGACTTGGTACGGATGTGGGCTCTCAGAATCAATGTCTACCTCACTATAACCCACTAATCCTTACCCACAAATTGTCACTGCCTTCACTGTATGAACAAAAAATCTTGGCAGGAGGTAAAGATGTTGTCCAATCTATTCAATTAGATAGTCCATGCTCAATTTTTTTGTCAAGCAGTTCTTTGATGAAGTTTTAGCTGTAGATTTTATGGAACTTCTTTTTGCTAGATGCATACAGTCTTCCTTTCAGTGTCCCTTGCTTCCAGGAACTTTTTGGCTGGCTGTATATTTATTTCATGAAGATAGTTTTCAAGTCTTTTCTGAGTGATGGCTATATAGGTCCTGTGGGACTTATTCAGGAATATTTTCCAATATTTTGAGTGTTCATAAGCTTAAGCTGATTGTTCATTATCTGGAGATGAGGCACAGGGTAAAAGCTTTTTAGATTTTCTCATTGTCCAATTGATGCTTTATTGATAATTTTTTTGCAGTTATGAAGCTACCTCCTTGAGGAAGAATCGAAGCCTCACCAAGGAGCTCATTACAGGCACTGTGGCATCGATCTTCTTGGTAATCACTACCTTATTGTTTTGTCACATGAATGCACAATGCAATGGACTAATATGTCTTTTTGATGTTTCAATATATATGGAGGAGGAGAATTTCTTACTTTCTTTCGTTTGTCTGATGCAGGGTTTTGGGTCTTTGTTTCTGCTACTTTCTTCTGGTGTTTATGTCTGATCTTCTAGCTTCACGGCTGTTCAACATTGGTACCTGTCCTTTTTGGTTAGAAATTCCTTCTAATGAACAGCATAATGTTTCAGGATAACATGGACGAGGAATCCTTTTCTAGACTGAGTTCTGAAGAGTAATATGAAACGACCATTAGAATATGCTATGCAATTAACTTCGTACTTTTACCAAGGCCCGCTTGATTCAGCCGTGCTACTGAAATTTGTTGAGATTGTTGAGACATCGGATCGGCTTGCTGATGTTGGCCAGCCTAACTCACTCTGCATAGATCATCTCAAAAATTCAGGCATAATCTATTCATCGAGCGATATATATATCAAGCTTGATGCTGCACAAGAAAAGAAAATGTGTAACAAAATACGATTAAGAGAAGCACGAGATGAAAAGTTCGGAAATCTTCGGATTTGCTGGCCAGTGGATGAGTAAGTTAACCCCTGTGACGTGTTAGAGCGAATGGTGATCGAAAGAGACGTGTTTCTGGCAAACCATATCTCTAAGTTCACCCTCAGTGATTATTAACAGGGTCTAAAACAGGAAAGTGGCTCTTCTGGTGCTTCGGATTGTATTGGTTAGATCACGAGTCTGTAGGAATCTGTCAATAGGATGGGTTCTCAGTAGGACTCGACAGTATCCGGGTCATGAGGAGGGTGAGTCGGGCTATTCGCCTCTATTATTTTTTCGACTCGAGATGTAAGGTGTGCAGTTTTTCACGTGAATCAAGTCCTCCGTTTTCAGCATTTCAAATGTGCTAAGAAAAACATGGAAAAAGCCATTGCCATGGAAGGTAAAGGCTTTGTACTTTATTGCATCTCAATTGTGTCAATTATATGGTAATGGGATCGACTTCCCCATGAGGGAAGACTGAGATATAGGCTTTTTCGCCACGGAAACGAATAGCAAACGATACAATAATTTGCATAGTCAAAGCACACCGAGAATATTTTAAGATTTCTCACAAACAAATACTTTTGAGAGCATCTCCTGCAGTTATTTCTTGCCACCTGCCTTTGAGCTCCGAGCCAAACGGCATGTGATCTCAAATGTGACACTTGCCCCTTTGTCGAAGTCAATGGAGTGGCCTCAGGTCTGCAAGTTAGAAGCTCGAACAAGCTGAATGTATGAGGATATTTGAATCGAGTGCAAATGGATGGAGAGGGAAAAAAATGGAATTTGCAGGGATATGAGTTCCCAGAAGCCTGCAGTGAACTGCAGTTCACTGTCTCTGGACCAAAGAAATTTTGGTTGGATCACCTCCCCATTCCTCAAAAATGACCAGAAGGTTCCCTGTTGGGTTTAGCCACGAGGTAGGAACATGGTACCTGGAAATGATGGATTTACGACATTCACAGGACTATCAGTGTTGGGAAGAAAATGAACTTTTTTTTTAATGCAGAAGAAGATGATAAAATGAGTGGGAATTGAACCCACCATCTCTGGGTGGCCTGTCCACAGTTACTCCGGCATTTCTTATCGCTGAAAGTCCCAGCATAATTGCACAGACTGCAGCTGCCCTGCGCGGTGTGTGCGGGCCAATGACGCCCAATGCTCTGCCCGTTTACCCAAATCTGACCCTTGCCCATGCTCCACATGTCCAAGGCTAATGGGATGTTTCCTGCAGGTGCGTCGAACGTTGCCTACGAAGAGCAACCACATAAAATGAGTGCTTGGGATATACTGCAGAGAAGTTTTGGGAATTGTTTGTGTTTGTCGTGGTCATTTGTTTTTTTACCTTGTACCAGGTCAGAGGCTGGTTTTGAGCCAGTAAAGATCCTTTGACCCAGTCGACAGACGTGCTCCCACTTGGGTTGTGGAGACTCAGAGCTTCCCCTTTCAAACCAACCTGTCCCAAATGCTCAAATCACTAGGCCTGCTTGAACAGATCAGGAATTCGTCGCAAATTCAAACTACTGAAGAACTAACGAACCTTGTAAGACCATTTCCACGTAGACAAGTCCCATGTCCCAGAATTGAGACCCAGGGTGACCGGTCCGAGAACCCCTACATTCCATGTTTCGAAGTGCAGGCCAACATTCTGCAGCAAATTGATTTTGGGGGAAGGGTAAAGAAATGAAAAGAACACAAAGTGCTATGACTGCCTTTATCATTAAAAGAGAGGAATAAGATGACTGACTGGAAGCCCAACAGCAGCACTCAACAGCGATAACTTGTTGATCCCGACCCTCAGCTTCACATTGCCAATGAATGTCAGCTTTGGGTTATTCAAATGCCCATATGCCGTCCCTGTGAACAAGAATCGGCAATTGTAGCTATAATGATACTCAGAATGGAACCTAACATGAAATATCGGCTCAGTCATTTCATACGGGAAAAAAACCAATGTACCTGCTAGTTGACCATTAACGAAGACAAGCAACGAATGCCCAGCGGACATAATGGTTAGGAGAGGATCTCCCCCCGAACTCAGGTCACCAGGTTTGATTATGATGCTGAGAGAAACCATATTTATGATCAGAACAGTTTATGTAACCCTTTTCCACTTTCAACCATATCAATGTTTCCAGTAGGGCGATCATTAATTAGGACACAGTACTTACTCTGTCATGTACCACAAATAATCAGTAGAATCTCGGGTAATATTTATTTGGTCCTGCAGCCCATCCATTGTTGTTGTGCCATCCTCAAAGGCAGAGGCTGTTTCTTCATTATATGACTGCCAAGAGAAAGAACTGTCTACGACAAGCATCCTCGGGTGATAGCTTGGAACATTGACCTATGTACAGAAACAACATGAGGGAGGTATTTTAACTTCCAACTCTACAACGAAAGGAATCTGTCAACACTGGAAAACTTGCACACCCGAAAGTTCTTGCTTTGTCAAGAATATGTCGAGACAGGAGAAAACTTCTACGAAAAGGAATGGAACCTTAACCAAGACTCCTCCTAACCTTTGCAGTGTTGAAGACCTCGGTTTTACAGTCTGGAAGGATGCTGACAGACCAAGGCGGCAAGTCGTACTGTCCGTTTCCAAAATTGACCTTAACTGAATACTGTGAGTCATAGTTTGCGAGGAAAGCCACACAAGCTCCGGATTTGGGTTGGTACACATGAGCCTGGTGTTCACTCGAGTCAGACTAAACCTTCTAAAAAAACAAGCATACAACAAATTTTACGGTGAAGCCAACTAATTATTATTACCTCTTGATTACTTCCGAGGGATGTCACTGTCGGATCAGCAGAAACTAGAGCCCATTCACACTGCTTAATGGCTTTATGCATATTTCTTAGATGCCCCCACTTCGGTTGCCTTAATAACCCTGTCATAGGATGAGGCAGATAATAACGATTAGTCTTCGGTTTACCATCTAACAAGGTTAACCAGCTCTCTAATTCCAATTAAAAATTTGTGTACCATATTCATCGATTGGAGCATTATAGTCATAGCTGGTGGTAATGAAGAGTCCTCCAGATGTGTCGAAGTTGGTTCCTCCATGATACTGAAAAAAGTCGAGGAAAATGATCAGACGGAGCTTAAGAATTCCCCGCTACGGAGACGAAAGACAAGAATCATGAATTACCATGTAGTAATTCACGAACGAGCCACGATTTTGAATGAACCGTGCGACCGCATACGCCAAGTCTTCCACTGGCCTGTAAGGCACAGACCCACCAAACGAGGAATACCTGAGGAAGAGAGCAACAGCAACCAACACCCTCAGAAAAAAAAAAGGAGAAGATGATGGAAGGGTCAATATAAGATGGCACCGCAGATAGATATCAGTTTAATACGAGAAAATGTGGTCTTTCATTAAAGGATAATAACCGGGATGTACCAGCCGCTCCAGGCCTCCGTCCATATCTTTGGCTTATAGTTCGCATTGGGTTCAAAATTTTCGCAATAGAAGCCGTTGCAGGTATCGATCTGTCATTGATGGATAGGAACAGAGAGTAAGATACATACAGCTTCTAGAATCTCATCTTAGATAGTTTGGAAAGAAGCAAAGAAAAATTGCAGAACAGATGGTTTAGTCACGACTGATGAAGAGCACAAACAAACCCCAGACGACATGTAGTCCGATTGTTTCGCTGCAAAAGTTTGATTCGATGAAGAATTATATCTTAATAACAGATGAGGGAAAGAGCCTTACAACTGGATCAGGAGCATCTTGTTGCTTGCACATAACCCATGGGACGCCAGTGTTGAGACCAACTGCCATGCTTGCTGCCCATTTGGTGTACGCCTTACCCGGTGCTCCAATCGACCACTCAACTGGTCCATACTCGTTCTCTATCTGTTGAGGTTTTTCATGTGGGGAAAAGGAAGATTAAGTCACATGGGAAGTCCTGATAAAAAAAATATTAAGGTGTACTCGGAGTTCCGGAAGTTGTCTACCTGAGACAGAATTATAGGACCACCTTGGGACTCGAACAAATTCTCTGCCTTCATCATGCTGACGATCTTCGAGGTGAAGCTTTGCATCGCGTCCTTCAGATAGAAACCGAACAGAAAATTGAGACTATAAAATCAGATCCAGGAAACGAAACCCAATGCTTTCGAACTTAATAAATGCAAAGGCAAACCTCGAACGGCTTATTGTCTGTCCTGAAAGCGATGCCTGGTACATATTTCAGCCAAACGGGAAATCCCCTGTTTCAGACAGAGCGGAGAAAGAGCAGAACATATGTCATGAGGCAGGACAAACCACTCTTCTCCATCTTCTCGCATCTCTTACTACCCAACTAACTAAATTAATGAGAAAAATGAAGACCCATGTGAACAAGAATTACCCGAAGTTCCATTCAGCACAGACATAAGGGCCAACTCGGAGATGAACATAGAGGCCTGCCTGTTGAACGAGCTTGATGAACCGAACTAGATCATATCTACCCTCAAAATTATACTGCAGCCACCAAAAATAAACGTTATCTGACATATAGCAGTGATGCAATTAATCCCAAAAAGGAAAAATACCAAAGAAATTGGTCGAGGAAGACAAAGAAGATGACCTTTCCAGGAGAAGGTTCATGCCCGTTCCAGAACACGTACGTCTGAATAACATCTAACCCTCCACCTTTGGCCTTCTGTATAAGATCAGGCCACATCTGTTCTCCCCAAAGTCAAGGCACAACTCCCATCAAGATTTTATGTTAATTTCATTTCGCAAAAATTTTTAAGGAGCCCAAGAACTAGCTGAATCTTTCCTAGCTAAACAAATGCCCAAAAAGGGGTGGAACGAAGTCAAAAGAATGAGCTCCACCATGACCAGAAGGAACAGACAAGCTGCTAAATTTCTGAAGAATATTCACATAAAGCCTGTGCATTTCACTGATGGAGACTGTAAATGCTACAGCTGTACGCATGTACCTCGGGAGTGCTTCTTGGGTAGTGAATGGAGCCCGAGATCAGAATCCTCCTCTTCCCGTCTATGACAAGAGCTTTGCCGTCGTAAGTCACTGAAGAGGAAACAGAAGCGACCCAGCAGAGGAAGAGCAGCACCGCCGTTGCCATCCACATTTTGGCCCCAAAATCTTTCCTTTTCCACAAAGCCATTCTCAAGTGAAATGACAACTTCTCGGTTATCACCAAAAATGACAATCTCTCTGTGACTGTCCACTCTCTCTCTCCCCTCTCGTTCTAGAATGACAAGTTTTATGCAAGGTTTTTCAAGTATGGTGGGTGGAGAAGGGGAGGGACAGTGCAATGAAATTGGAAAAACTCGTCTCTTACAGGAAATAAGGCATCGAGAGATTACTGGTTCTGCTGAACCCGTGAAGCTCTGGGTTGCAGAAACTTCTTTATATACGCATTCATGGTTGGAAGATTGAGCGTCAGCAGGTGGGCCCATCTCTACGTGACAACAACATTTATTATATTCTCCATTCAAGACCAAGTCCCCACTCTACATAATCCCAGCTGTTGATTATTACCTACGCAAATCTGAATCGAATCCTGTCATCAACGAAGGATAAAGTTTTTCTACCCATGTTGTTTTTGCTTCGCTTTGACGAGTGGTGCAAGAAGGAACCCCGTTGTAAGCATAGCATGCATTGAAGGCTTTTACCATGTTTCAGCTACCCCTGCCAGTGTGGACAGAATAATTTAAATCCCAAACCCGCCATTAACTCTCTCGCCGAAGACCAAATGCATGTAAAAGGTCATGCTTCTACCTCTGACATTGTCATATAACAGAGCCTCTTCGATTCGGCTATAGACCAGACGGACGACAACGTGGTAGTCCGACGGTACGATACAACACTTGTTATGACTCACTACGATCACTTCCAGGTTAACCATCACCCGTCAATTACGAAGTTACGAGCCTCATCATCACTCCATTAACCAAAAATCATTCGACCCTTTTCGAATAGGTGATAATTGATGTAGCCCCGGCACCCTTCACAAGCATTTTCTGTTAGAAAAATCTTGATGGGCAGTACCTATTGCAATCCAACCACCAGAATTGATGAGTCCCAGCTACAATTAGAGCGAGTTAGGGTCACATTTTCTGATGGTCACAGATGGCTTACATTTTTTTTTGCAGGAACAGATAGGTAAGTGTCAGTTACTCGAGAAACTGACGCAATCTTATCACCGAATTCTCTTCATGTCGTTTTGGTTAGTCCCACGTGTCGAGGGAAATATGTCTCTGTCGGATCCTCCGACGAGATATTAATTATTGTTGCATAGTTATGACGCGATATGTTACGCACGCTTACGTGATTTCGTCGTCCGTAATGGCCAAGGACGGTCCAAAAAAAATCTAACTTGGCAGTAGTTTTCGGACCGAACTAATACGTCATAACCCCAAAAAAAACGAAAATAATGATTAAAATAAACATAAGAGTGGTGGGAAATTTTTTTTAAAAGAATTAATTATACATAAAATTTTATTGTGAAGTGTAGAACTATTTAAGTTTATTTTTTTAAAAAAATTATTTTATTCTTATGGGCTGGATCAAACAGCAAAAAGTACAAAATATTCATAGTCGAGTCTAGACTTTTAAGTTGTCCGAATTACCACTTTTGTCTCGAAGTACATACTGCTCGGGCAGCCTCCGTCGACGTAACTTCGGAGCCATTTTCAGTAGCGATACTTTAAGAAGGCTTTCCTTAACGGCTATGATGGTGT
>CXYZ01012827.1:16770-49203 GCA_900006705.1 Sonneratia caseolaris | reverse complement strand
GAGAGAGAGAGAGAGAGAGAGAGCGTGTGTGTGTGAGAGAGAGAGAAAGATATAGTTGATCCTACAATATGTTACGTGACAATCCACATATTTCAAAGATGAAATCATATTATTAAGGAGTGTCACGTAAATCGTGCATGTCATCAAAAATTGACGGCATTAGTGAAAAATTAATAAAATGTGTTAAAGTGTAGCATATTTAAAAGAAAATGTATTACAGAATTACATTTTAAAAATTGTACCAAAGTGTTATATTAGCAAAATATATTGTACAAATTGTGTAATTTACTCTCATATTTTTAATCCTAAAACTTCACTTCCACAACGTGTTGACGTCATCGTGTACATGTCAGTACAATTTAATAGTTTGGTTATGACGATGAATCAAACAAGTAGCAGAAGTACAGTTTTAGGACTAAGAAAACAACTTTGAAATTCTGATACCACAATGATTCAGCCATCGACTTGCTCTAACAAATCAACCGAAATCGAATCTACGGTTTGTTACGGTTCGGCTCATTTTTATTTCACTAAATTGGATCGTGCTCGACCCTAATGGAAAGTAGAATACATCAAAATAGGTATGGAATGTTTTTGATAATTCCGCTTTGAGCTTCGCTTTCAAAATGAACGCTTAAAACGTACAAAGACCTTGCATGCTGAAGAATATGTGTCTTAGGCACGTCCGTAGATCTTCTGATATATAGACAAAATCTTTATGAATACAAGTCTTCTTTCTTTCCCCTTTCGATTTCATGCGACGATGAGCTTGTAGAAAACAGAAAACAGTAAATTATTGTAAGTAATAGTGCACAAAGAAGTTGAAGAGACATCACATCTAATGATGATGGTGGTGGTGGTGATTCAGTTCTTAATGATTTAATTGAATTTGAGTCATTGATTGGCTAATTCAATGGTGATAATTGTGTCCAGCAAAACTGCTGTTAAGCTTAAAAAACTGTTCATATTAACTTCATTCATTAGAACCTGCAGTTCTCAATGCGAGTCGTAATCTGCGCTGCTATAAATATGGCATTGTATGGCCTTGCATCTCACTGCAAGAAAGAAACACCACGTTGTGTAACTTCCAGTGGAGTTTCTGCAGTGTGGGGGAGAAAAAAGAACTGAGGTGAGAAGCTATGGGTTTGATGGGTGGCTTCTGCTGTTCTCTTCTCATCATCAGCGTCGCATTCTTGACGCCTGATCCCGTGGCTGCAGAGATCGACTGGAAGACGTGCGGGAACTACTTATCCAAGGAGTGTGGGGAAGCCATACGTCTGTGGGTGGCACTGAACCAAGGTCCTCCGCCACCCCACGACTGCTGCCCGGCACTCCTGAAGATCGGGAAACCCTGCCACGATGCATTCACTCAGGTTTGAAGAATTTATACATTCAGTCAGTTTCAGCATCCGTTTCCCTTCCACATTACGAAGCCAGTCGACGTTGGTGGAGGAGAATCATATATATATATATATATTCTCATCTTTCGTGTCTAAACATCGATCAATTTTTCTGTGCAGATACATATTAAGACCAAGACATATGTGGGGACTGTAGCCGATGTGCTTAAGAGGAGCGATGAAGTTTGGTATGGATGTGTTGCGGCCGAGGCTCCTACCCATTGATTCCGTCACCGAGTCATGACGAATCGAGAAATATATAAAACACACATTTATGTTCGGTAGAATGATATGATTCACTCAAAATTAGATCTTTCCATTGAATTAAGTGAGTAAACGTTTGTGGAGTGGCAACATTATCTTCAGATAATTAATTTATCCCAATATATTATTCAACTGTGTTCACTCTCATTAGCCATCGGCACAGTCGATATATTTCTTTCATGCAATATCACTAGAGAAACACAGTCAACAAAATCTGGAAAAAAGCTGGTCGTTCACTCCATATGATCCCGGGATGTGTCATATATTGCTCGAGTAGCTCTCGGAATCTAAGACATTCGATGAATGAGCTAGCCAGTTCCCATACGGGTAATTCTGCTCATGTTTCAGGTTTCTGGTAACTTGCCCAGATTCTGATCTATTTCTAGGTGTGCATTTCATCGCGGCATGATCATCATCAACATTTAACATCCTCCAAATAGCTAATATGTTGGAAACAACAGCCTATTTGTCTGAGATATCATCATAGACATATCATTATATATACCCAAACGATGCATCACACGAGAAATACCAACAAAATGTTAATTAGGGTGTATTTGTTTCACATNTAGTCAAAGTTTGATGGTATGACTAGTGAAAACTATATAAACATTCAAAACACACGTGATATTATCCGATTATATCCACTAAACTCTAAAATCAGCTTTACATTTTTTAAAATGATACGGAATCTCACTGTGATTTTAAAACTTTCTTGATAATTTTAACATTACGCAAAATTCAAAAATGCTCGAACCAGATGCTACTTCAACAAGCACAAGGCAAATGCAAGTAGAGGTGGCAAATCGTGTCAACCTTGGCTTGACCCGATAGCCCGATAATCTCATTTGCACGTAACTTATTTGTAACTATAAGTGAACTTGCAAATGAGATTTTTTTTTATCCTTCAATAATGTCTAATAGTCTATTAAGTTTTTTTTAATATCCATAATCGAGCTATCGTGCCGGCATAGCCTGGGGATCATCAGGCGCAGTACGTCCGATAAAATTAACGGACCATGCCGGCACGGCACAATAAGCATTGGCCCAGCATGGTGTCATCGTGCCGGGCTATTGGGCCTGACCAAATTTTGCCAGGTTTAAATGCAAGTGTACCATTTCATTAAGTAGGGAGTAGTAAATCGCCCAACAATATATGATATTTGACGATTTTTTTTTCAAACATGGTCATTAGTTATGGTAATGGCTAAATAGACATTTATTGTATTAGTTTGCTCATAAAATGTCACCATAGCTAATGCCATTAATTTCCTTCTGAGTTGATGCAGAGCCTCCATGTATGGTGCGTGTCACTGGGTTGATGCGAGCCACAAATTTTTCCGCACCCTGCTNTTTCACTGGGTCGATGCGAGCCACAAATTTTTCCGCACCCTGCTAGGCGTCAACACTCCACTTGCCGATTGGCTACACACTCACCGCGCATGCCGTCAAGGCCAAACGATCACTGAACCGAACCGAAGAAGCAACACCAAGTGACACAGGAACACAATTGGGAAAACACAACTCGTATTCACATATATTACAAGTACATAAAAAACCCAATCCCAAATCAGAACACTTACACGCAACCTCATGAGCCTATGCCTCACAGTCTCCTACTCATCTCGTGTCTTCCCTCAAGAACACTGGGTTGTTGCCCCACTCGACTTCCACTCCCTTGGAATCTCGGGCTTGTTGTGTTCCTCGACTGATCTGGTCCCTCCTTGTGCTCTCCTCGCCTTTGCTTGGAGTATGGTGTCTCTCGCCTCTTAGCTGCTCCTTGGCTCCCCTATCAAATGGGGCTGACCCCCTTTATATAGGGGAGCCGAGCAAATTTAATATGGCAACCGATAGATTTGAATCCCTTGATTCTCTCCATCAGATCTCGATCCGTTCAATCCCAGTTGTCGATCTGCAATCTCCAAGATTGTTTCCATAACAGATTGCCCTGCCATATCTCAGGAGGATCTTCCCGGATTTCCCTGGATTGACTTGGCGCTAGCTTAGCCTCGTCGTCCAGGTTCATCCCCCTCTAGGGTCCACGTCCCTGATCCCCTCCTAGGATCACAGTCGCCTGATTGTTGCATCTAGTGGTGCTCGCCTGGTCAATGACTTAGCCGATCCCCACAAGTCGTCAACTCCCCTGCCGCTAAGTGCTGAGCCTCCCTTAGCGTCTGTCAGGCCTGTTGAGGCATGCGCACTCCTAGAGTGCCCTTGCGCGATTGTATCAGGTTCCATGAACCTCCTAGAGCTTGGCACCATGCCTTGCTTGTGGGCATCCTCACTGCCCACCTGCGCATTCGCTGACTTGTGCATTGTGGTACTCCCTTGCCACAATCTGGTCCTTTGGCACACTACCAAGCCTTTGATCGACCATCCACTTCACAAGTGCCTTCGTGCACGCTTGTGTGACCATCTTGCAACTTGCCTGCTTCATGGACTTACAATTCTCTCAACACCATGCACCTAGTTGCCCGCGCATCCTTGCGTGCAGGCTTATGCGCCACCACTACCCCAAGGTACTGCCTGTGGTGCGCATCCTCCGAGGCTAGAGCTCAGGGGTCTAACAGCATGCCTCCTTGTATGCAGGTAGCAAACGTGGAGGGAGAGCCACATTATCAGATCAATAGAAAAACAAATTAATAAATAAAATTAAGAGAGTTGGGAAATTTTAAAATAAGGTAAAATGCTGAAAATGGTTAATAATAATAATAATAATAATAATACAAACTTTTAGGAAAAGAGAAATAAATAAACCTAAAATTTGAAACTTTGATCTAGAAAATAAAAATAATAATAAAATTGTCCATATTATACTGAATAAAACTAAATCTTATTAAAAGAAGGAAAATAAAAAAAAGGAATATTAAAAAAATATTCATTCCATTAGGATCACTCTGGACCATCTGTAATAGAACACATACTATGCTTACTACAATATAAATCGACCCAAATTGAGTTCATGATTTGGTTAGGTTCGGTTCATTTTTCATTCTTTAAACCAAACCGTGCCAAAGCCCTAAAATATAATGGACTTGTTTTCGATAATTAACACGTTTTTTTTCTCTTTTTTTCTTTACTTTCGATTTGTTTTGCAACAATGGTTAACGATGTCACGCGTGCATGCGGGTTGAAACAGTAAATTTTCAATAATAACGCGTGAAGAAGTTGAATAGACATTTGAACCGACTAATAACGCAATTAAGGTGTGGATGATTTAATTAAAACTGAGTCATTAATTGCCTAATTAAGTGGCGATTAAATGTGCATTCATCAAATATACGATGATGATGATGATGATGGTAAACTGAAAGGGTCACTCATCTCAACCATTATGAATCATGTTCGTCTTCACCACGTACTATAAATATCACATTCCAATGGCACGGCCTTGTACTTCACCGCAAGAAGGAGAAGAGGAGAAAAGAAAGCAAGGGAGGAGCTATGGGCTTGACGATGGGTGGCTTCTGCTGTTCTCTTCTCATCATCAGCGTCGCATTCTTGACGCCTGATCCCGTGGCTGCAGAGATCGACTGGAAGACGTGCGGGAACTACTTATCCAAGGAGTGTGGGGAAGCCATACGTCTGTGGGTGGCACTGAACCAAGGTCCTCCGCCACCCCACGACTGCTGCCCGGCACTCCTGAAGATCGGGAAACCCTGCCACGATGCATTCACTCAGGTTTGAAGAATTTATACATTCAGTCAGTTTCAGCATCCGTTTCCCTTCCACATTACGAAGCCAGTCGACGTTGGTGGAGGAGAATCATATATATATATATATATTCTCATCTTTCGTGTCTAAACATCGATCAATTTTTCTGTGCAGATACATATTAAGACCAAGACATATGTGGGGACTGTAGCCGATGTGCTTAAGAGGAGCGACGAAGTTTGGTATGGATGTGTTGCGGCCGAGGCTCCTAGCCCTATCCATTAGCTCTGTGTGTGATCGAGTAAAATCTTATGATGAATCAAAAGTAACTCTTACCCGGAGTTGCTGATGTGTACGTCTCGGCCAATTTCTTTGGCCAAAATGAATAATATCTCAGCATACTGAATCATCTCTAGTTTGCCGGTATCCATCCCTTCTTTAATCTGATGACTAACTCCGTTATTTGGTTGAGAAATTTCGAAGCAATTAAACTCGACTGTTTGTTTACAACGAAAGAGGAGATTGGATGACGCCAGCGACCATATGATACGATGAACGCCGCATAGCATTCATTCTAAATAATGTGCATCACATCGAGCACCGACCTTCGAACCGTGCCTGCTGGGCTGCATGTGTCGATGCCCATGAACCATTCCGATATGGGCAATTCCCAGGTTCCAAGCTCCAAGGTCGTGTGATCGATCAATAACAAGCCTCCGATTCTACTTGCTCTGTTACTAACGTAGATGCAGTGAGTGGGTTTTATGTCTTGCTTCTGGTGACTGGCTTGCCCTGATTCTGATCTAAAGAAACCCTAAAAAAAAATATGATCGTGGGATGAATGATTTATTTTCTACTGACGCTTTCATAAGATCCCCGTCGATAAATAAAATGAACTATTGTATCTTTTATTGCTCAATATTATATTGCGGGCAAAAACGTATTGAAATGGGAAAACTTGTTATCAAGGTTAAAAATAGCGGTGCATAAAAATCCACCTTCTCTTCTCTTCTCTTTTCTTTTCTCAATATAAAGCGACTTATATCCATAAGTTATTGAGTCATAACTAGTTCGAGCTAAGTAGTCGTCTCCATGTAGGTGACAAAACTCTTCCACATTCACATGACTCAGACCGGAGATGTTACTCAAGATGAAAAGATATCAAATTATCTTAGCCGACTTTTGTACCGATAAAAATTAACTTTTATCTGTATAAATTATAAAGTTTCCTTGTAATGCGNTGACCATCTTGCAACTTGCCTGCTTCATGGACTTACAATTCTCTCAACACCATGCACCTAGTTGCCCGCGCATCCTTGCGTGCAGGCTTATGCGCCACCACTACACCAAGGTACTGCCTGTGGTGCGCATCCTCCGAGACTAGAGCTCAAGGGTCTAACAGCATGCCTCCTTGTATGCAAGTAGCAAACGTGGAGGGAGAGCCACATTATCANGCATGCCTCCTTGTATGCAGGTAGCAAACGTGGAGGGAGAGCCACATTATCAGATCAATAGAAAAACAAATTAATAAATAAAATTAAGAGAGTTGGGAAATTTTAAAATAAGGTAAAATGCTGAAAATGGTTAATAATAATAATAATAATAATAATAATAATAATACAAACTTTTAGGAAAAGAGAAATAAATAAACCTAAAATTTGAAACTTTGATCTAGAAAATAAAAATAATAATAAAATTGTCCATATTATACTGAATAAAACTAAATCTTATTAAAAGAAGGAAAATAAAAAAAAGGAATATTAAAAAAATATTCATTCCATTAGGATCACTCTGGACCATCTGTAATAGAACACATACTATGCTTACTACAATATAAAT
Organism: Sonneratia caseolaris; assembly: GCA_900006705.1. Classification (NCBI taxonomy): domain Eukaryota; kingdom Viridiplantae; phylum Streptophyta; class Magnoliopsida; order Myrtales; family Lythraceae; genus Sonneratia; species Sonneratia caseolaris. The sequence goes on along the minus strand of CXYZ01012827.1, from coordinate 42,046 downwards.
CGACCCAAATTGAGTTCATGATTTGGTTAGGTTCGGTTCATTTTTCATTCTTTAAACCAAACCGTGCCAAAGCCCTAAAATATAATGGACTTGTTTTCGATAATTAACACGTTTTTTTTCTCTTTTTTTCTTTACTTTCGATTTGTTTTGCAACAATGGTTAACGATGTCACGCGTGCATGCGGGTTGAAACAGTAAATTTTCAATAATAACGCGTGAAGAAGTTGAATAGACATTTGAACCGACTAATAACGCAATTAAGGTGTGGATGATTTAATTAAAACTGAGTCATTAATTGCCTAATTAAGTGGCGATTAAATGTGCATTCATCAAATATACGATGATGATGATGATGATGGTAAACTGAAAGGGTCACTCATCTCAACCATTATGAATCATGTTCGTCTTCACCACGTACTATAAATATCACATTCCAATGGCACGGCCTTGTACTTCACCGCAAGAAGGAGAAGAGGAGAAAAGAAAGCAAGGGAGGAGCTATGGGCTTGACGATGGGTGGCTTCTGCTGTTCTCTTCTCATCATCAGCGTCGCATTCTTGACGCCTGATCCCGTGGCCGCAGAGATCGACTGGAAGACGTGCGGGAACTACTTATCCAAGGAGTGTGGCGAAGCCATACGTCTGTGGGTGGTACTGAACCAAGGTCCTCCACCACCCCACGACTGCTGCCCGGCACTCCTGAAGATCGGGAACCCCTGCCACGATGCATTTATTCAGGATTGAATAACGTACACAGTCAGTCAGTTTCATCATCCGTTTCCCTTTCACATTACGAAGCCAGTCGACGTTGATGGAGGAGAATCATATAATGTATTCTGATCCTTCGTGCCTAACTATCGATCAATGTTTCTGTGCAGATACATATTAAGACCAAGACATATGTGGGGACTGTAGCCGATGTGCTTAAGAGGAGCGACGAAGTTTGGTATGGATGTGTTGCGGCCGAGGCTCCTAGCCCTATCCATTAGCTCTGTGTGTGATCGAGTAAAATCTTATGATGAATCAAAAGTAACTCTTACCCGGAGTTGCTGATGTGTACGTCTCGGCCAATTTCTTTGGCCAAAATGAATAATATCTCAGCATACTGAATCATCTCTAGTTTGCCGGTATCCATCCCTTCTTTAATCTGATGACTAACTCCGTTATTTGGTTGAGAAATTTCGAAGCAATTAAACTCGACTGTTTGTTTACAACGAAAGAGGAGATTGGATGACGCCAGCGACCATATGATACGATGAACGCCGCATAGCATTCATTCTAAATAATGTGCATCACATCGAGCACCGACCTTCGAACCGTGCCTGCTGGGCTGCATGTGTCGATGCCCATGAACCATTCCGATATGGGCAATTCCCAGGTTCCAAGCTCCAAGGTCGTGTGATCGATCAATAACAAGCCTCCGATTCTACTTGCTCTGTTACTAACGTAGATGCAGTGAGTGGGTTTTATGTCTTGCTTCTGGTGACTGGCTTGCCCTGATTCTGATCTAAAGAAACCCTAAAAAAAAATATGATCGTGGGATGAATGATTTATTTTCTACTGACGCTTTCATAAGATCCCCGTCGATAAATAAAATGAACTATTGTATCTTTTATTGCTCAATATTATATTGCGGGCAAAAACGTATTGAAATGGGAAAACTTGTTATCAAGGTTAAAAATAGCGGTGCATAAAAATCCACCTTCTCTTCTCTTCTCTTTTCTTTTCTCAATATAAAGCGACTTATATCCATAAGTTATTGAGTCATAACTAGTTTGAGCTAAGTAGTCGTCTCCATGTAGGTGACAAAACTCTTCCACATTCACATGACTCAGACCGGAGATGTTACTCAAGATGAAAAGATATCAAATTATCTTAGCCGACTTTTGTACCGATAAAAATTAACTTTTATCTGTATAAATTATAAAGTTTCCTTGTAATGCGTTTTAGGTCTACACTTGAGAATAGATCGATCGTTTCTTTTGGTTAATTCGGTTCACTTTTTCGATCTTCAGCCGAATTGTGCTCGACCGACCCTAACTGAAAGTAGCACCTGTCAAGATTGTTGGACAGCTTGCATTTGATGATCATATACATGTACGTTTGAATGTCCTGCACAGGGAAAATTGTCACAAGAATGCCCACAGAACTTTTCAACACACTGACAATTTTTCTTTCAATGGAAACACCTACTTTTTTCGTTTTTTTCCCTTCAATTGTCTGCAACAAGCGGGTAGAGACAGTAAATTTTCAATAATAATGTGTGAAGCAGTCGAAGAGACAAGACATTTCAACTGATTAGTGTATGATTAAGCTGTCGATGGCTTAATCACATTTGAGTTATTGATAAGACTGATTAAATATGGTGATAATAGCATCCAGCAAAAAACGATGATCAAAAACTGAAAACTTTTCGTGCCTTCTTCATTTATTAGAACCTGCAGTTCTTGTTACCTTATTTCAACCATTATGGGTCGCAATCAATCTCCGCTGCTATAAATATCACATTGCATGGGCTTTGTATCGCACCGCAAGGGAGGAACATCGTATCATATTTACTACTAGAGGAGTTCCTGTCGAGAGGAAGAGAAAAGAAAGCAAGGGAGGAGCTATGGGCTTGACGATGGGTGGCTTCTGCTGTTCTCTTCTCATCATTAGCGTCGCATTCTCGACGCCTGGTCCCGTGGCTGCAGAGATCGACTGGAAGACGTGTGGGAACTACTTATCCAAGGAGTGTGGGGAAGCCATACGTCTGTGGGTGGCACTGAACCAAGGTCCTCCGCCACCCCACGACTGCTGCCCGGCACTCCTGAAGATCGGGAAACCCTGCCACGATGCATTCACTCAGGTTTGAAGAATTTATACATTCAATCAGTTTCAGCATCCGTTTCCCTTCCACATTACGAAGCCAGTCGAAGTTGTTGGAGGAGAATCATATATATATTCTGATCCTTCGTGTCTAAACATCGATCAATTTTTTCTGTGCAGATACATATTAAGACCAAGACATATGTGGGGACTGTAGCCGATGTGCTTAAGAGGAGCGATGAAGTTTGGTATGGATGTGTTGCGGCCGAGGCTCCTAGCCCTATCCATTAGCTCTGTGTGTGATCGAGTAAAATCTTATGATGAATCAAAAGTAAATCTTACCCGGAGTTGTTGATGTGTACGTCTCGGCCAATTTCTTTGGCCAAAATGAATAGTATCTCAGCATACTGAATCATCTCTAGTCTGCCGGTATCCATCCCTTCTTTAATATGATGACTAACTCCGTTATTTGGTTGAGAAATTTCGAAGCAATTAAACTCGACTGTTTGTTTATAACAAAAGAGGAGATTGGATGACGCCAGGGACCATATGATACGATGAACGCCGCATAGCATTCATTCTAAATAATGTGCATCACGTCGAATACCGACCTTTGAACCGTGCTTGCTGGGCTGCATATGTCGATGTCCATGAACCATTCCGATACGGGCAATTCCCAGGTTCCAATCTTCAAGGGCGTGTGATCGATCAATAACAAGCCTCCGATTCTACTTGCTCCGCTACTAACGTAGATGCGGTGAGTGGGTTTATGTCGTGCTTCTAGTGACTGACTTGCCCTGATTCTGATCTAAAGAACCCTAAAAGAACCCTAAAAATATGATCGTGGGATGAATGATTTATTTTCTACTGACGTTTTCATAAGATCCCCGTCAACAAATAAAATGAACTATTGTATCTTTTATTGCTCAATATCATATTGCGGGCAAAAATGAATTGAAATGGGAAAACTTGTTATCATGGTTAAAAATAGCGGTGCATAAGAATTCACCTTCTCTTCTCTTCTCTCTCTTACCTCCATAAGTTATTAAGTCATAACTAATCTGGTTCAAGCTATGTAGTCAGCTCCACTTAGGTGATAAAACTCTTCCACATTCATATAACTCAGATCAGATATGTTACTTAAAATGAAAAATGTCAAATTATCTTAATCGATTTCCGTACTAATAAGAATTAATTTTTATCTATATAAATTATAAAGTTTTCTTGTAATACGTTTTAGGTCTACACTTGAGAATACATCTATTGATCCGGATCGCTTACAAGGTTTCTTTCAGTTCGGTTCATTTTTTTTATCTTCAGCCGACTCATGCTCGACCCTAACTGAAAGTAGCACCTGTCAAGATTGTTGGACAGCTTGCATTTGATGATCATATACACATACGTTTGAATGTCCTGCACAGTGAAAATTGTCACAAGAATGCCCACAGAACTTTTCAACACACTGACAATTTTTCTTTCAATGGAAACACCTACTTTTTTTTCCCCTTCAATTGTCTGCAACAGGCGGGTAGAGACAGTAAATTTTCAATAATAACGTGTGAAGCAGTCGAAGAGACAAGACATTTCAACTGATTAGTGTATGATTAAGCTGTCGATGGCTTAATTACATTTGAGTTATTGATAGACTGATTAAATACGGTGATAATAGCATCCAGCAAAAAACGATGATCACAAACTGAAAACTTTTCGTGTCTTCTTCATTTATTAGAACCTGCAGTTCTTGTTACCTTATTCGCAATCAATCTCCGCTGCTATAAATATCACATTACATGGCCTTTATATCGCACCGCAAGAGAGGAACATCGTATCATATTTACTACTAGAGGAGTTCCTGTCGAGAGGAAGAGAAAAGAAAGCAAGGGAGGAGCTATGGGCTTGACGATGGGTGGCTTCTGCTGTTCTCTTCTCATCATCAGCGTCGCATTCTTGACGCCTGATCCCGTGGCTGCAGAGATCGACTGGAAGACGTGCGGGAACTACTTATCCAAGGAGTGTGGGGAAGCCATACGTCTGTGGGTGGCACTGAACCAAGGTCCTCCGCCACCCCACGACTGCTGCCCGGCACTCCTGAAGATCGGGAAACCCTGCCACGATGCATTCACTCAGGTTTGAAGAATTTATACATTCAGTCAGTTTCAGCATCCGTTTCCCTTCCACATTACGAAGCCAGTCGACGTTGGTGGAGGAGAATCATATATATATATATATATTCTCATCTTTCGTGTCTAAACATCGATCAATTTTTCTGTGCAGATACATATTAAGACCAAGACATATGTGGGGACTGTAGCCGATGTGCTTAAGAGGAGCGATGAAGTTTGGTATGGATGTGTTGCGGCCGAGGCTCCTACCCATTAGCTCTGTGCGATCGAGTTACGATGAATCAACAGTAAATCTTACCCAGAGTAGTCAAGGTGTTTGTTTTTCATTTCCAACCACAACCCCCTACCCCCCCGGCCCAATGAACGGCCACTTTACTCGGCCGAAATGAATAATCTACAACCGTTTTCAGCATATCGAATAATCTACAGTTGTCATAATATTATGAATAACGGGCATACTTTTCGAATAACAAAGTTTCAACGGTGATCTTTAGGCTGCATATGTCGATGCTCCCTAGGCTCCTTTCGTCTCTTCCTTCACCGAGCTTAGACCTGGCAACTGGGGCTACAACCCGGTCCGAAAAAATCGCAGTCCCAGATATTGGGCTTGTTATAATCAAACTATGATATTTGGAGAAAACAGAAAATTGTACGGTTCAAATAAGTGGCTTAACTGTTCCGTGAATTTATCTTTACTAAATGGTTAGGCCGTTGAACCGTAGAGACTTTGAAGAGAAAATTACAAGAGAGAAGGGGGGCATATCCCACCTTACTAGTCTACTTATGCCTGTCTATAAATACCTACTCTCAAACCTCTCTCCATCATCTGCAAAGCTCCAAAGAATTTCACCGCAACAAAGAGAGGCAGAGGGAAGCCATGGGATAGAGATGGTGTCAGGAAGCTCGCGATTTGATGGCGGGCGCGGGAATCTTGATGGGCGGAGCTCACGGTGGCGATAGCCCCGAAAAACGGCTAGACTATTAACAGGAAACTATAGATCGATTGTCTATTCGCACCCATAAATCCAATTCGAATATTGGCCTCCTCCTCCTCCTCCTCCTCTATCCAATTTGTCACTCGCTCATGTTGGAGACCGTGATCCAGTTGGACTACAGGAAGATTCCTGTGTCACAATGCAACAAATGAATTAATGAATGAATAAATCTTCGACAGAAATTTGTGACATTATTATTATTATTATTATTTTGCTCGTCATGAATGGGAACGAAGAAACAGGTGAATAAAGATTGTTACGTCAAATCCCCAACCCGATTCATGTGAATTGAAGCAGGTAATCGAAATAGAGGGAAGAAGGTATTTATCTGATTAATTTAGAGGTTGGTTTGCAATGTGTAATTTTCAATAAAAAAGATTTCATGGTACATTACAAGTTAATAAATAAATACTTCACACGAAAATCCAGTCGTGCATGTGCTTTTCCTTTCTTTTCCTTTAATTATTTCTGAAAATTTCAGTACACTTGCCGTGACAGGGCACTGATGGCGCAATTGGGCGCGAAGGTAGAACCGTTTAGTATTCACAAGAGCAGTGAAGATCAGTCTCTACAAATTCTAGCACCCTTAGTTAAAACCCAGGTACGTGCTTTAGGCATCATCTGACATGAGAAGACAACGTCTGAGAGTTCTTGGTGTCTTGGATGTTAAACATGATAACATACATTCCGCCCAAAAAATGGCGAGGAACTCGGAGTATTTTGGATTGAGATCTGGGAGAGAGATGTAAATGCAGAGATTAATTCACACCATTAATCTTCTTTCTACATTCATAATAGCACATCAGATAGTCGAAGAAGGTGAAAGAGGGCCTCAAAGAATAAAGACTTTATGCCAAGGAAAAATATAGCAGGAATCTAAAGCTAAAGAATTCTATCTTATACTGTCCCATCCAGTGCCAAAAGGAAATTCAATCTGCTATTGTAATCCACAGAATACTAGGTAATGAAGGCAATTGACCTTGATAAATCACCTTTTCGAGCTATGCGCAAGAAACCTGCTGAGCAAAACAGAGGGCAATGTCAGAACAGTCATTTTCAACACTCGATGTTTCATAACAAGTATATCGCTATCCTAAAGTGAATAAAATTTTCAAACTATTCTGAGGCCATCCACTGACATCTGTTGTTCCACGAAACCAATTACATTAACTCACCTCAGTAGGGATTGAAAGAGACGGGACATGATTTTTTCCAATCAAAGCTAGTGATGTTGAGTAAGAACTGTCGAATAACCAAAGAAGAAGAAACATCAGCAGGAAGAACAGCCATTATAACATGTATTTGAAAGGAAATTTTAGATAATGAATAACGACAGTAACCAACGTGCCATAATCTATAATGCAACAAGCAACAAGGAAAAATTTAACTTAAGGAAAAAGAATCAGAATGTTTATTGTAGAATTAGCATTAGCTCTGTAACTATTTTAAGGATATTTATCAGAACATATTAGCTTGTCGTTTTGGCAGTCAACATAGTAATAATTTTGACAGGACAATCAAGGCAACGACTCATGGAAATGGGGAGTTAGAGATTGCAACTTCAGAATATATTAATCACCAGAGACAAAATTTGGATTTTCACACTGGCCCAACCCAATTTGCTTTTTAGGCCGATGGGGTTCCTTCATTGTTCGTACCCCACTCTTCTTCACCCTCATTGCCATTGACAAGTACTGCACCATCAGTGGAATCAGCATCTACCACAACAGCCTCTTCTTGGCTCCCTTCTTCTACAACATTCTCTTCAGCAGCCTATAGAGATGGGCATGAATGCAGAACATAGGTCACATATCCGACCATCGGAGTTTGACTACATCTACAAAAGCAAGGCAGCCTTCTAATAGTTGGCAACTGAGAAATGCTGGTTCCATGTTTACTTATCCCCTCAATACTAGAAACGAATGCCAGTTTTGATAGTTAAGACATTTAAAAGACACAAAGCACATTGTGCATTAAAAAATGACAGTTTTGTAAGCATACCAAATAACATCAATATCATGCAAATCATATACCTCATAAGTTGTGTCACCATTTTCCATCAGTTCTTGTTCTTCTTCTATTTGCATGTTTCTGAAAGCCTCAACAAGAGGTATGTTTGATCTGTCTGAGTAATTTACATAATCTTTTGCAGGAGGATAAACACCCCTGTAGAACACAAACATGTCATTGATCATCAAGAGTATTCACATCAATGTGCAGTTAAGAAGTACTAAAATTTAAACCCACAAGAATATTCGTGTTTAAAGAAAAGGTAAAACAATCACTGTAGCATGTGCAAAACCAAGAAATGCCCATATTATGATGGGACAGACACAAATGATGCTATCCTCAGATGCACCGTTTTTCATGGAGATGATTCATCAGAATTTAAGTACCTTGTCTCAGCGACTCTAGATTCAACAGAAAGAGCCACTTGCCAATCATCAAACAAGTTAGGATATTCTTCAGGGTCAGCCAAAGATTCAGCAGCTTTAGGATTAACCTGTGTAAAAAAAATGTAAGAATGTGTTCGTATGGTCAAACAAATTGAAAGCCACACTAGATAATAATCTTAAGATAGTTCAAGTCAGAAGAAAAAGATCAGAAATTTAGAATATACAGATGAACAGACAAAACCACAATTTATACCTTCAGATAATCAAAGAGTTTAATTTTAATTGTTAAGGATCTTATCTACTTTGCAATGATGAGAGAAACACATTACCTTATTAAGGTCCTTTCTCCAAATGGCAACAATTTCAGAAACTTTACTGGGAAGATACGATCTTGCCATCAAAGCAGCCTCTGGTATACGATTGCTGAAAAGAGACGCTTTATTGTTATGTAGTGACATCTCAATCACTAAAAGAGGTAATTATTAAACTTACCTTTCCACCAATAGCTGGAGACACTCTTCTAATTTACCCAGCATGAATAAGCAAAGAAATGCAACGTTGTTCTTTCCTTGCTCTTTTGCAAGGGAAGCAAGTTCTGAAATTCCTTCAGCATCTCCCAAAGAAGAATAAAGCAGTAATAAACCACTCAAATCCATGGCGTGCTTCATACATTCCTCAGCCATTCCCAACTGCAACAAATTCAAACATAGTAATTATTTGTTCAGAAAATAAAGATCCATAGAAGCAGCAACTTTGACCAACTTCTAGCAAATTGATCTCAGTAGTTGAACTATAGTAAAATAAACCTTTCCAGTTGACATAGCTAATTCACCCAACTGCTTCCATTTGGACTCGCTTTGCGCTTCAGTTGCAATTTCCTGCAGTGAAAGAAGAGAATGATCCAAAAAATGTGCCAAATTAAAAGCAACAACTATGAAAAGAAGCATAAATCAAGAACCCAAATTAGTCAAGCTTTTAATAGTAACTGCTAATTTCACTCAAGGAACTATGTCTTTCACTTTGGACTTACCTTTGCAATCTCAAGTCTACCAAGTTGTATAGCAAGGTCGAACCTATAATCAGGATCCGTGGCCACTTCAAGTGCATCCTCAATCATGCCCCGTGACTCCAAGAACCGAGCAACACTGGCAATTCATGCAACTTCCCATGTTAAAGTCCACTCAAAAAGTATTACTTAATTTTACATCATCAAAAAGGAGCAATACATACTGAAGAAAATTCTGGGAAAGAACAAAGAAATATAGGTTGAAAGAACAAAGAAAAGAAATCAACTTAGAAATACATCGATAAAATCATGCATATTCAGGCTTTCAACATAAATCAGATATAATGTTATTACATGAGTTAATTATTCTGTTACTCCTAAGAAATCATCAGTTAAAATATATGATACACTTTTCACAGCTAATTGAACACGAAATATCTTTCAGGTACTCTTGAGTTTAATTACTATCTCTTGGACCATTTGTATTGACATCTTCACATCATTAGAGATAACTTTCCAAGATAAAATAAATTATATATTTTGGTTACTCAAGTTTAATTGATACATATTGGAATATGAGTATTGACATCTTCACATCATTAGAGAAAATTTCAAAGATAAAACCTAAAAGATGGTAGAGAGGGAATACGATAGTGAGACAACCGAAGAGAAGAATAAACCTATTAAGAAGCAAATACTAACATATTAAGATGCTATCTCCAGACAACAGAAAGGTAATGTTCCAAATAAGACAAAACCTGAGAATTTTAAATAACATGAAACATCCCAGATTCAAGTGCAATAAAGTTCATCCCATTCCAAATCTTTAAGAAACAACAACAATTTCAGAGCGTTAATGTACCTGTTGTGATGCTCTTTAGGAATAGAAGGTAAAACAGCATTGGCCCTCTCAAGATCACCACGCATCACAAGAGTCTTATACTCAATCAAACTAAGAAGTAATGTATATCCCACAACACTGCAGAAAAAAGAAGCATAACATCAAAACTATAGCCTTGAAACCTTTTAACAGAAGAATGTGAAAAATAAACAACTCACTTGAATTCTTTATCAATTAGATACACCCGGCTTTGATTGGCAAGATATCCCAACAGGTACATAGGACGGTCCAAATGGAACATTGTCGTGACCTGAAAGAATACACCATTAATGAGCACAAAAATAATTATATATTACAGAATTTGACACATAAAAACTCAAAGAAGAGAATATATGTAGACATATATAGCTGTTGTTGAGAAGTGAAAGAAAAAGAATGGAATTAAGAAAAAAGAGGATTGGTGCATCATACCTCACCACCAACACAGTAATTAAGCCTCCAAGAAGAGTTGTTATAAATGAAGCAGTCCCCAACCCAGATTCCAGTCCTCACACGTTCATTGACTTCATGAAGCAGCTCAAATGCATCTTCGACTCCCTGCTCATCAACTGATCTACCACTGTCTAGATGTGAAGAAACTATATCGCGCTGCAAATATCATTAGATTCCAAACTCAATCAGACACAAGATGAATCCTGCAGTCTTACAAGGAGAAATATTCTCCTCTACATTCAATTACAAGATCAAAAGAACTACACTTACATTGTATTTCAGGATGTAGAATGATGTGTCACTAGCAATGGCTACTAAATCACCACTATCAGCCCAGTACAAATTCTGAAAGTTTGAAACAGTTACAGTATTAATACATATGATATAGTGAAACAAGCATTTACAGAATTTTACCATACAGTGGTTATAGTGCTTACTTTCACAGTAACATCAATTCTTCTAATTAATCTGCATTCTGCCCAATCATAGAAACAGATAAAGTCATTTGAGCACATTGCCAACAAGGTTCCACCATAAATTCGCTCAGCAGAAAACGTTGGTCGGACACTCCTCTTCTCCTGAAACATATCAAAAAAGCCAAAAATTCATTCACATACATGAAACATGGATGAAAATTATTTCTCCAGACTAACTCTGAGAAGTTCATCATAGCACAACAATAAGTAAATTTTTTATTTTCTACAGTTGAACTTCATTTAGTATTTAAAGAATTAAAACTAAAATCCATAATGTCAGAGCAAGGTAGAAAATTTGGTTGACTACCCTTTGCATATAGTACAAGGGGGAAAAAAAATAAAGAAACAGAATGAGAGATCAGCTTTCCAGATAATGTGTCATCAGCAATATAGAAGAAACAAACCAGGAAATTTTTACTGAAGAGCTTTATCTTTGAGGTACTTTCTCTAACAGCATATTCTCCATCGGATGACCAAGCGAACTCTAAAGCAGAGCCATATGATTTGTTCCTCCAAGCAAGAGAAGTATAGATAACGTATTCACCATCTCCACAAACAACAAAAAACCTCCCATTTGGATTGTGTTTCAAGCTCTGAAAGGAATAAAATAACCATTAAAATAAGCCTTTTCAAAGAAAACAAAACTATATTCAAGGCAGCACTACCATCAAGCTGTTTGAGCCTCAATATTTGTCTGACAACCAAGAAGCCTATAAAACTTTCTTCTTTTCCAGGATTAAATGGCAGCAAAAGAAGAAGGAATCTTTTGTTTCTAGAAGAAATGTTGACATTTCATTATTTACCAATGGAGTATTGATTTGCCCAAACTTTGCGAACTAAGCATTGCTTCTAAAAGGAGAAGCTAACTGAAGTAGAAAGCACATGAATCACTATGTATATACCCATGCCTCATAAACAGTCATCTTACTCTGCCAAAAAACATGCCTCATAGTAAGCACAGGTATCACCAAACGGGAGGAAGAGGGAGGAGGGAGAGCAGAGTTGCTAACTCACCTGGGGATAAAGATCACATGTTCCCAACTCCTTAACGGCCAAAGGCAATCTTTCTCCATCTGTAACCTAAAAATATAACCAGTTATAAATTGATCGTCAACAAATTGAATTTCATTAACCATAAAAAGTGTAATATAGTTTACACATCAACTTCAAACCTCAAAATCTGCTCCCACACTCTTAATGTTAACAGTTTGAATTTCATTATGTTTAGCCCAGATGATCTTCCCACTGTTGTCCATACTGGCAATAGGCACTTCACGACCAAGTTTTACCATAATAGTTCCTTCATCGTAACCAATCACAACACTACAAAATGTGATGAGTGTTAAAACACATACAAACATAATTTAAAAGAGCATCAACATGAACATGACCAACGTATATTTGTAACCAGAATTGGTAAAAAAGGATAGGAAAGAAAAGAAGCTCATGTAATTTTCTATTATGATTCTTGTATGCATACTTCAAGAAAATTAGCCAATCCAGCCAAAAACAAAAACAGAGAGAGCACCTTTTAAACCACTTCAAGAGTTCAGCCAAGGTCCAAAAACAAAGATGAAAAGTAATTAAGAAGAATGAACGTGTCCTCTGACTTACCGCCGTGAGCCTTTCATATATCCAATTGCCCAAACTCTTTCAAGACCATAATTCAATGTATTCTCAAGCCTGTGAAATAAAATTCAACCAGTGGACTCTCAGAAAAGAGAATGAAATTAAAACGTAATGTCAAACCTGTTTGCCAGTTCTATCCAAGTCTTTACAGCTGATTACCAATACTCACCTGTAAGTGGTGGAATGCCAGATACGAACTGTACCATCTTCAGAACCAGTGATAATTATAGGAAGGTCAGGGTGAAAACATACAGCTGAGACATTATGAGTGTGGCCTTCCAGTGTCTGGACGCAACTTTTTGTTTGATAATCCCAGACCTGTTTGCATATGATACAATCAGAATAAATCCAATCCTCTTTGCTACAGCAAATCAACTTGCTTCACAAACCTTAGCCGTGTGATCATCAGAGCCAGTGATAAGATATGGTTTATCACCGCCAGTGAAGTAGTCCACGCAGTTCACTCCTTTCTGATGAGCATCTAGTGTAAAATTAGGATCAGGTGATCCAAGGTTCCAGATCTGGTATATAAACAAGTACAGCATTAGTTATTTGACTATAAACAAGAAGATTAAACATCATAAAAGCAAAGACAAACTAAGTAATTTGGGATACCAGCAATACATACCTTTATTGTGCGATCAAGAGATGCACTAGCAAATGTGTTGGTGTCTTTTGGGTTAAAGGTTACTTGCATCACATAATGTGAGTGACCTTCAAAAATCTGGGTACAAACCCAACCCTTCTCCCAGTCCCAAAGCTTAATCAGCATGTCATCAGATGATGAGAGCACATATGGAAGAGTTGGGTGGACAGCCACACACCTAATGTAATCGGTGTGTGCTTCAAAGACTTTAATCTTATCCATCGTGTTGTAGTTGTAAATACGAATAAACATATCATCAGCTCCAGCAACAACCCACTGCTTGCGTGGTATGAACTTTGCTGATCTCACTGCAGAGAGATAATGTCAACCACACATTAGATTAAAGACTACCCTTTATGGGAGACAGAAAGAGAAAAGATAGCCATTAGGATTCCCCAATAATATAAAATGGCAAAAGCAAACAGATGGAGGATCAAGAAGTACCCGGCAGCTCGGTGACTTCGAAAGATTTCACCATGGTCTAGAGAAGAATCACAAAAGTTAAGTTAGCCAAAGATTCTTAAATTTACTATTTTTACAGTAGCTAATGCGAATTACAAAAGGTACACGCGTGAAGATTTCTTCAGAATCCTTCCACAATATTAATTTTCTTACAATGAAATGTGTTTCAGTTGAGTTGAAAAAGAAAATCCAGAGGAAACTGCATCTAGCTGCTCCAAAAAGTTGATGAAGAGCATGTATTTAAAAATAATTAAGCCATCCTCATCAGGAGAAAAAAAAGGTCCACAGTAGTGGCTTTGCTTTTGCAAAAGCTCTCCAGAAAAATTTTCCTGCACAGTGAAGCTGCCAAAAGAAAAATCTTCGGATTACACTCACATACCTGAGTCTGGTAGTTCCAGATACAGACTGTTCCTGAGTACAAACTTGCCAGGAACCTGTATAGAGTGAACATCACATCGTAAAATGGCATGAACAACCGGTTGTGGACAGTCACAACGATGCAGAAACCTAGCATGCAATGCAAAGAAAAAGGAAGCATTATGCTCACCATGGCTCAGTTGGATGTAGATCTACAGACTTTACTCTTTCTGATCGTTGAGCAAGTTTTCTCTGATAACAGGACACCATAAAAAGAGTCAGAGGGAACAATCCAAAATTATCCAAAAGAATTGAAGATCTTCATTGAGAAGGTCCGTATGAGCTCACCTTGATTTCCAGCCTGAGAGGCTGCCAACACACAATGCAGAGGAATAAATCATCAGCCCCAAATCAAAAAACAAATCTCTCCATTAATTCGACATAGAGAATGCAAGAAAATAAACTGAACATGAACACAAAAACGAGGTCACAAAGCTAGCTCAATAGTTTTTTGCTGCTACTTCGAAAACGAACATCCACATTTAGTTCTGCATATTGAACAGAAATAATATCGGCACGAAACTATGGCTTCATCTCATTGAGCTTCTCAGCACACACAGTAAAACACTGATCCTGAAACTCATATTCATATCCAACACCTCAAACGACGTGATCGATGTACTATTCTATGCCAATTATACATTCGCATCAAATCGAGGCACAATTTCACCAGATCTAAGCTGCTTTCAGCAGAATGTCAATTTCGAAATGGAATCGCGTGGACCTGAAGCACTTACCATTTCCGATCGAGATCGCTGTCGGTCCTCAGAAATGAGATCCAACCACAGCAAGAGCGATCCGGAGAGTGAGAGAAGACGATGAGAGAGATGAGGGGGGAGAGTTTCTGTTCGGTGTGTTTTTCTATCGAAGAGCGGAGTCAAGGGACCAGAATTACGGGACTGCCACTGGGGCAATGATCTTCTGCGGCTGGTTGCAGGCAGCGGGCGCACGACTCTTGATCATCTGGACGGCAGAGATACCGCGAGCGATGCGGCGTTTCTGAAGAGCGTGTGTTGCGAGAAAGCAATCTGTCACGCTGGCAGTTGCCAGTAGGGGCCGTCAGGGGGGAAAATACTTCTGAGAAGAAGAGAACGATGATGTGGTAAGAAGGAAAATATCGTACTACTCAATTTTACATAATCTTAAGCCAAAGAAATTTTATCATGTTCTCTTTTTTTTTTTCCTGAATAAATCTCATCATGTTCAAGAAAGGCAGGCTGCCTTTGATATCAACGTGGGTTGTTCATGGGAATTTAGTACATTTTCATCTCGAATAAACTTCATATTTGAATCGAACAAATGATAATTATCTCATGTTTTAAAGTAAAATGATTCAATGATAATCCCCATAGCGCAATTGGCTAGAAATGCGATAAAAATTCCAATGTAGATAGATTAATTGATTATGATAGTTTAATATATTTTCCATGTGTAAGAACTTGTATTTAAATACCACTAGATATAATGAACTAATGAATTAAAACTCGTTTTTAGACGGTTTGATGAAGATAAGACCTTAGATTCAAATCCGTGGTGCTATGCTAATTGTAATGCCATCCTATTAAAATTTAGAGTCAAAATTTTGTAAACAAAAATATTATTATGAAGATCACCCGCAGTTGCTGAACCCAAAATCAAATTGCAATAGTTGATAGCGCTATTGATCAACATGCATGAACTCCAATCCGATTTGATTACATACGTTAGGAACTTCGTCCGGCGCCCCCCTTGCCAACGGAGATAATCGCCTGTGATTGGAATACAGCCAGCCTAACGTGATGAAAACTCGATTTGTTGTGTCAATGCCATACAGCAAAAGAGGAGTATACATATCCAACTCTGAAACTTGGGCTTATGCCTTCTGTAACAAATTAATGACTCGACTGAGGGGACACCGTTACCACTGGCATGAAGCATGGTAAGACGTTTCATCGCTTGAGTCATCGGTAACTCGAAGGGAAAAAGCTCATGTCGGAACCTGCAACAACTCATGACTGGATTTGATGGATCAAATGAATCCTGCCAGCACCGTGCAGAAAAGCTCTTCTAGAATCTAAAAATCTGTGGATTCATGGCCTGCGTCGTCTCCACCAGTCGGGAATCTTTAACCTTCGACTCCTATGGGTGGCCAATCTAATGGCAGGCACCTTGTGCTTTACCTGCCTCCAAAGCATGTTCACCCCGTCTTCCTTCTTTGGGGGGAACTGGAACTCGAAGTGGTGGGACACGTTCTTGAGTTTCTCCCACATCTCGATCCAACTCTCTTTCTTGAACCTCCGGAGTTGTTTGACCATATAGTCGGGCCTCAGCGCCTCCTGAACAGAAAAGAAGAGGGAGAATTGGGTGTAGTCGAGCTGATCCTCATAGGGGAGCTCAATCCGATCACTGATGATCACAGGCACACAGTGGCTCACGATAGCGTCAAAGAGGCGGCACGATGACGGGGTGTCCCCAGCTGGGTGCAGGCAGAACTTTGACTGTCTCATTCCCTCTGTGGACTGGCAAAGAAACAGAGAGAGAAATGGATCAGACAGCAAGAATTCGCATGAATTTTACTAAAATGAAAAAAAGTGAAAAGCACAGCCTCAGCGCAGAAATCCCAGAAAATTCAGAGAGAAATTACTTGACAAAAAATCATGGCATGGCCCAGCAACATCCTTTATAGGTCGTCACTTACCAATTCTATGTTTTCTGCGCTAGCAACACTCCGCTCATAGTGAACATCATCATAACCAGATAGTACTTTTGCCAGTTTAGCGCGGACAATACCCTCCTTCAAAAGTAATGCAGGGAGAGACCAGTTATAACTCCATAGATGTGTAAAAATGAGTATATTTGGTTCACAAAGTAGAATTGTTTACTCTTCTACAAATGTGCCCCCAAAAAAATGCATTGAGAATAATTTTTCCTCATCTTCTTTAATTTTGAAGAAGAGAAAAAAAATGAAAAGCTGGGTTAGTTTCTTAAAACCAGACTGACCCAATTTATTCAACTCATTGCATTGCAGAGTCCTAGAAAGCTTGAGCTAATATACGTACATCTTTCCTGACTGTCCCTCCGCGGAAGAATAGAAGTGTGGAGCGAGAGCCAAAAGGATCTGGAGTATCATCATCTACAAAGGAATCTACAACATGTACGTATGGAGCCACTACATCCTTGTACATATTTGACATGGTTTTAGGATGGCGTCCAAAATCTACAACGATTAATATAGATGCGTTCACCTGTTCCCAGAGAAATCTGAAAGCATTGGGATGTGTCATAGTAATTACATGGTCTCTACCTCCAGACCTCTGCCAATATTTAGATTTTCCCAGGAACTCGAGTAAATCGATCTGCAAACAGAAGTGACCCATGTTCATGTTTTAAGTGCATTTATTACTGTAGGAGCAGTAATTAGAAGTAAATGGCAGCATGAATAAAATATCAGTTGACCAGAACTCGAAAAGAATAATGCATGAAAGTTATTACCTGCAACTGGTGGTCGACCTGTGTCTCTGGATCTTTCATGTTATGCCCATGAGTGTTGAAGCTCAGGGAAGAGAAGAAAGGCACAAAGAACACATCAGCAGATTTTGGATCAGAAACCCTTACAGCTTCCATGTCCTGACCTCCGCCATCATACAGAAGTGAAGCCATCATCCAGTACTCCATGCTGTGCTGCTTCTTCAGACCAGAATTGCTTGGCCATGGAGGCAGGTTCTGTGCCATCAATGGGGATTCATCGGTACTCTGGCGGTTCAACATCCCAACATGGAACCTGTGAGGAAGGTTGTACATGTAGACTTGGAGGGGGCGGTCTGTACAGGTTGAGGTCGGGGATTGAAGAGGATGCTGGAGCAGTGGGAAGAGGCGTGATCGGACATCAAAAGAGCCAATGAAGATGGCATAAGAGATGAGGAGGACAAAGCCAAATGTGAGAGAGAGCAGAATGGCTTTTGCATTTCCGTTCATCTCCTTGGATCTACTGGCACTGGCACTGGCGGTGGAAAATTGTTATCTATCTCCTTTGGTGTTCACTAGGACTAAGAGGCACTAGAGGTTTATTCAGTATGTGATTGATGACCTGTATCTGAAGTTACTGGAGATTATCAGTAGCATCAAGGTCATGTATAACGAGATTGATTAACAGTTCACATTTGCCATTGATTCAGAATAATAAAATGCAACCCATTGAAAGAGATAAAATGGCACCCTCTAATTCACCGCTGTAGAGGAACACTAAGTAATAAATTACCCGAAAGTGATCAGCACAGGAGAAATAAATAAATAAACAAACAGGACCAATAAGTCAATGAATAAAGTTCCTTGGAGTTTGGATCTGCGATTTGAGAGGCAGAAGAGACAGAACCAAAATTGCATATCCAAGTTAATGCAATGAACTGAGACTTCTCTTCCAGCTAAAAAGGTTCATTCCTACTGGTGAAAATTATCAGCACGGTGACACGAGCAAGGTCGAGGTGGACTACTATCAATAAAGAAAGATTATTGCTTCATCAATCTCCAGAAAATTCACTTTTATATTCTGCAAAAGTTAAATAAACTGGGGGTCTCCACTAGAAATAAGCACCGAATCGCACTCTACAAAGGGAAAAAAAAAAAGCAAACAAAATGCGTGCATCTTCGAAGAAGACGAAGTCTGTATTCCAGTTCTGATAAGAGCACTGAATTACACGACCGGGTCCCCAATTAAGCAATGTTAACAGCAAATTCATTAAAGAGCTGCTGCGAAATGGATCCGCAAGAAATGCACTTCAATCAATCACCGGATGAATAGCTCAGTGAATCATATTACCGCAATGGGCGGTTCTCATGAGCAGCTCTGGTGCACGATCGGAGAAACTTCGGTCACCTACGTGCGGAGAGAAAGCGAAAGACGAGAGCGCTGGAGACGTAATGAGAGCTCGATCTGTGATTCACATGGAGGGATTTAGGGTTTCGAGCGGGGAAGATTGGGTGAGTTGCTGAGGAACAGGGGAAGAATGGACTTCCCTCCAAATTTTCGTCCAACGGATCCGGAAGCTGTTCCCTTTTCGTGAGGCAACTAACAGTTAGCCAAAACCAAAAAATAAAAAGAAGAAGAAGAAGAAATTTGTCTGCTGCAGTTAATAATATTTATAGCAATTCCTCGGTTGGATAGCACCCCTTAGCTTGTTTGCTTGTCATGATTCTATTGGTATTTCTTCACATTATATGGCAAGTTAGGTAACCTGGGCACTGGTCTTGTGCCTGGAGCTCATGTCTGGTGAGCTTGAAATGCCAAATTCGAATCCTTCACACACCAAAATGTAGGCAAGAAATGTGCTAATTCACATTGTTAAATTGATAATAATATCACTGTACCATGCATTATTTCTCTATAAGTACTTAAATGTTGATAGGTATCATTTACCTACTTTCACAATTCAAACTTTCCTTTTTGAGTAACATTTCCTTTCTTGTTAAGAGTTGGAGGGCCGTATCAAGCCGTCACCTTCGACTTGGACTTCTCTTTCCTAGTGTTCACAGGCTTCAAGGACCAGTGCAGCGACCAGACGACCCAATCCTGGACATTGAGCCTGTCATCTTGCTCCCGGCTCGGGTCACAAGGATATCACGTTGAATAATTGAAGAGTGGGAATGGTTATGGACCTTGCAATAACTATGTTAATCCATCGGATCCTATCAGTTGATGTCTCTGCCATCCACTGATTGAATCTCATAATATATTATCAGTGCTTCCGACCGTCAAGGAGGGTGACCAGAGAAATTATAATTTTCAGAAGTTTATTTTGACTCGCGGCAATGATGTGCTTGCATGTCCATCTATCAACTAAAAGTAATATTTCTATCTTAATTTCACATATTGCAAGTGATACATGGCAGAATGGTTACTGAATGTAAGACTGAAGGGTCTATCATAGACAGGTTTTCCTTAGAATCTCTTCTGGTTTTTGGCATCTCAGCTTGGATTTAACTGGTGTTGAGCCACATGCTATCTGATGAAACGTAGTCTTCGATATGCAACTGGCGACTTCGGTATTCACTTGAATTTTTTGAGAACAACTTTACAGGCAAGCTCTGCGATGCATGATGAGCAACTTCAGCACAAGACCTGAGATGCTATCTCTGCATAGGAACAACTCCTCTGGAAGAATACCTCTCTTCAGAATGCTGCAGATGATAGACCTGAGCAATAAACATTTGGGAAGGCCATTAAGGAATATATATCTCTCAAATTGTTTGGACATGATTTCTGGACTGCGGGGAACAATAGGATAATGATACTTTTCCTTCTTGGTATGGTAACTTTGCAACTAAGGGTACTATTCATACGGTCCAATAAATTCAATGGAGTAATTAAGGAACCTAAGAACGGCCCTGGATTTGGCACTGATAGGGAATTTACTCCTTATGCCTTGCCGTAATTTATGAGCAAGAGCTTGTACAAGTAGCATTTGCCGAGCGAAATATGCTGGCAACATATGATATTGCGTTAAGCATTTCGTTTGATGTATGATCTGTATATACCATCTAAGATAGGCAAGTTGTCACAGTATGAACCACAAGAAAAGGAAAAAAAAACGTGGTTTAGGTCATTACTATGAATTGCAGGGACCTGTGTGTTTCTCTGCCAAAGATATGCGATCATCTTCTTCATCATTTCTGAAATGTGAATGAACATAGAGACCTATTGCTTTTGCATAAACACATGGGGAACAACGGTAAGCAAGCTTCAATCTATAATCTTCCTGCGGAAAGAGAAGAAACATGGTTACGATCATCCAACATAAGTACATTCAGGTAATTATTTACTAGATGGGTTCTAGGTAGTTGCTCTGTCAACTGGGAAATTCACCGTGGAACTACTCAAACTCGTCTCAACTGAGAATCCTTGGCATGATAGTTCCCTCATCGCAAGCAAATGAAACTCTAAGGAATAACCATGTGATGATATCGTTACACAAAATTGATCGAAAACACGAAAACTACAATGTGGTTGTTCATGGTTTAGTTTGTTCCTTTTTTTTTTTTGGAATTATCCGAGAGTATATATACGACCTTAAGACAAGGAAACAGAGAGAGCCATGAAATGGATCACTTTCACCGTTCTGTGGCTTCGATGTATCCAATGTACCAGACTCTTCCAAGTCCGAAGATCAGTGTTGTCTCGAGACTGTTCCCAATCATACGGTTGGACCGTTAACCAATTAGTAAAATTACAAGTGGAAAGTCAAACGGGTCATATGGTTATTTACCAATCAGTTGCTTTGCACCACACCCGCACCGTCTGATCCTCAGTGCCAGTGATGACAACAGGAAGCTCAGGAAGAACAAAAAATTGCTGTAAAATTGTGTTCGTGACCTTTCAGTATATGAACGCAGTTCTTCGATCCGTGGTCCCATACCTGTACCCGTTACATTATATTCTTGCATAAATTGGGGGAAAATGAACTGCTAACAAGATGATTGAACGCCAGACTTACTAAGCGGATGCATAGTCAGCTCCTCCAATGGAACAATAGCATTGACATGATGAGATTTGAGCGCAGACCTTAGCCAGTGTAATCATCGGAAGTGGAGATGTTAAATGGGCGATCTAGGGCGGTTCAAAACCAGACCGGAACAGTCTGGCCCGATTGTAGTTCAACCCCTAAACATAATGGGTATATGCAGTTACGGGTCACAGTTCAAGAAAAAATGAACCGGCCTAGAACCATTCATAAGTGGACTAGTTTGAACCATCAGTTGTGACCATTTCATCTTTTTTTTAATTTCAAAATATTTAAAATAAAATATTTTTGATATTTTTTAAAATTTAAATTGAAAAAACAAAATTTCACAGTTGATTTGCAGAATTTTTAAGTGTCCGACCTAGTTTTGTAATGATTTCGAACCGATTAAGGTTCTAGGCTAGTTTAATGAGAAAATATGCTGGGTGGGCTCTAGTTCAATAGGCCATTTCTTGAACTTTACTTGTAACTACTCTTTAACCTAATAAAAGTAATTACTAGCCCATTTAGGGGAGGAACGTGGCAAACCAATTTATTTAACATCTCTAATCAGAACTATTTAGAATGTGGAGTTTAACGCAGCAGAAATTGAGGCAAAATCAGATGAGGAAGCTGCTAATTTTGCGTCAAACTTTCCTCCACATTAATGTTTGATGTTACTTTATTTGCTTCGCCTAGTTCTACATCAACATCCTTTCGATGCAATTTAAACACAAATTTGCCTACAAATCGACAATCATATCAAAAAGTTGCCGCAATTTTACCAATGTTTTGCAGTGAACTCAGAGCGGGTCCTCTGACGATTACAATTCCGGTTATTCCCATGTCGCAGATCGTGATACTATTGTTAGGTATGATGGATGATGCACTACGCCTCCAATGGAATTCTCGTCTCCAATCAAAAGGGACAAGGCAGCGTAGCTTGTGAAGTACGGTATAAGTCTTGGTCTTCGCTAAAATTTTCCATGGATGGCTTTCCACTTTCATGGTGCGTGATTTGTGGATATCCAGCGGAGTCGCAAACACTGAGCCGCTAATGCCGTTCCAAGCATTACACTTTCATCCTCAGCCGCCTTCCCTCCAATAGCGGAGTGCATTGAGGATGAGCAGTCTGCCCCGGTGGGATTCGAAGGAGTCTTCGGATATCCAATTGATTCCTCTTACTTTAATCGCCTACGATGCTGTCTGTGGACGATGGACATCATAGAAACTATCTTGTTGTCAGCAGCAACTCGACTTGTACGCATGAGTATGTCAGGCATACGTACGGATGATTTCCACAATGGGTATCGTAAGTTAAGATTCCTATGACGATGATACACAACACAGTATCACTTGTTGTTATAAGACCACTGAGCTTTCAGCGTACAAGAATCGCGATTGATCATCTCCTTAAATAAGGAGAGCAGCACTTCAGCTTGACTTCTGTGGCTGGCTCCTCATTCTCACACAACATCTTGACATAGGGCTAATTTCTCTATTCAATTTCGCCAAAACCGTGTTGGGTTATCTGAAAATCAACCCAAATCATACTCACAGCTACCTTGTGCAGAGACTTAAGCCCAATGGTGGTCAGTCTAAGGCCATCGTGGATGTCAAAGGATGCACAAATGACAAGTTCATGCCCATTAATGCGGGGGCATTGGTGGCACAGTTGGTGGTGAGAAAAAAAATAGTGGCACTGATGAACATGTCCTTGGAAAATTTGGGACCTGTTTACACGATAAAATATTTAGTAAATAATATATTACGAGTTTATCGTATAAAATCAATCACAAAATAGTGCTTATAATTTTAAATTTTTTTTATCATTTATGTTTTTTAAAATATTAAATATACACGGTTATAAATCTCAATATAAATTTTAAGTTTAACAGTTAACTATGTGATATACCAAATATTTGCTCATTTTACAGCAATTTGATTTTAGAGTCCAATAACTTTATGAATATTTGATAGTACACGCGGTTTTCGTTAACTTGTTTCAACTCACAAGCCAAATCATTAAAATTTATGGATTGAATGGACGAAGTTGGTCGATATATTTTGACACATTTTTTTTTCTCTTAAATAAGATATGACATTCAAGTCTTTTAAATAAAAATAGTTTATGTTATGAAAGTTCTAACCCTAAAAACGGGTTTGGAATCCGGATTATTAATAAGGGTCTAATAAATTTATGTATATAAGATAATTTAGATAAAAAAAATTCCACGAGCCAATACCTATGAAATGAACTTATTGTGTGGCTAAGAAGATGTAACAAACACCTTCATAATAAAATGTGTCCATGTTACAAATTCCAACATGACATAATGGTGATAAGTTGAATATGCTTAATTCCAAAAGTCACCATGATTGTACATTTCAGAACTTGGTTCGTTCAGCACCCAGCAGTCAGAAACATCTTGACATGGGTTGTCTCTTATCGATTTTCACGAAGTGCGAGGGTGGAGATTCGATCGAGTTAATGTAGCTGTACTGATCCGAACCATCTGAGGAGTAAAAATGGACGCCAGCGACTTCCTTTCAGCTGGCTCGATGTATGAGCTTAATTTCCATTCGTCTTCTTCCATGATGTTTTTAAAACTTTGCGTCTTTGACCCGTCGATTCCAAGCCCAGATGCCTTATAAAATAAGGCCATTTGCCGAAGCAACAACTCATCAGATCAGGGCGGACACTCCCTCAGACAAGCCATGGAAGCAATTAGATCTGTGCTGCTCCTAGGGCTTATCTCGCCCTTCCTCTTGTTAATAAGTATATCTAATTAGCAATTATATCTCAACGGGAATCACGCGTACTTTGTTAACTCACCGTGTAGAGAGTTTAGCGCAGTATCACTATATCATCGAAATCGAATACTGACAAACACGTCGTCATATGTGCAGACACGATCGAAGCTGCTACATTCACCTTCAGTAACAACTGCCAATACAACGTCTGGCCGGCAACATTGACAGGAGGAGGTCCGCAGCTGTCTACCACTGGGTTCGAGCTTGCCTCTGGGGAATCAAATTCCGTCGATGTACCGAGACCATGGTCGGGCCGGGTCTGGGGCCGGTCACTGTGCTCCACTGAAGCTTCGGGTAGGTTTTTCTGCCAGACAGCGGACTGTAGTTCGGGCAAGGTGGAGTGCGATGGTGCTGGTGGCGTCCCACCAGCATCCCTGGCTGAGCTGACCCTGGCAGACAGCACTGACGAGCACGATACCTATGATATCAGCCTGATGGATGGATTCAACCTGCCCATATCGCTGACCCCTCAGGGCGGAGCCGGAGATTGCAGCACCACAAGCTGCCCGGCCAACATAAACTCGGTTTGCCCGCCTGAGCTATCGGTGAACGGGACAGATGGCGGAGTTATTGAGTGTAAGAGCGCCTGCGCGGCCTTCAACAAGCCGGAGTATTGCTGCACGGAACAGTATGGCGAATCAGGGACCTGCTACGCGACGAACTACTCAAAGATCTTCAAGGATCAGTGCCCTCAGGCCTAT
>CXYZ01012795.1:21361-33291 GCA_900006705.1 Sonneratia caseolaris | reverse complement strand
TGGGGACTTTTACAAGGCACAAGGGTTCATGAAAATTTTGATTGGATTCGAGCTTAATTTAAAGTAAAATTTGGAAATTAAGTGGAAATTTTCATATTGAGTAGCTTAAGGTAGACCTGGCAAAATTCGGCCCCGCCCGATAACAACGTGCTGGGCCGGAAGCTTTATCGTGCCGTGCCGCCCGGCCCGATAATTATTGGGCGTGCTGCCCGATGATCCCCGTGCCGTGCCGGCACGATAGCCCAATTATGGATTTTTTTTTTGAAAAAAACTTAACGGATTATTAGACACTGTTAAAAGATTAAAAAAAAAATTCATTTGCGAGATCACTTGTAATTACAAATACATCACCAACAAAGGAGATTTTTATCGGGCCGTTCCCGGGCCACCCCCTATCTTATCGGGCTGTGCCGGCCCAGCACGATATCTTAAAGGGCCGTTCTTGGACCAGCCTTTATCGTGCCATACCCTTATCGCGCCGTGCCGGGCTGGCACGATTTGGCACCTCTAGCTTAAGGGCACATTTGCTTTCATACAAAGTTAAATAATTGTTAAAACACGAATTGAAATTTGTAAGATACCTAATTTACACATTATTTAATATTAGAAGAAACTAACATCTGATCAATATTTTATTACCAAATATAAACTATACAGTCTAGAAAGGAATTTTTATATGACCATAACCTCTTAATAACAGAAAATATCGAAAAATTATAATTTTTAAGATTTTATTGGAGTTTAAAATTTTCAAAATGTAACCTTTAGATTTTATTTTATATCTTTCTAAAATTTCGTATGTCTAAATTTATGTTTTCCAAGGTTTCATGTTTGCTCATTTTTCAATAACTATTTTGTTTGATACAACCGATTATTATGTTTAGTTCTAAATTAAGGAGGAGGATATTCGTGGTAATGATAGAGTGAAATATTTATTACGAACGTTGCGATCTTTTATCGCGTGCCCTTAGGCCTATGATGGAAGAACCCGTAAAAGAAAATTCAACAAACGAATTAAATGATAAAACTATCTAGCAAACCTGTCATATATATCTTGTATACAGACAAGGAAATTACGACTAAAGCATAGAATATTGCAATATTTTACTTCAGTGGGAGCTCAGGGATTCATGGTAAATATGTCAGCTAACCGTGACTTGATAGAACGTGAAATACCATAATATCTCAACATTTCAAGTGATGACGTATAAAATTGTTAATCTTGCTATACTTTGTTCATGAATGGAAAATTGAATTTTCCGTTGTGTAATGCAATCATGTTGCCCCAAAATAGTTTCATCAGTTAAGCATGGACGGCACCAAAAGAATGTAATAGTCCTCGCTAGTGTTCTTATGAAAAGGGCTCCGGCCAGTTCTAGATCAAATCAAAGTTAGCTTGAAACTGATTGGAGTGGTTACGGGTCACCCAACTATATTTAATGAGCTAGTCCACTAACGGTTTTGAATGATAGGCGAATAATATGTCTTAAAACCCAAAAATCTAATACCAACTCACGACAACCATAGCAATTCGCGGAGAAACCCAAGACCAAAGATGACGCGGTCCTTACCGACCCGTAGTGAAACTCAATATCAAATATGATAAGACCACCACCAACATGCAATAAGGCCCAACACCAAATGCGCAAAAGAACCCCAAGAACTGCGTATAACAAGTTCGAAATATTGAACTTTGCCCCGTTACCTAACGGGGCAAGAACCAAAGTTGCATATCAAGCAGGACGCCACACCAAGGATCCCACGAACTAGAGAATCAAAGTGATAAGTCCCGTTGTAGAACGCCACAAGATATCTAAATAATATCCTAGAATACTGTATAAATCTTTCCAAACAGCAAGTGGTATTTTCGGTATTTTGTTCCTGTTCTGCATGATAAGAATTTTTCACTTTCATAAAACCGAAAGACAATGAATGCTCAAAGCAACAGACAGCAGACAAATCAAGTCCTCTCGATTTAAGGTGGAAGGAACGAAAGCCAAAGACAAGACCACTGTTCCTCGTCTTTCGGATGACAATAACATAACTGTTTCTGTTTCTATCAGCGTACGTAATATTCAAAATTACCAAGAAACAGAGGCAAGTTTGTTCAGAATTTTTTAACCCTGCTATTTTATCAGTCACCAACCATCATAGCAAATACGTCAATCAGAGCTTACTATAGTGGAGGAATCATTCCAAACAAATTCTGCCACTTAAACAGATTGCAGTCTCTTATTCCTCATTCTAAATCAACACTGCAAGGGATTTCCATTGATTACCAACATTTTTTATCCTATTCAGACGACGCAACATAAAATTGAGAACCAGCAGCGCGGATGACTAACCTCCATCAACAAATTACTTGGATTCCTCATCCAAGTCTCATTTAATATCTCACTCTTTGGGCATGGATACATATTCCTCAGCAGTAACAAATTGGGACTTTCAGCGCTGGGGCCAAAATTTAGCATCGTCATGCTATATGACTTGCACGAAACTTTACATATCATAGCTTCCACATCTATTCTAGTATGTGGTATCTTTTGGTAATCCTGAATTTGTTCCCTGGTTTCATCAAGTTCACATGAGCACACAGTTAAAAGTCTATAAGAATAACAAAATAAATTTGCAGTTCTGACATCAGCATCCAAATCCTACCATTTAATCTAGACACTTATTGGACAACTTATCTTGCAAATAGTTAATGGCAACAGCAAACAGATAAATTGTAGTAAATACAAATATAACACACCGACCATGAGAATGAAAGTTGTATTAGGGAAATGGCTGCCACAATAAAATTAATGTACCAGACGATAGTAAAGAAAGGAATATAAGACCGCCAGTTAATGCTTAATCATATTTTCTAGCAAGAATCCTAAGGACAAATAATGCTCCACGGAGTTGTTGTTCTTGGCGATAAAGTTCTTGAAATGAATACTAGCTACCTGTCGCACTGCCGTGAATCCACGATGATCTGCAACAACCGCACCAAATGCTGTGGAGTGTACTGGAACTGAAAGTAAGTCCATGTTACTTACTATTAACGCCAACAATAGACACGGGTAAATAAAGAATTCAGAGAATCTTAAGCAAATGGAAGACGAAGAATGGACTAGGCTGAGGAATGAAGAGCTTGAGCTACTAGACGAGAAGCGGCTCATCGCCATGTCGCACATGCAGGCATATCAGAGGAGGATAGCCCGAGCCTTCAACAAGCATGTGAAGCCGAGGGGCATCCGAGAAGGGGATCTAGTGCGGAAAACGCCATAGACCCGAGGGGCAAGTTTCGACCGAATTGGACGGAGCCTTACATAGTCAAGACTCTTACCAAGGCCGGCGCGGCTTGGCTGATGGACCTCGACGGCAACAGCTTCTCGAATCCCATTAACCTAGACAGATTGAAAAGACTCCATCAGTAAAGGGGAGGGAAAGCCCGCTGAGCAGAAAACCTGAAAAGGCGGCTCCGGCGGGCCGAAAAGATGAGCGAGCTGGACCGAAAACCCAAAAGGGCGATCCATGCAAAAGGAGAGTGAGTAAGCGAGAGACTCGGGTTCAAAGTCTTCTCCGACGACAGCCTCCAATTCTGGAACCAAAGCTTGAGAAGAGAAAGTACAGAGCCGATCCAAACCTTGATATTGATCTGAGTCCGGCTCAGTAAACCCTAGCACAGTCGTAGAGAAGCAATACTGTTACCTCACCCTCCAGCGAGCGAGCGAGAGCGAGAGCGAGAGGGAGGGAGGGGGGAGGGGAGGGAGGGATCGAGACAGCGAGACAGTTGCAGGATGGGAGAGAGAAATAGAAGGAGGGGGAATTTAAATGACTGCAGAGATTAGGGTTAATTATTCGGCGCGATAGCACGGCACGGCACCGGCCCGATAGCACGTCACAGGCCCGGCCCGATAGCACGGCCCGCAAATCTTTATCGTGCCGTGCCGGCCCGGCCCGATAATTATTGGCGTGCTGGGACCGAGGATCCCCGGGCCGGGCCGGGCCGGGCCGATATCCTGATTATGGATTTTTTTTTAAGAAAACTTAATGGATTATTAGACACTGTTGAAGGCTAGAAAAAAATTTCATTTGTAAACTGATTTGTAGTTGCAAATAAATCACGATCAAATTATATTTTATTGGGCTATCGGGGCCGTGTCAGGGCCGCCCCTGTCAATATCTTATTGGGCTATTGGGCTATTGGGCTATCGGCACAATATCTTATAGGGCCGTTATTGGACCAGCCCTTATCATGCCGTGCCAGCCTGATAGGTGAAACTTGTCTTAGAACCCAATGATCTAACAGCTACTAATGAGAACCATAGCAACTTGTGGTGAAATTCAAGACCAAAGATGATAAGAATATCAGCAACATGCAAAAAAACCCAACACAGAAAATGTGGAAAAGAACCCAAAAATCTGCAAAGAATAAGTTTTGAATGATAGACAGATGAACATGTGAAAAAAATGAACCTGAAAATGTGCTAAAGAACCTGAAAAACTGCAATGAACAAGATTCAAATGATAGATAGATGAAACTTGTCATAAAACCTAAAGATCCAGCACCAACTGATGAGAACCATAGCAACTCGTGGTGAAATATAAGACCAAAGATAATAAGAATGTCACAAACATGTGGTAAAACCCAACGTCAAAACGTGAAAAAAAATGCCAAGAATTGCATAGAACAGGTTTTGAATGATACATAGATGTAGAAGCCAAAGAACTAATACCAACTGATGAGAACCATGGCAACTTTGTGGACAATGTGAATCTCACTATGCATCAAAGCATCAACTTCATCACCAAGTGTCTCCAACAATAATACATGAAGTATCAAAATTCAAGCTCAAGATTACTGCATATGGAAGCAAGAATGAAGCAAAATATGAAGATTTTCAGAAGATATTGTCCTGAAATATTATTGTGATTGAGCACATATCACTTTCTTATTTTGTTTAGATAGCATATATGTTAGGATTTCTAGTTGCTAAACTTGCATATTTCCTTTATTTTAGTTGGGAACACTTTAGGAAACACAAAGAGTTACAAATATTGAAAATTGGCCTATTTAAAAGGCTTGTAATAGAGCTTGGAGGGAGGGGGACGTACAAAGAGTTTTTTTATTTTGTGAAAAAGATGTGAGTTTTTACTCCCTCTTTGGTTCTTAATGAACCTATTGACCTAATTGGAGTCTTCCGTGGCATTCACCCCTGACTTATCAATCAACCGTTCCATAGTTGATTGGGGCGTTTCACTATACCAAGGTTCTTACCTCTTTATAGGTAATGGGTCGTGGTTCCACTGAGTTTACCGTTGAACACGATCTTTGGTGACCACATTCGAATCGGGTCTTATCACAGGTTGGTAAGGTTCTGGTTCCACGTTTAGTGTTGGGTCTTATTGCAAATTTGTGGTGTTCTTATCATATTTGATATTGGGTTTCACCACGGGTTGATAAGGATCACGTCAGTAGTGAAACCCAAGACCAAAGATGATAAGAACATCACCAACATGTGATAAAACCCAATACCAAAACGAGGAAAAGAACCCAACAACTGCAAAGAACATGTTTCGACTGATAGATAGATGAAACATCTTAGAACCCAAAGAACATCACCAACATGTGATAAAACCCAATACCAAAACGAGGAAAAGAACCCAACAACTGCAAAGAACATGTTTCGACTGATAGATAGATGAAACATCTTAGAACCCAAAGAACATCACCAACATGGGATGAAATCCTACATGAAAACGTGGAAGACAACCCCGTGAATTGCAAAGAACAAGTTTCGAATAACAGATGGATGAAACTTATCTTAGAACCCAAAGATCTAATACCAACCGATCAAAACCATAGCAACGCGTGGGGAAACCCAAGACCAAAGATGATAAGAACGTCACCAACATGTGATGAAATCCTACATGAAAACGTGGAAGACAACCCCGTGAATTGCAAAGAACAAGTTTCGAATAATAGATGGATGAAACTTATCTTAGAACACAAAGATCTATACCAACTGATCAAAACCATAGCAACCCGTGGGGAAACCCAAGTCCAAAGATGAGAAGAATGTCACCAACACATGATAAAACGCAACATCAAAACGTGGAAAAGAACACCAACAACTACAAAGAACAAGTTTCGAACGATAGATAGATGAAACATGTCATAGAATACAAAGATCTAATACCAGCTGATAAGAACCTTAGAAACACATGGTGATACCCAATACCAAAGATGATAAGAACGTCACCAACGTGTGACAAAACCCAACATCAAAATGTGAAAAAGAACTGCAAGAGCAGCAACAAACAAGTTTGGAACGATAGATACATGAAACTTGTCTTATAACCTAACGATCTAATACCTACTGATGAGAACAATGGCAACTCATGGTGAAATCCATGATCAAAGATGATCAGAGCGTCACCAAGTTGTGAAAAGACCCAATATCAAAACGTCGAGAAGAACCCCAAGAATTGCAAATAACAAGTTTTGAATGTTAGGTGAAACTTGTCTTAGAACCCAAAGATCAAGTTCCAACTCAAGAGAACCAAAGCAACTCATGGAGAAACCTAATACAATGATGAGAAGAGCATCACCAACATGTGCAAAAACCCAACATCAAAAAGTCGAAAAGGACCCCAAAAGAACAAGTTTTGAATGATTGATAGATGAAATTTGTCTTAGAACCCAAAGATCTATTACTAATTCACGAGAACATAAGTAACTCGTGGTGAAACCCAATGCCAAAGATGAAAAGAACAACACCACAACGAGAAAAAACCGAACATCAAAAAGTGGAACAGAACATCAAGAACTGCAACGAACAAGTTTTGAATTGGATAGACGAAACCAACATGTCAAAGAAACATGTCAAAGAACTGCAAAGAACAAGTTTTGAATGATAGATAGATGAAACTTCTCTTAGAACCCACTGATCTAAAAACAACTCATTAGAATCATAGCAACTTGTGATGAAACCCAATACCAAAGATGACATGAGCATCACCAACATCTGAAAACACCCAACATTAATACAGAAAAGAACCCCAAGAACTCCAACGAACAAGTTTCGAATTATAAATAGATAGATGAAACTTGTTTCAGAACCTAAGGATCTAATACCAATCGAAGGAGCAACTCATCGTGAAACCCACGACCAAAGATGAAAATAACGTCACCAATATCTGATAAAACCCCATGCACTGCGAAGAACAAGTTTCAAATGATAGATAGATGAAACTTGTTTTAGAACCCAAAGACCAACTCAAGGTGAAACCCAATGCTAAGGATGGTAAGAACGACCCAATATGTGAAAAAAACTAAACGTCAAATTGTGGAAAAGAATTCTAAGAACTGCAAAGAACAAGTTCCGAACAACAGATAGATGAAACTTCCCTATCAATTGAAACTTGTTCTTTGCAGTTGTTTGGGTTCTTTTCCACGTTTCATTGTTGGGATTTATCAAATGTTGGTGACGTTCATATGATCGTTCGTCTTGGGCTTCACCTCGAGTTGTGATGGACCTCAACAGTTGGTGTTAGATCCTTGGGTTCTTAGACATGCTTCATGTACCTATCACCCAAAACTAGTTCTTTGCGGTTGTTGGCGTTCTTTTCCACATGTGGATATTGAGTTTCATTACATGTTAGTGACGTTATTATCGTTTCCCCTCATGTTGCAATGGTTCTCATCAGTTGGTATTAGATCTTTGCGTTCTAATACATAATTGATCTTTGTATCATTTGAAACTTGTTAGTTGCAGTTCTTTGTGTTTTATGACATGTTGCTGATTTTCTTATCTTCTCTGGTCATGGTTTTCACGACCAGTTGCCAATTAGATCCCTGGGTTCTATTCTTCGAAACTTGTTCTTTGCTGTTTTTCAAGATGTTTTCCGTGTTTTGATATTGGGTATTATCACAAGTTGGGCATTCCTGAGGGCACACGCCTACTTTCTTGCTTTTGCTTCGTCCACCATCGCTCTCACGGATGCTACCAATGCATTCTGATTTCCCTCAGCTTTGACAAACCACTTAGCCCCATTCACCGTTGGCGCAACAACTAGGCAATCAAATATTGCCTTGAGGCATTTTCTCTTCCCCTTCTTTACCCAACAGCGATCTTTCAAATAACCTACCCCCCTGCATCCCTTGCGACCAACAAGGAGTAGCACAAGGATAAATCACTGGTGATCTAATGGTGCCAAGTGCCCTTAACTTGCATCCCTGGGTATTCTCTACCCACCCACCTGTGCTGGTTAGATAGAGTCTGGATGATAGTTGGACGACTGCTGAAGCCTACGTGTCTCCTAGGGCTTCCTGAGCTGAGTTCCCTGCTGAAGAGTGAAATGTGGCAAAAGGAAGGAAAATCGCAGGACTGACGGTAGAGAACTGACTGACGATAGGTTCTCTCCCCACATTGTACTTCAGCTTTTTCACATTGAATGACTTAAAAAAAAAGTATGTTCTCCTTGTCAGGCAATTATCTCGCTCTTGTGAAGCCTTGCTTTTTTCAAACAATTGCTTTCACTCAATGGTTGGCTATTTGTTCCTGCTTGGTTTCAAACCAAATACTATCCTTTCAACCCACACTGTGAAGATCGGGAGTAACCCCTTTTATCTCGCATCAGAATGTTCTTTGTCAGCCACATCAATCTATCCAAGAAAACTTGTTTTTTGCAATTCTCGGGGTTCATCAACTTCATCACCAAGTGTTTCCAACAATAATACACATCAAGTATCAAGATTCAAGCTCATGATTACTGCATATGGATGCAAGAATGTTGCAAAATATGAAGATTTTTAGAAGATAGTGTGCTGAAATGTTATTGTGATTGAGCACTTATCACTTTCCTATTTTGTTTAGATAGCATATATCTTAGGATTTCTTGTTGCTAAACTTGCTTGTTTTCTTTATTTTAGTTTTCAAACCTGTGGGAACACTTTAGGAAACACAATGAGTTGCAAATATTGAAAATTGTCCCAATTAGAGGCTTGTAATAGAGCTTGGAGGGACGCGCAAAGAGTTTTTTTTTTTTTTATGATTAAGATGTGAAGTTTTACTCCCTTTTTGGTTCCTGATGAACCTATTGAACTTATTGAAGTCTTCTGTGGCGTTCACTCCCAACTTATCAATCAATCATTCCATAGTTGATTGTGGCGTCACTATACCAAGGTTCTTACCACTTTATAGGTAATGGGTCGCAGTTGCATCAAGTCTACCGTCGAAAACGATCTTTGGTGACCACATTCGATTCGGGTGTTATCAGGGGTTTGTCGGGTTCTTTTTCCATGCTTGGTGTTGGGTCTTATTGCAAGCTGGTGACGTTCTTATCATATTTGATATTAGGTTTTACACAGGTCGGTAAGGATCACATCATTTTCTGTGTTTTGATGTTGGGTTTTATCTTATGTTGGTGACATTCTCGACAGTTTGTATTAGATCTTTGCGTTCTAAGACTTGTTTCAAAACTTGGTGGTTGCAGTTGTTGGTGTTCATTTCTATGTTTTGATGTTGGGTTTTATCTTATGTTGGTGATGGCGTTATCATCTTTGGTCTTAGGTTTCACGTCGAGTTGCTTTGGTTCTGATCAGTTGGTATTAGATCTTTGAGTTCTGTGACAAGTTTCATCTATCTTTCATTCGAAACTTATTATTCTTTGCAGTTGTTGGAGTTTCGTTAATCTATCTTTTGAAACTAGTTCTTGGCCAACCCATGATAAGGCCTAATGACAAGAGCCTTACCAACCTGTGATGAAACCTGTATCGATTGTGGTCACCAAAGATAATGTTCAATGGTAGACTCGGCGGAACCACGACCCATTACTTATAAAGATGTAAGAATCTTGGTATAGTGAAAATGCTGTACAATTTGCTATGGAAGGATTGATTGATAAGTCAGGGTTGAACGCTATGGAAGACTCCGATAAATTCAAAAGGTTCATGACGAACCCAAGATAGAGTAAAAACTCACATCTTATTCATCTGAAAACTCTCTTCTATGTTTCTCTTTCGTCCAAGCTCTATTGCAAGCCTTAGTTATAAGATATGCTACTATGTGAAAATCTTGAGTTTACAACAAGAATGAGATCATCTACTCTCTATAGGCTACTAGGTTGTTAAGGAATCTATTCAATTTAAATCTCTTCTGATTTTCTCTTATGATTTCTTCCTGTGGACCAAATATCAATTAAAAACCAAGTTTTTGTTGAACTCTATACTTACCTATTATGATATCTTAAGTAACTAACTCATTAAATTTATTTGAACAATTAATTCCCTGACTTTTATTCCATTGGACACTTTGATCTACCATTTGTTTGCGGTGATGACAAATTGAGACGGTAGGACAAAATGTTTGACCGAAAGGAAATTGGAGGATATGATTGTTAAAAAACAATGTTGACTCACAGTAAATTTGAATTCTCAAGTGTTAATCTACTTATCATTATGGGAACAAATATTTTATGTCTCCTCCATCATCAACAACATATTCTTCCTCCATATAGTTGTACAAATCTGTATTTGATTCTATAATTTCATTTATTGAAACCATTTAACTTATCCTCTAGAAATTATAAACACAATTACTGATTGAAGATGCACTTTTCTTATACTTCTTTTACAGGAACCACAAATGCGGATGACATTTGTAGGATGGGAGAGAGATAGAAGGAGGGGGAATTTAAATGACTTCAGAGATTAGGGTTAATACATATTTTTTAGTGATAATTAACCGAAAATGAGACACTCTTGGCAAGATGGCAGAGCATTCTCTCGCTCAGCCATACTTTTGCGGTTAATTGTCTTTGCCGACTTCACGGTGCTGTCAATGCTTCGCAGCGTAGAAATGCAAATACGTGATTCGATTTTGGAATCTACATCGGCTAGGGATGGAATGGGCTTTTGGAGTTGAGCTTGGGGACTTTTACTAGGCACAAGGGTTCATGGAAATTTTGATTGCATTCGGGCCTAATTTAAAGTAAAATTTGGAAAATGACTGGAAATTTTTATATTGAGTAGCTTAAGGTAGACCTGGCAAAATTTCGGCCCGGCCCGATAGCACGTGCTGGCCCGGAAGCTTATCGTGCCGTGCCGTGCCGGCCCGATAAAACCGTGCTGGGCCCGAGGATCCCCGGGCCGTGCCGGCACGATAGCCCGATTATGGATTTTTTTCAAAAAAAACTTAACGGATTATTACAAACTATTGAAAGATAGGAAAAAAAATTTTCATTTGTGAGTTCATTTGTAGTTGCAAATACATCACCATGGAAGGAGATTTTATCAGGCTATCAGGCCGTGCCAGGGCTGCCCCTGTCTTATTGTGCTATGCCGGCCCGGCACGATATCTTAAAGGGCTGTGCTTGGACCAGCCCTTATCGTTCCTTCCCCTTATCGCGTCGTGGCGGCCCGACACGATAAGACTAGACCGGCACAATTTGCCACCTCTAGCTTAAGGGCACATTTGCTTTCATACATAGTTAAATAATTTTTATATGACTATAAACTCTTAATATTAAAAAAGATCGAAAAATTATAATTTTTAAGATTTTACTGGAGTTTAAAATTTTCAAAATGTAACTTTTAAACTTTTTTTTATATGTTTTCAGAATTTCTTACATCTAAAATCATAAATCATGGAAACCATAATTTTATGTTTGCTCATTTTTTCAATAGCTATTTTTTTTTGCTACGACCAATTGTTATGTTTAGTTCTAAATTAAGGACGAGGATATTTGAGACCATGATAGAGTGAAATATTTATGATGAACGTTGCAATCTTTTATCACGTGTGATGGAAGAACCCATAAAAGAAAAATGTAATAAATGAATTAAATGATAAAACTATCTAGAAAACCTGTCATATATATTTTGTATAGAGACAACAAAATTACGACTAAAGCAAAGAATATTGCAATATTTTACTTCA
>CXYZ01012790.1:3254344-3325838 GCA_900006705.1 Sonneratia caseolaris | reverse complement strand
CCAGTTTACTCATCGGTTCAATTATATTTATTGGTTCAAGTGAGAACCGGCCGGTTCAATTGAATTTGACCTCATTTAAATAATAATGGGATTTTTTGTGAGAACTAGTCGAACCGGCCGGCCCAGTCCGGTTTTAAAAACTATGATTGATACAAGCAAAGGCATGTAGGGGCATATTCGGGAATATTGATGACCATCCGCAATAAAATATGAACATCTGCCTATCCACACATCACCTGCTTTATTTACTCCTTTTGCTTGCCTTCCAAATAAGATAACAAGCTTGTTAAATTAATTACATATCCTCTTACGGAACCGTCATCCTCTTGATTATGTTTCACGCTGCTGCAACTTTTGGACCAGAAGCAAAGATGCGGTTGAGTGTGGCAGCCAAGCGGACACCACCTTGGGCTAGCCTCTGCTCTATGATAGGTAACCGCGTGAGGAAGTAGTCATCTACAAGAGAATGAAATTAATGCCGTATCGTCAGAAGTTCTCTGTATCATTTTTCTTTTCTAGCCAAAAGAAAGGAAAGAGAGCGGCTTCTCTTGCAGCAACCAATAATTACACAAGCTTAGAAGGCAAGATTAACGATTTTCAACAGATTAGGACCCCAAGAAGCAACTGATGACTCACTTAAGATGGATTAATTTTCTAGCTCACACATTGAAACTCAATATTTGAGAAGATGATACAAAAGAATGACCCGCACAGTCTCTTGCAAGAATACTGAAACATAAACAACAATTATCTGGTTGGTTATCTGAAAGAGTATCACATACCTTCCAAAGTGCTTCCTGGAGTGGCGCTCTTGTATGCAAATTTGCATGCCAACTTGATACTTTCAGAGGCATAGCTGCAAAATGAGAAGTTACGGGATCCATTAACATGGCATCTTCTAATAACCATGAGAATACAGTTCCAATTATATTCTCAAGCACTATATCAAGTAGAGGAGGTAACTAAGCCATAAAGATTATTCGCGTGTATTCCAAAAAACTAATTGATGATAGTGTTGGAAAATATAGCTTTTAGAGTACATTCACTTACGGGTCAGGGCAAGCCGTTTGATTAGATGCACAGTTTCCCCATGATGATAGATCATTAGACCAAACATCCTAGAGACAGTGAAATGATTAACAGATAAATAAAGCAAGCAAGAGAAATGAAGACAGAAAGATGTGCATATGAAAGGATTACTCTAAAGAATTACAATGAATCAGGTCGTCATGGATATTATAAAACGAGTTAACAAGAGTGCTGCATTTCCTAATGAAAGATCATTATCAAGGCTTCACAAAGTTCCTACTCTGATTCCCAGAAATGATCTGAGGAGAAAAGATACCGTGATGTTTCTCTGGATGGCTTCAATCATGTTAGTGAGATCCGATTGGTAGAATGTTTTCAAGGCAGATTCTATGATCATATTGTCCCAGACCTGGAAGAAAATATTTCACCAAGTTAATGGAATTCCTTCCTTTTTCCCCTCATTATTGTACATACTGTGATTCTTGGTAGAGATTTAGTTTGAAACGTAATATACTTACATGGTGAAGATTTGTTTTCCTATGATACCAACGGACTATTATTGTATTTCCACCTTCATCTCCTGTGAAACCAACATGAAGGGGCTGCCATAGTGGATCAGAATATCAAGTCAAGGAAGATGATGCCAAACATCTAAAATTTTGGGCCAAAAATCAATTCCCCCTAATCAGATCACTGGCAAGTACAATTAGTTAAAATACTTTACCTTGGATTTTCTCAATGAAAAGAATTGAGTCGATAGTCAAAAGTCTCAGCAAAAGTTCTGCAACTTTGACTTCTTAGAGAAGTGAGAGATTTAATTTGGTCAAAGCACTCGATAGATTTTCTACATCTGCTGCTTAGCAATAAAATACAATCCCTTGATTATTGGACTAAAGAACCAATATCGGTTAATGTTTGTCATTTTTTTTTATGGCAAACATATAAGAGTTTCTCGAGCACACAGGAATTAAAAAAATGTGAATTTTCTCAAATTGTGGAAGAATTTAGAAGCTAATGCACGAAGAAACCTCATCCTAAGTTAAAATTGGAAATGAAGGTGAAAACCAAAATACAGTTGAGAAACAAAGTCTGTTACTTATCGAGTTTTAGTCTAGTCTGACATGGTTTTCCATCCAAAAGATCTCACACTAAGACATAGCTATAATCGTGAAAAATGGTAAGAGGCATAATAATCTTAGAAGAATGTCCTTCTGCAGAATAAACAAGCCCCAAGTTGCTCAATTCTTTGGCGCACAGGTTCAATATCTATTATTGCATCCAATATAAACAAACTATCCCACTATACTCATAGTTAACACATCAAAGAATCCCAGAAACAGTTAATTTCCTCATGGACTCCAGGTTCAGTGTTGAAACTTCTCAAGGATTACTTCAAGAAATCAAGGCCAGATGACTCTTTAATATGCTTTTCAAAGATAAATTTACAAAGCCTATCAGTTGACAACTCAAGAGTTCATGCAAGTTCCACCTAGAGCTTTAATGTCTAGGTTTTAACATTCATCTAAGATGTAGAGCTATTAAAGAGTTCATCTACCACGCCTTTGAGTCCATAAGAAGTGATCCCATTTTTTTCACCGGGTCCGGGTAGAGACCATGTGAAGGTTCAATAAGAGAAGAGCGAACCTGATGGACATCCCCCACAAAATGGGACAAAAACAACAGTGCCTCAGTCAAATTGTCTGTAATCACCAAAAAGAGTTGTTAGCTTTAGTTCTGAAACAAACTAGAAAATTCTGCGACCAGTTATTAACATCAAAACCGCTTAATATACAGTTCGTACATTCTACAGCAGAATGACCACCACGATTGAATTCCATAAGCTGTTTCGTGTAGTTGTAAATTGCCCCAGTCACACAACGATCCTTATTTCCCGCAAGGTCATGACAATCCCCTGCAAGAAAATTGAGCATATTGCCAGTGCAGAAGAAATGATTACTTTGAAAACTATTCATAAACTAAACACATCGAGGCTCAAATAGTCGAATTCTTAGGTTTGTCTTCGGTACAATGGAAGTAGGTCACAGTATAAGAGGACACCGCTTACTGCAGTACTCATAGTTGCACTTGAAATCAGGCGTGTCAACATAGTGCAATGGACCAGTCCAACGCCAGCGAAAACTATGACGAATCTCATCAGCCCAAGAGCAGACAGAAGCGAGATCACCCCCAGCTGAACTGGGAAGCAATTCTTTCACCGCAGCTTTTGCATCTTCAGTGAGATACTCCTGAAAGTGCATAAGAAATTCAAATTTGAACTTATTCCAGCAAGGAAACCATTTAAGAGGCCACCGTGTAGACTCGTTGTTGCGGTGCTAATCGCATACGTAGGCAAACTATTTGATTAGAGGCCTTCTTCGCGTTTTCATGCTCAGTCAAAATCAAGTATTGACGCCTGCCGAAATCTCGAGATCCCTTTACATGATCACGCATCTCATTAGAGTTAGAAGCCAATTTATGCATCCGATTGAATGTAATTGCTAGTAAACGAGCACACTCTTGAGCCACTGATGAATAACCAACAATTAAACATAAAAAAATGTAAGAGGGAAAGATATATTGCAATCTAAAACAGAGAAGAAACTGGCCTCCGCTATTCTACAAGTTGCAAAATGACCTTCTTTTCCCCAACCAAGAATTCCACTGGCCAATTGCAGAAGTATCAGAACCCTCCAAATCCAAGGCGATCCACCATTTCCAATTCGTTGCATTCTTACTCACGGTTGTCCAAATTAGCAAACACCCAGTTTAAGTTGAACTTGAGGAATCTGTCCAGGGTAGCTCAGAATTTGGGGCAACCGAATTCAAGAACAATACATTAAAGAGGCGTGATCAGAGCTCATTGGACTTTTCGTGTGAAAAAGTCTTCCCAGAGGAGAAACAGGAATTGAGGAGGAGACGACCCCACGAAACGGATCGCTTTGCATCTGCAGGGTCCGACAGTACGTGACCAATCAAAGAAACTTTTGTGGGGAGCGTGAGAGTGGCGCACACGGAAGTTCTAATTTGGGCCTCACAGGCCCATAACTATTGGGCCCAATATTCAAACCCATAAAGTTCGTCCGTGTCAAACCCAACCGGCAGCCGCTTCGTCTCCTCTCCTCTTCTCCTCCCCAAAGAAAGCTGAGCTGACGTAGTTCCACTTCAACTCGATTACTCGGAGCTCCACCGACAGCAATGAAAGCGGTGGTGATCACATCTCCTGGAGGCCCAGAGGTCCTGCAGCTGCAGCACGTGGAGGACCCTGGAATCGGAGATGACGAGGTGCTCGTCAGGGTGGAGGCCACTGCGTTGAACAGAGCCGATACCCTTCAGAGGAAGGGCATGTACCCTCCACCAAAGGGCTCCAGTGAGCTCCCGGGTCTCGAATGCTCCGGTACGATTGAAGC
Organism: Sonneratia caseolaris; assembly: GCA_900006705.1. Lineage (NCBI taxonomy): Eukaryota > Viridiplantae > Streptophyta > Magnoliopsida > Myrtales > Lythraceae > Sonneratia > Sonneratia caseolaris. The sequence goes on along the minus strand of CXYZ01012790.1, from coordinate 3,321,402 downwards.
TGTTGGCAAGAATGTTTGCCGGTGGAAAGTAGGCGATCAGGTGATTCTTGACTTTTTGCGTGGAATTAATCTTGAAGGCCCCTTGGTTTCTATTATTTAGACCCACGAGTTTGCACGGTATCATCGTTTTTATGTACTAATTGGTGATACGTGGTCTCAATATCAATCAATCCTAAGAAAGCAGGTCCCTTTACTTCAGTTGTACCATGATCTAACATGGGAATATTTGAGGATTCTCCATTCGAAACAGACCTCCAATTGATGATGGCAGAATGGTTGTACTTTGAATTCGTGTCCGCTGCCCAATTTTACGTGTCTAGTTTCCATTTGTACTTTTAGGACTTTCTTTGTACTCTTTTCAAAATCTTCAAGGTCATGTCCTTGCTTTCTTAAGGTCTGTGCTCTTCTCGGTGGCGGAGGTTACGCAGAGAAAGTAGCGGTTCCAGCTGGCCAAGTTCTTCCCATTCCCTCGGGTGTTTCTCTCAAGGATGCCGCGAGTTTCCCAGAAGTGGCTTGCACTGTTTGGTCCACTGTCTTTATGATGAGTCGGCTCTCTGCTGGGGAGACATTCTTGGTAATCTTATTCCTTGATATATTGATATATCTGCTGGTTTACTAAGTGATTGTTGCATGTGTTTGTTTAGCTAGTTGGTTTTGACAGATGGTTGAGGCATTTACATACTTGTAAATACTCTTTTCCTTCAAACTGATTTTATTTAATGTTTGATTTTTGGCGAATGGTTCCTGTTATTTGTGTGACTACGTAACATTTTGTCGCATTGCTGTGAAGGCCTCTTATCTTCAAACAATTAGATGAGAAAGAGATTTTTTACTTGAAGAATTGCATCGTTAAGTGGAATACGGCTTCCATTACCTTATTCTTTTATGTTTTCCAAGGAAAAGAAGATGGGCTTTCTTCCAAATCTAAAAATACAGGGCATTTTGGTGTTTCTTGCTCCTCTTATGTATCCAACCAGAAGAAAATTTCCAGTATACTGTTATTGTATCAGATTTTGAACATGTATCTGTTAGCACTTGCCTGATACACTTGACCACCGAAACACTATATGTTGTAGAGGCAAATTGACTTCTTGTGTTTGGTTGTCTAGACTCTACTGTTGTCATGTGTCAATTAGGTTTACTCCTCACCTTCCGCAGTCATGAGGGCGACCCTTAAGCTCTAGGAATAGGGAAAGGGGAAGTGGGGGAACACTGTAAGTTGTACTAATAAAAATTGGTGCAAGAACATTGTTGATTTCAAGATGAGGGCAAGTTTCACTATACCTAACCATCTTCCTCTAGTCCTCTCTTTTTGTACTGTTTTTTTTCTTTAACATTTCTACAAACTTAATGAAAGATGGAGTTTCTTATTTGCTACTGAACAATATACAGGTGCATGGCGGCTCCAGTGGGATCGGTACATTTGCAATTCAGATAGCAAAATACTATGGGGCTCGGGTATTTGTCACTGCAGGTGCTTTCAGACTCTTGATATACTTTCCTTCTGGCTCTTTTTCACTAATTTATTCATTAATAATGCATTTTTCGATGATTGTTCAGGGAATGATGAGAAGCTAGCTTTCTGCAAGGATCTTGGTGCTGATGTATGCATTAATTACAAGTCTGAGGATTTTGTTGCTCGGGTTAGGGAAGAAACAGGAGGCAAAGGTTACCATAATACATCATTTTTGTTGGTGGATGGGTTCAATCTCTGTCGCATGCTCATTTTTAGAATCACAATCAAAATTTTGCCAGACATTTTAACAACCATAAGGCCAGTGCATGGATCTAGTGATATACTTCGTGCAATCAGATTCGATATCCACGAGATTTCTTTTGCTAACATATCTCATCTTGCAGGGGTTGATGTTATTCTGGACTGTGTAGGAGCGTCTTATTTTCAACGGAATCTTGACAGTCTGAATTTGGATGGAAGGCTTTTTATAATTGGGTTCCAGAGTGGAGTAGTTACACAAGTAAATCTGCAAGGTATGCTTGCTAGGCGACTTACTGTGCAAGGTATGATCTGAATTTGTCCTTCTCCATTTACTTTGCCTGCTCTTGTGAGGGAATTGCTGTCACGTATTTTTATCACTTTTTTCCCAACTTATGAGACATTTTTTGCTTCAGTTTAGTGGTGATTAGAATTTATCCCATGGTAGACCTTATCGATGGGTATTAGCTGTGGCATTAGTTGCTATTAATTATTATATGTGGCCTCAATTCTTTTGCTTTTTAAATGTCTGGCATAGTGGCGGGATTGCGGAGCAGAAGTATTGAGAACAAAGCACAGATTGTGGGTGAGGTTGAGAAGAAAGTTTGGCCTGCGATCGAGGCAGGGAAAGTGAAACCTGTGGTACACAAGTACTTTCCTTTATCTGAAGCAGCGGAAGCCCACCGGCTTATGGAGAGTAGCCAACACATTGGAAAAATACTGCTGGTCATCTGATGCTGGTGTTTAGTCGATGTTGGCACTGTACTGCTGGAGTAAGTCTGCGTTCTAGGGGGTAAAACTGGTGCTGTTTATATTGGCCAGCTATGTCGTGTCGTTGCGATAAAAGAATGTTTTATGATCATGATGGTTAGTTTGGCACTGTTCGATTTTGTATGACTGGCATATAACGTTGGTCATATATGGCAGGCTCAAAATTGTTACATAGATGGTCAGGATCATTTACGACCATACAGCACCGATGATATTGGTGTGTTCTACAGCACCGACAATGCCAGTAGCCGTACTATTTTGGGCTCACTTGTCTGGCATTTTGGCCACAGATGCAGACCTGACTACGCGTAATTAGTTCGGTTATGATCTAAGATCAGATCCAACTACACAACCTTCTGTGGCTTAATTCTATAACTAGGCTCAAGCCTTCGAGCCTGTGTACACCCTGAGAGATCAAAATCTGATAGAGGCAGGACGGCCAATTTCTTTTGTGTCCCAATGTTATTTATGATAGAACTCAATATCTTTATCTTTTTTTTACTTGATATTGAGAAATGAAAATATTTTTTTTTTAAATGCAGTATATGTAGTTCATCATAGTTCATTTGTTGATGAAATCTTCCGCCATTTCCAAAAAAAAGAAAAAGAAAATCTAAGAGCATCTGACAATTGTCAACCACAATCTGATACTTACTAGCTGCCCGATTAAACTTATAATGGGAGGATCTAGAGTCCAGATAGCTTAATCCACAAGCATGCTATACGCGGTCATTTCAGGTGTCTTCACTATGCATCCTTTTCCCCCCATTTTGTGGGTGCTAAATTTCGAGCCTCCGCTAATGCTTGCGTCATACCTGACTTCATATACGTGCAACATCGTCGAAGGAACACGCAAACCCAATGCAGGGATTCTGCCACGTGTCTGTTGCTGAGGAAGTGGGCGGTGCTCATCTCAAACATGGAGCTATTCCCAACTTTCCACAGCGCTTATCTTTCCTCGACCGTTCCTACTCACGACAGTAAAGACAAGTTATATGGCGTCACAGTACATGGCGTTGATCTTTTTCTTCGTCTCCATATCTTTCTCCAAAGCAGACGATGAAACCAGAAAAAGAGGAAAATAAATTAGGATGAGGAAGTTTTTCTTCTATCTGTTACTGTGCCTGCGACCCTCATCTATCGCCGGGTTTTAGGGCTGTTTTGGAGCAGTGAGTAGTTTATACTTGGGCCCTGATAGCGTCAGCAAAATATGCACAGGTCGGTGGCCTCGTAAAGATTGATCCACCAACGAGGTGTTCGATCGACGACAGCTTAGTTACATACACTAGCTCTCATGATTCGCTTGCAGCCGGCGAATGGTACTACCGAGAAGACTCCTATATATCGTTGGAAAGCTGTGTCCATGCAAGAAAAGGCCCAATTTAGGCATATCGGGCTAATTGCCCCCCGGCATTCGACCACTACGGCTCCGAGCCTCACTGTTAGGAATAAGGAAGCTCCGAAGAAGGAAGCTGAAGAGTGGACCAGCTGTGGCAGCAAAAAGCACTTTTTAAGTATGAGAATATTCTCTAGCGCGGGGGAGATCCTTCGAATCTTGACCACCGCCCCCGACACATGTGACCGTCCGGATACACCGTTCTCTGCGTCTCCATCTTTACCACCGATTGAGCTCCTGACATTGACCGACAGTTTTTGACGGTTATCAACAGAGGAGTGAGAAGGCAACTTCCTGCCGCATGGAAATATTTCACCGACATTGATCCCGCTCATATATTGAAAACTATAAAGAGCATTCGATTTTTATGAATTTCATTTTTATGGTGAATATTACTTAATGATAATTTAAACTGCCAAGATGCATTTGGTTGGTATCATGTGGGATTGCTCGCGGCATCTACATCAACACCATCAGCTTCTCGAGCTTAATCACTGGATGCTGTGACTAGGGTTGAGAGTGGTAAGGCGCTCGCAGTTTTTCTTTGCAAATGGTCGGACTCCGAACCCTGCATTTGGGTTTTTTCAAGTCTAAAAAACTGTAGTACAAGACTTGTCGAAGAGAAAAGGCTACGCTGAGAACATCTTGGGGTAATGTTAAAACGACAGTTCCGGGTGTGTGGTCTTTCGCACCGAGTTGGTTTGATTTTTCAGGTTTTAGGTTCTTGTGTATAGTTTTTTTCATCTGCACTCTCATCGCAGTTCATCGATGAGAACTGCTAACAAACTATGGACGAGTTCAGACCAAGACTTTTAATTCATAATTCAAAAAGTCGAATATAAACCAATCAAACTGCTCAAATATAATGATGAACAATTTCTCTTTCGCACATAATTTGTCATGTTTTTCATCAACGATCTCACCCAATTGTTTGCATGAAGCTGTGCGAATGGACCTCACTCTTATCAGTTACGCGGAGGGGACTGGTAGTTAGTTGACCAAGAAAAAGTCTTTCGTTCGAACGGACCACCGCTGCAGCATTGCTTAATCCGCAAGCTAAAAGTGAGCTCGCCCTACACGCTGCCTCTGCAACTGGACAACGCGGAGTTACGGCGGGCCGGTGCCCTGAGCTCTCCCTGGTCAGTAAAACGGAAGACCACAGTCGGGTTTCAAGTGGACCGACAATTCCATCGTATCCCCAATTCAATAAATGACCAACGTTTGAGTTTGAGTTCTACAATAATCCCCAAAAAGAAAAAAAAACCCATTCAAAATCCAAATGACTCTTTATTCTTCTTTATCATAAATGAGGCACAAAATTTCATAGGGTTATTATTATGAGGAATCGAGAAATACGTAGGCCTACTACCCGCATAATTGGAAATGTTTAGCGGATAATAATCATTATTCAAATGTATGAAACACGTAACTAGTGATATTAAGTCAAGACTTGATCTGATTACTCTTATTCCCCCCTTTTTTTAATAAATAGGGTACTAACTCAACCTTAACAGTCTTCCCTCTCTCACCGTGGCTAGTTGATTTGAGTTGCAAAGATCTGATTAGGTTATCACTTTCTATCTTGGACTTTATTTTCCAGATTTGCCGACCCAGAACCAAGTAGAGAGTCTGTACCTGGAGTACAGGGAGTCGGTCGAGACAGTCATCCAACCCAACCAATCAAGAATTGAATGCTTCTGTACTGGACCATCTTATTAGATTGCACTTTCTGCCAAAATAAGACATTTATGCTTCAGATAATTTTAGAAGAACGGAACCAAGAGGAGGAATAAACAGTTATACACGAGGTCCCATTATTGGGAATAAGTTTAGAATTTATGAATTATAAGTAGGAAATAATGTAACTACAACAATTCCTTCCTCCATATGATTGACTCATGGAAAAAGATTGCACATTTGTGGTCATTTAGTAGGAGGATGTATATAAGTTAGCATCGACAAATTTACAGGCTCACCTCTTAATAAATTACAATATCAATCATGATAGAGAGGAATTTGTTGACCATCCATCCTCCTTGAATTCATGACTAGGGTTGGAGTTCAGGGAAAGCCCCAGTGGTCGGCCCAAGTGGAAGGGACCCGTGAGTTGATTTCTCTTTGAACGCGTATTTGTTAGTGATACCACCGTAAGTGTACTTATATATAATTTTATCGGGATTTATGAGTTCGTAAGATATTCACGAGTTTCAAGTGAATAAATTAATCAATATTAAAAGAATTAGTGAAAGAAAAAAAGAGTATAATATTATATATTCTTATTACTAAGATTATTCATATATCTATTTTTTTAACAAATTCTTCAATCCTTGCGGAAAAAAAAAAGGTCGGTGCGTGCAAGATGTTGCTTTGGCTTGGAAATCAAGAATTAGCACTTCACACGTAAGATAAAAATGTTTTTAAAAAAAAGGCGGAATATTCTCAGTCAATCCATCTCTATCAATCCCAACCTTATCTCAAATTAATGAAATTAAATAAGTTCCTATTTCTTGTGAGGTTAACGTAGTCCCTCTCCTCTATCTCTAACTAAATCCCGTTATCCCTTTTCGAGGAAAAAGCGAATTTAGTTTTAAAAAAACGAAACATCATAAGAATTATAGTTTTTTATTTTATATTTTTACCTTAATTGCACCTTAAAAGAATTATATTTCTATTCCATATATATATATATATATCATATATCATTTGAATATCTTAATCTTACATTTTAATAAGCTGAGTTCACTGGAAATTGGGATCGGTAATGGATACGTCTACGTTGTCAGTATGAGACCGAGTACAACACCGTCACCGCATTCATACACTTCATCCCCGTCACCGTACGATCTAATCGAACGGCTCCTGATCAACGCTCTTTCGAGTTTCCTCTCTATAAATGTAGGGCGGTCTTCCGCACCAGACCGGCTCCTCTATCCTCAACGCTCGGACTAAACTGACAGCAGAATCTCAACTGAACTCCAAAGTCTCCGCAAGGTCAACGAGACAATGGCGTCTCCCAGCAGCCGGAACTGGCTATTCCGCATCCAAGTCCTCTTGATTTCCGCCGGAATAGTGTCCATAGCAACGTTTCTGAAGGTCTCCGTTGTCCCGTTTGCTTTGAACCTGTCGACCTCATACTTCACGCCACTAAAGTGCTCGCTCTTCACGTGGCTCAAGCCTCCGTTCGTCTACCTAGTCATCAACGGAATCATCATCGCCATCGCCGCCTCATCCAGGTTCCACCGGATCCACCAGGAAGCCTCTCCGCAGGCAATTCCTGGTCCGCCCGAGAGAGTCGTGGAGGTCGGAGTCGCGGCTGGTACGGCGGGAGGCAACATGCAGCGGGTTTTCAAAGACAAGCGTGTGGTGGCGGAGAGCGGAGGTTGCTTGGCGATCAAAGGCGGAGGCAGTGACGCAGATGATGAGGCGGAAGTTGAGGAAATGGACTATATGGAGGTTCTGACAGCCAGCGGCTCCCCGGCAATGAAACCTCCGGTTTCCTCCAGCCTCCTCCATCGAAAGTCGCTGAGCGTAATCCCAGGAGGTACTAAATTTACTTTTCACTTCGCCGGCGACGATACTAGATTTACTAATTCTGTAACTATTTTATTCAATTCAGGTGGCACAGCTCTAAGAGCGGGCGACTGCGAGGGGCACGAGACAATGGAGGCGGTGTGGAAGGCTGTAACAGATGGGCGAGCTTTGACGCCGACCGTTGTGAGGCATCTGAGCGGGTGCGACACGTGGGAACATCAGGAGCGTCAGATCAGCTCGCCGGAGTCGAACCAACATCCTCCGCCACTGCCGGTGATGACATCGGAGACCTCGAATGAACGGAAGGATCGCCGTCACCTTCCGCGTCCCTTGCCGGTGAGTCTGACGAAGGAGCCGTCGCTGAGCCCGGAGGAGCTCAACCGGCGGGTGGAGTCGTTTATTCGGAAGGTCAACGCGGAGATGAGGCTGCAGAGGATGGTGTCGTCGGATCAGTTGAAGGAGATGATGGGCCGCGGGCTTTAGAATTGTTCATGGGCCTTGGGCCGAAACGATACATATTTTTAGTTCTACTTCACATGTACAGATAGATCAAAAAAGGAAAAAAAAAGAAAAAAGGGAAAAAAACTAATTATTGTGCTGACATTGTCAAACAAAAAAATATGTGATAATATTAAATCTTCCTTTATTTAAATAGGGCAAAGAAAAAATTTACCATTGTTGTCTTATCTATAATATATCTATTACAATATGCATAATTTTTTTTTGTTATTTTCCTTATCATGCAGAAGCTGCAAATCATGTGCATTAATCCCAAGACTGGTGCGGTTCGAAGAACACTGATGTCACCAGCTGCCCCCACGTTTGAATAACATCACTCGATCTATTTGTTACATCTGATATAGAAAGGTACGCCAAACTTTAATCGAAAAATAATATTATGGTAGAATTATTTTACTGAATGATAAACTTTTAACAACTTTGTTTTTATTAAATAAAATTTGAATCCAGATAAAATGGGATAGAAGTCTCGACAGATATTTTGTATTAGTTTTATCTTTCAAATCTGAGTCTCCAGCAGAACCGCACTGGTGGCCATTACCTAAGCCTAACTGCTACACGTTGTTGTCGTAAGCAGTCCTGATGCCTCTTCCAGTGCATGTCCCGTGTTCCCACAGGCAATCTTCCTCCCCTAACCCATAAGCAATTTCCTCCATGAACCGGCGTCCCCCATTGTCCCCCCCATTTTCCTCTGTAAGTTCCTCTTCAATCTTCTGGTCAGTCGTAATGTAACCCAAACGAAATTTCTCTTCCTCGCTCCCTTTCTGCGTAAACTATAGCTGCTGCATCTTTGGAATCCATAGAGCGAGATGAATCGTAGCATGGGTATGCTGAGCTTTCACCGTAAATGCCGGCTTCGGATGTATATGTTCTCCGACCGGTGATTCGGTCACGCTCAGAATTGAGCCTCTCGAAAGAACAAACTCTGTTACGACTGATGATCGATCAAGAAGAAAGGAGTTGCTTCTCCTCGCGCGTGTCCCGATCTCTTCTCCAGTCCTCGCACCTGATGGCCTGTGCCCAACGCCGGGTATAGGATCGATGTTCTTCGTAACCATGTTAGTCGATACTCCAATATACATTTTTATTATGAAATGAATCTTGGTGTCATTTTGTTGGAGTTTGCCTGACATCGATCCTCTTTAATATCTTCTTCATATAAATATATGCCATGCTTATTCTCTCCTTTGTGGTCACGAACTTGGAAAATAATCGAAGGAAAGAAAAGTTTCACTTCTGTTTCATCCTTCTTCACCCCCCTTGGTCTTCCATGTTCGGAAGTCGGGGTTACAGAAGGTGGGAAGTCGAAGAAGTTACAGCATATCATCATGTGCAATATGTGGGCACGTTCCTGTCTTCCATCTTCGTGTAGCCCCGATCGCATTTTGGAAATTCAAATGAAACAATCTGTATATGTTGCTCTTCCTTTCCAATCTTGTTCGGGACATAAAAAGCACGACCCGCTCGAACCTGAAACGGAAGTGTCCAAAATTTTCCATCGGCAGAATGGGCTCCTTCGATATCTCCCTTACGGCTAATGAGGCATGAGCGCCCTTATCAGAGGGAAGAGGAGGATGAAGATGAGGAGGGCGCCGAGGAGGATGGCAATGCAGGTCCACTTCCTCGAGTTCTTCTGGTACTCCCTAGCAGTCTGGAGCTGCTCAGTCCCGCGCCGGACGAACGAGTTCGCGTGTGCCACGTGGGACTCGATGTCATTCAGCTGCTGGCCCTGCGATTCGACCAGCGCCGCCATGTCGAGGAAGACCTGATGGAGCTCGATCAGGTTCTTCTCGATCTCCTTCACCGCATCGTGCCTCTCCTGAATCTCCGAGATCGTGTCGAGAATCTGGCCCCTCCCCTGGTCTTGGATCGCCTTCTGGAGGAAGCTCTCGCTCTCCCCACTCGAGATCAGGTTCTCGATCGTGTCCTCGTCGGGCTTCTCCCCCGTGATGGTGAAGTACCTCCGTTCAACGGTCTCCCTGTACTCGGCGTTCATCCTCGCCCTCAGGCTCTGGAAGTCGTCCATCAGGTCCTTGAGCTTCTTCCCGAGCCCGCTCACCACGGACGTCCGGGTCCGGTCCGCCGACGACCCGGGACCGCAGCCGGGGAGGCTCCGGTGGGCCGCGTTGGACCGCTTCAGGGCCTCGAGCTTGCCTTTGATGATCTTGACCCGCTTCAGGACCTGCTCCACGTCAGCATCCATCCGAGCCCGGAGCTGCTTCATCGTCTTCGCGTTGTGGACTGTCTTGCTCTCCTCGTTGGCCTCCTGTAGCTTCTTGTACAGCCGCTCCACGTGGCTCATGTCCCCCTTCACGTTCTCGACGTCCTCGAAGAACTTGTCAAGGTCGACCGTCTCTTGTCCCGACTCGAGGTCGTCCATGAAGGCCTGCTGCTTCAGGTCCGTGTATTTCTTGAACGAGCTCGAGAACAGGTCGTTCATCTTGACTCGCTGTGCGATCTTCACCCTCCTCTTTTGATTTTTTGTCGACAACCCGCCCTCGGTCTGGTTCCTTGCCGGGGATGCCGTTACGGATCAAGAATTCAGGTTTTCATCCTCCTCTCTTCGAGAAAATTATGGTCAATTAAGAGGGAGGACGGGGAGGTGGCAAAGGGTAAAGCCATCAGGCAAGAAAGTAAAGGATTAGGGCAATGTGACAGGGTCCTTATTCTTGGGCGCTTGCTACTGCTAATGAATCTGCGTGCAATATTGATCAGAAAGAATCTGTGCGCAATATTGATCAGAAAGAATCTGTGCGCAATGTTTCAAGGGTCGAGGTTATTTTGGGCGCTCTGACCGACCAAAAATTCACCAAGAAAAATGAACAAACCATGCATTGACACGTGAATTGTTTTGTCTCGTTGACTGAAAACCAAGAGTCATTTTGCGTTGACTTGGTCTTCCTTCGTCAATTCTTCCTTGCCACCCCACCGGAGGATGCCAATGCCAAAGCTTTTCGGAAACACGATTAATCCGCAGCATCTCATTCTCATCCCAAATTGTACGACGTCGAGTGCAACTGCGAATTTTTTCTCTTGCCCCGTCATGTCCAATTCCAATGAGACTTTCTACAGTAGTTGATAAACATCAACGCGTTAAACTTGATGCCCGCCATTGACAGGTCCTTTAAATGAGAGCCATTCTTTTGCTAACATCTGGACTTGTTGCACAAGGTTTTACTCATAGTTATGGGAGCATTTCTTGTTCTTCTCATTGCTTGGGCTTATGGATTGCCATGGAGTGTGAGCTCTCTGCAGCGGAGTACTGAAGTCTTCTCATAAGCAAAGCAAATGGCACTTATCAAAGACTGATGCCAACAAAGCAGCAAAAAAACGTTCACAGCAGGCTCGAAACGAATAAGGTCCTAATAATAACTAGAAAAGCCTCTGAGAGGCCAGACTTTTCAAGATGGGTAAAGGAATCTTGAAACCGATGTTTCCTTTGTGATTTGTCCAACAGGCTGATGGGTGATGTCGTGCCAAGACTAGGAGCAAGAAGATGTCGGGCCAAGCCAGGACATGAACATCATATATGAATGTGGAGATAAGCCACTGTTTGCAGCCAGAGTGACGCTGATCGCAGGCCTGGATAGTGGGTGTCGAAAGCTGTTTCCTTGGATGATGGTTGAAGAGGTCTGATATGCGGTTTTGCGGCAACCTGACCTGCTGCAGCGTCTGCTACCGTAGAGTCTGTTGCTGGTTCTTGCTCAGTGAGGACTGCAATGATATCACCGCTTGCGATTCCTTGCTGATATGGTTTTGGAAAAGCTACATCGAGTCATGATCCATCCTTCAACCTCATTTTCCGGCTTAACTCTTACTCCCGGCAAGCAATTCGAAGGGTTTGGAGAACATAAAGCAATGGCTTAAATAAAGTTCCCACCTTTAAATGTATTTTGTTTCTCCATTGCAGATGTTGTCCAATGGATCGCACCACCTGGCATGAAGGCCATTCGATCAGAGTCACGAAATATTATGACTGAGAGGGCTATGGAATATCCTTAAGCCATTCATTCCCATATGATTTGATCTGTAGTACAATATCCAGTGTAGGGCTACCACAAAGAAAATCGTAACCTCCATGCGCAGATTACTGAAGGAATATGTGAGTTGCAATCATAGAGATGACGATGGACATACAAAGTTTAGAATCACATAACAAGGATAAAAATAATTAAAACTTTTTTTCAGTTATAAAGAAAATTTATAATTTATTATAAATAATGAGAAATAATTAATTTACTAATAAAAATTAAATATTATATATTATATAACTCAAGCTGTGAGTGATTTTAATACATTAAATTCGAGAAGAAGGGGCTGCATTTCTTTTTGTTTTTCCATCACTTAGCCCGTATCGTTAAGAAAACAGCTCCGCAAACCTTAAGGGCACATCGGTACAAGTCAAACTAGCTTTATGAAAATATCATGCAATTAGGGGTGGGGGTGTAGTTTAGATTACACTCCGACAGCGTCGTTGGAAAATGGAACCCGGAGGACAGCTGCCGAGAATACGCGGACAGAGTCGGCGGCAGGTGTTTAATTCAGCAAGTAATGTACCTCCAATCAGTTGAAGCCACTTCTCAGCACCCCTGATTGTAGAGTCCTCCTCTGGAGTTCCTTCTGCAATGTAAGAACTGAAAACCCCATTGCTAACCCGGTTGCTGCTCGATTGATTTAATTTATCAAAGTTTTAACTTTCATCTCTTCGGTCAGGTCGGTGACTCCATTGCGCACTTACACTACTCGGGCGAGAGAACTTACCTTTAAACTGGGTCAGTTCAAATTTATGCCAAGCCGAAAATTTTGCATTCCAAATGACCAAGTCATAATCAGATTAAAAACGAAAAATGCTCATCATGACTGTGGCACTCCCCAGAAATCATTCTTGAAATGGAATTGTTTCTTTATTAATTTCCTGTGCTAATTGGCAGTAATCATTTTTTTAACGACGAAACTATTTGATTTAATGCCTCAGAGGAACCTTCTAATAAGGATTTTGTATGTTTGTTCCTTGCTCACTTTTGGATCCATATATCGTGATCTTACAGTAGTTCCAGTAAAAGTTTGCCCCCTAAAATTCATTTCAGCCAAAAGAAGTTCAGAAATTTCACCATTGCTTGTTAAAAACATGAGACAGTCATTGATTTTGAGTTAGTTGTTGTTATTCTTGATTGATTGATTGATTTGTCCTGTATACATACGTCCAAGAAACAGGGGCACAGCTTACGCTGCAAGATCACAGACATTTCAGTTTCTCGGCCTGTAGAGAAGCCAGTTTTAGGTGTCATCTTTGATTTAGATGGCATCCTTGCAAAATACAGGTCGGTGTACTCTAATCTGATGGTATCTGCTGTTCTTCAGTGACTCTTTTTAGGCATCTTTATGTTGAAGTCCAGTTCCAGCATATGTTGATGCCCAAAGTTCTCCCTTTCACAACAATTATTACTATTATTACCTCATATAATTCTAAATTCTCAAGAAAGTTGTCTGTTGATCTGTGTATTAGAGTTTGCTTGTTCATGTTCTATACATGGACTGATTTATTTTCGAAATTTGACAGATGGTATTGTAAGTGAGTTTTTAAAACCATGCCTGGTTAAATTTGGAAAACAATGGGATGGTAGAGAAGCTGATAAAGCACTACGGAAAATACCATTCGAAGCTGCAGCTGCTGTAGTGGAAGATCATGGGCTTCCATGTACGACTGAGGAATTTGTCTCCAAAATCACCCCTTTGTTCTCTGATCAGCGATAAACTCGCTACCTTTAACTTGAGTTTTTTTTTTGGATTACTTTTATACTTGAGGGAAGCTATCCACTTGTAATAGTTTGACGGAATCTTTTGCATGATAACAAGATCTAAGAACAGAAATTACATTGCATTAAGTATGCAGTGCCCTAAGAAAGCTAAGTGATGGGGATATCATGAGTAATCTGGCCAAGGATATAAGTAGAACAATTCTCCCATATTCAGTTGCATTAAATACATGAATGCCTATTTTCCTTTACTTTAATGAGTTTTTATGCATTCTAACCTGAAATTTATGAATTTATATTCTTGCCTTCTGCCTACGAATTACTATGAGAGTGTGTCTTGTGCTATTCATTTAAGATTCTTATTGAATCCATCATCTACCTGAACTATGATAAGGTGGCGCAATATCAAACCTTTACCAGGCGCCAGCTGATTGATGATCCATCTGAAAGTTCATGGCATTCTAATGGCATTCGCTTCTAATTCTCTAAAGACGAGCATAGAATCTAAAATATCCTATTAACAGGATCAGTTCTTCCTAAAACTGAAGATATTCCATTATTGCGTTGATTGAGAAAATTTTGATGAGAATGCATCAATATAGGTTGGAATGATTGCTTCTTTTCCATTGTTGGTGGTAATCAAATGTGAGCCGCGAAGCCTTCTCCTGATATGTAAGGGTGAAATTAAACTTTATCTTTACCAAATATGACAATGCTATCGTGAAACTCTAATGTTGGTGTTGATCTTCAGATTTCTTGAAGCAGCAAATCGGCTGAAAATCGAACCTTCCAGCTGCCTTGTCATTGAGGATTCTCTGTAAGGGACAAAACTGACTAATATTTTCTCACCTCTTCCTCTTTTATTCAATATTTGAAGAAAACTAATAACTTAGATTCGAAATATCTAGCTTTTCAATTTGTTTTCTTCTAAGAGAATAGAATGGGCGATAATTTTAAGTCATTTAGACCCTAGTGGAACCTGTTGGTCTGAAAGGTTTAGTGTGTGACTATGTGTTGCAAAAAATTTATAAGCCTCGACTGTTAATCAACTATAGTATGGCTGCAGCATTAGTTTATGTGTTCATTCTGTTTGACTGCATCCTGGAAAACTCTCTCCTAATTAATGAAGTTATGCAAATCCAATGGAAATGCCTGTATATATGATTTTTTTATCTTCGATATTTTTATGCAAATGTGTAAATCGGTCTCTCGTGATTTGCACGTTTGGTGCAGAAGACAAGAATCTGATTATATATGCAGATTTCTGTCATGTTTCTGCAAATATATAAATGGGTCTTCCGTTATTGGCATTTCCTTCTCCGTAACAAATGTAAGCTGTATAGTTAATAGGTCAAATGGCCTGTCACTCTTTGCAAAGATTTTTTGTTAGTTGGAGTATTGCCAAGATGATAATAGTACTACAAATCAGTAGGATATATTTCGCTGGGAATATTCTCTATCAAGTTTTACCTTTCTTGCCCTTTTTGGTTCACTATGGAAGTTGATTTTTTTGATAAAGTTAGCAGTCGATGACAGGCCAGGTGTTACAGCTGGCAAGGCTACTGGGATGGAAGTAGTTGCCGTTCCATATCTCGCCGAGCAATGCCATCTCTACACATCTGCTGATGAGGTCATCAGCTCATCGCTTGACTTGAGGCCAGAAAAGTGGGGCCTACCTCCCTTTCAAGATTGTAAAAGCTCAAACATTTTTGTGGTTTTCAATTTCTGATCATTTCACCTGTTCATCATAATACCAAGTGCTCTTCTATGGCAGGGATAGAAGGAACTTTGCCATTAGAACCTTGGCGTATCGGGGCTCAAAGGTGCTTGGGATCGCTACAGGTACTTCCTTTTTATTTTGTGGTTGCACCATGCACCTTGGCCTGGAGCATGAACAGAATAAACCTCTGCAGTTAGTTCAGTTTTTGAATTCCTGAACATCATTTAAGGCAGAATTGGTGGTGAAATCGGAAGTTGCATTGTACCATAGTTGGGCTTCTGATTTTCTGTCCGACCTGAAGTTTTGAATTGCCTGTCAAAACATATTAAACAATTTCATCCTTTCTTATACCTTTCTCGGCCTTTTGGCCAAGGTCAAAACGTAGTGTACGTACTTTTCAGTTCACAATGTCATCTTTCCACCATCAAATCATGGTAAATTCAAATCTTGAATTTGTACTGAGTCATAAATTTCGAGCTTACAGCTTATATATCCTCATATTATCCAAGTATATGTTTATATATATATATTTATAAGTGTTATCCAAGTATTTTGTTTTGTCAGTCTTTGCCTAATGATGAAATGTATGGCTTAAATGGGCTTGTGCCAGCCAATTTATCGACGGAAGGGTACACCATTCTTGTGTTAGAGCATCCTTCTGGGGTTTATTTCGGATGGGCAGGACTATCTGCAAGAGGAATTTATAAGAAGGGTCATGAGCATCGGCTGGATCCCATACTTCAATAACAAAGAAAAGACTATCGTAAGCCTGATATTCACTAAATTGAAGCCTCCCGCATATAATTTCTCTGCCCCCCTCCCCCCGACTTTTCCACTCCTTTCGTTTTTCTTGTTTCCTCTTTGCTGAATTAGTCAAGGAAATGCGGGAGCCATGGTTGCTTCAAGATTTCAATGAGGATTTCTATGGGGAGGAGCGACATCTTGTTATAGTTGGCCGTATACGACCGGAGGTAATTCTCAACCTTGGATCCGTAATTTTTAGTGCATCATCTATGACCATTCTCTGAATCTCAGTCCGATATTTAGTTCAGTAAATTCTTGCAATTCTTCCAGATGAATTTCCCGTCTATGGAGAAATTAATAGAGAAGATCCACGATGACCGAAGGATTGCTGAGAAAGCTCTTGAGCTTCCACTCTCCTCAAAGCACAAGGATGACCCACCCCTTAAAGTTATTAATTGGTATTGAAGATAACAATTCATGAACTGTTGTCACTAATTGGTAGTCGGCATGATTGACGACCACCCACTTTGGCTGTCACTATCAACATTGCATTGCATTGCATTGTTTTATGACAATTAGTCGGGCTTTTCACATTTTGAACCTATGTCTAATCAAAAGTTCAAGTGGAGCCGGTGCAACTTTATAGGGGGCGACAGAGATTGAAAATTGCGGGTAGAGTAAGGAATCGACTCATCCGCCAAAACCAATATATGGAGAGGATTCAGAGAGAAATGGGGAAATGCCCTCAATTTGTTATCTTCAGTTAAGTCTGCCAAATGCAAGGCCAAATGCGAAAATATGTTGATAAAACCCTAATCAAAGGAGAATAACAAAAATGCCACTGGAAAAGTATGAAAACAGAACAACCTGAAATTGAGGGACTAAAGAATGGAATTTCCCCCGAAACTACCAGGGTGCATTGCAAAGTTATGCATGTCACTCAGAAGGCTGCACGAAAGAAAATGACCTGGCCCATATACAATTGTTAAAGGAGGGTGGTGGATCTTGTGGGTGGCACGAGACAAATGTAAATTATATTGTCCCATAAGAATGAAAAGTTGATAAATAGGAATTCTTTAAATTTGAAATTTTAATAAATTTAACTTTTTATTAAATATGACCTTATTGTTATCGAAAATTCGGTAAAATGTTGTACTCAACTCTTCGCCATCCTTTTAAAAACTCGTAAGTGGGTCGTGGATTTCTCTATGTAGTGATTGTCATCCGATTTTAAGATAGGGATATTGTGATTTAATAATGAATTCGGCGGATCCGAGTAGATTACGTTGTCATGGAAATGCCAAAATTTTTGTCCACCCGGGTTCTGTACCCTCTGGTCAAGATCTTGTGGAACATTTAATTCTTGAATTGTCCTAGATTTTCTATCTTGCTATGCTGACAAGACTAGGGTTGACCACTAATTGCCAATTCGCCTAATACGATCGCATTTACTCTGATTCTCCCAGCCCAGCACATCAAAGACAACTAAATAGTCAACCACCCGGACATGACGGCATGAAAAAATGTTGATCTACGCCTCTTAAATCTGAGGTAGACACGATTACGTGACAATCTAATATAATTTGGGCTCACCATATTATTGTCTTCTTCTTATGTGATTAATTTGACACATCATTATCATTATCATGTTAGTGTGTTCATATCGTATTAAAATATTTCAGATTGGAAATATTTCATGCCTTTATAATATGAATTACCCATTGAATGAGTCTATAGCACTTTGCACTTATATAAGTACATAATAGAACAAAAACTATACATTGAATGAGTCAAATTTAGCCGATATTAACAAAACTTATAAAATTCTTGAATATCCATGATAATTAAATTCTTCTTTTGCGTCATGACGGAATGGGAATGATATTATAGTACAAAGAAAAGAATAAATTGAAAATGAAATTTAGAGATAAGAATGAAACCTAGGACATTAATAGATAAGTATCGCAGCATTCAATGATTGGAAAATAAAAGGAGTTTCCATACTCTCTTTGAAACATGTGTAAGCCAAATTGCAACTTGGCTCCTTCTCGGATATGTACTACACAATATTCAGGATTTTAGTGTAAGTATAAATTTGAGTAGTATAGTATACTAAATGATTAAAAATTATCAATTATGAACTTTTTTTTTATTTACAAAAATCAAGAATATTAACAATAAAATAAAGATATCCAATAATTTTAATTCTAGATTGATTATAATTCAGTACTTAGTTATGGTATGGTTGTGCCTACAAAGAAGAACGGTTGAACTTTCCAAAACTCTTAACCACCTCTAATCTCACTATGAAAAGAACATTAACGCTTTTTCTCAATAATTATTTATAGTAGTTAAATATATTGTCTTAGGATTGTTATATTATAAAAATTATAATTAGAAGAGTTTTATAGATCCTTTTACCCAACTAATTGTTAAACTTTTGGATAGCTAAGATGAGAATCGAACTTATAACTTTTTAATTGTTAGGTCAAGAGCGGTATCATTGTATCAAATTATTTTTCTTTGCGTTAATGTTTTTATGTAAATAATGAGTCACAATTAGGAGGCAATGTATTCACCTTACCAAAAATTTGTCTTGCAATTAATCATTGTGTTCCATAAAAGGCAATTTCATGCCGTCTTTTCTGGAGCCTCATAAACAGGATTTATAAAGAAATTAGTGAATCATTAAAACATGCACAAAGCAGACATCCTTCTTCCCTCTATTCAAACATGGTTTGTCTCGAGGGGGATCTGTCATCGTGTTCTTCTTACTGATATCCTGATACATAGCATCTCCTTCTTGACATAGAGAAAGGCTAGCTGATCTTGCCTGTGTGTTTTCTGCCAATTATGAATAGCGAGATCATGGAGAATCCAGCTGGAAAGAGAACCAGACGGCAATATACCCGCAGAAGCAATATCACCCCTCGAACTCAGGCCTATATTCCTGTCGAGATCGTCGAGGTCATCTTCACCTTCTTACCTGTGAGAATAGCGGCTACGTTGGCCGTGGTGGCAAAGAAACTCAAGGACAGTTGGATGTCTAGTCGCAGGCTCGACTTCGGGCGAGAGTTTGCGGACAAGTTCTCCGCGTCTGAGTACTTTGCTATCGTCAACAAGGTCATCGGCCTCCATGCGGGTCCCACCATCCAAAGCTTCCTACTGCATTTCGATCCGACAGGCTACGAGAGCGAGGTGAACCACTGGATCGAGGTAGTCGGGTCCAAAGGCATCGAGGAGCTCAAGCTGGATTTCTTTGGCAATTGGAACCTACGTGCGTTCCCTCTCATAAACATCGAGCTTCCCCTGGTAAGAGTCCTTAGGCTTTCCATGTGTGAGTTTCCGGTCCCTCAGACTCCCGGATCTCTGTGCCTGTTGAGAACCCTCGTGCTTAAGCACGTAAAAGTCACCACAGAAATTATCGAGACCGTGATTAATAACTGCAAGCTTCTCGAGACTGTGAGCTTATCATATTGCCGAATCACTGAGGTGATCAGGGTCCTCGCTCAGGACCTTCAGAGGCTCAGAACATTCAAGATTTCAGAATGCGCCCAACTAAGTCACGTCGAGATCGACGCTCCAACACTGCGCTCATTTCACTATTACGGAAAGATCCCTGTTCTCGTTTTCAGAAACATCTCACAGCTAAGTGATGTGATACTGAACGTCAGACCTCCTACTGGCCTGCTAGTGCCGAGCCATGTAATCAAAAGCGTAATGAGGCAATTTTACCGCATTCGTGTGCTCACTGTCAATGGTGCCTTTCTTGAGGTATGACTTACCGCTCAGATCAAGAGGTTATAAGGCAGATTGATTTCCTTCTTACTCGTTTCTTTGAATTATCTCGTTCTACATGCCTCAATCCAGGGTTTAACATCGTCATTCTTCGAGGCAATGAGAGGATGGAATGCAATGTATTGCTTGTGTAATCTGGAGGAGTTGCAGCTATTTGTTGACGGGTCTCTGATCTGCAATGCCTATGACATCGCTTCCTTCATAGGGTTTTGCCCTAGCCTGCAGAGGCTTTTCATCGATGTAGGTCAATTCACGGTAATCATATATAATATACCTAACATGTTAGCCGCCGATTCTCTGATCTCCTTGATCACCTTTTCTCCTGATGCAGCTAAGGGAGTCCTCATTGGAAGGCAGCATGGTCTTTGTGTTGCACCAGAAGAACGAGCTCGAGAAATTCACCAACGTGGTCCATAACCTCAGGTTCGTCCACATGAGGAATTTCCAGTTTCAGAAGGATGAACTGGAGCTTGTCAAATTCCTCCTCCAGAAGGCCAAGAAGCTGGAGGCTATGGTCCTCACGATCCCAAAATATGCTCGTCGAGAGGTCAAAGCTGCCGGCAAAAGAGCTTATAATACTCTGGATGGTTGGAAGAAATCCGCTGATGCGCAGATCTCCATTTTTCAGTACAGCAATGAAAGCTGCCCAATCGTTCCTCTGCATGATATGCTGTGGTGCTGACACAAGGCTGCAATCCCCCGAGAAGTAATAAAGCCTGAGGACTTAATTTCATGTGCTGTTTACTAATTTCATCCGTCTTTCTGTTGTTGCAGCGTTATAGATAATATAATTATGCAGTCGAACATTCTGTGTCGTTCTATGTTTGCGGTGTGGTTTGTATCCTCAGATTTAATCAATAGACTATGTTCTTATGCCCATCTAATTTTTCTCAAATTGAGGTATGCATCCATAAAACCTATCCATAAACTCGTCATGATGGAGGCCGCTATGGTGATTCCTCTCTATCTTTTTCATTGCAGAAGAACAAGTACATAGGGTTTGCTAACTTAGGGTTTTGAGGCGGATCGAAGGTTCCTATCAGTACATTGTTCCAGTTATTACCTTAAGATGACGTGGAGAAGCTGCTCTTATTGGAGGCTGTCCTTGGATCAGACCATAAGTTTCTATTAGAACCGACATGTAGAGTCGAATATACCTATTTATCTAAAGTTCAATTGACACATCAATAATTGAGTTCATAGCATAGCCGGGTTATTCTTCTATATATAGTTGACTCTTAAACTTTTAGTGTAACACCGTGCTATTGCCAGTACAAACACTTCTATTTCAATCAAAAGAATCAAATCAGGAGTTGGTTCGACAATGTGGCTAATTAGAACTGCAATTCATGTTTAATTTTCTTAGAAAAAACCCTAGCTCATCTTCTGATTTATTTGGACCGACCTCGTTGATCGTTTTTAGTTCAAAAAATTATCAACTTTGTAATCTAATCCAGAAGATTGCATAGCTTTAGTAGGTTAAAAAACTTACTAACAGAAAGATTTTCACTTCTAGCTGACTTCATCTATTTGTTGCACATAAAATGTATTCATCTTATGCAAAATCTGTTAAGGATGTAATCGTGGTCGGATCGATGCGGAAGATTGAAGGAATTAATGGAACACGTACCTTACCACGTCCGTGACGATCAGGATATACCGAGCCAACTTCGCTGGAATTTTTCCAGTTACAAAGTTGGCTGCAATTTCACTTTGGACCAAATTCCACAGTTGCATTAGCTTGTTAATGATTCATCCAACTATCAATACCAAGATAAATTAACGTCGACGTGCATAATATTGGCAAACAATTCATCTTATTCTCTTATGATTTAGTATCTGTAAATGTGTATTTGCCGAAAATTAGATATGATTAATTAGATGAATTTTTTTTATTAAATAGAAGACACATAGGCCTAGAAAGAGATAGGGAATTAAGGGATGAGTTTCACAATTAAATGTAAACTCTCTTAATTACTAGGAAGAATGCAATACCATTGTACTGAATCTTCTTTAGTCAAAATTCTTTAGTTGTATGTGAATTATCTCTTCATGTGGACCGAATTTGGGCAAAAACTGTGTATTTTGCTTATGGAAATCTGACAGCCGGATTGCCATTGTAGGATGTTGCTTATGTGCATGGTAACTATTCATAAAGTCTTCTCCTTTATGAGAAGAAGTTTATGGTAAGTATTCAAATTTTTTTCCTTTCCATGAACGAAAAGGAATCTCTAATCTACCAATATGGATAAATGGTACTGGATTTTTTTAAATTATAATAATCAATTTAGCTCAAATATGAGACAGTAGGAGTTCTTTGGATTTCAAATTTTTGGTTGTAAAACTGAAAAGAATATCTAATCGTCCTTAGTAAGGGGAAAGACCGCGGACCCAAAATTTATTAGCCGACTAATGTGATAAAAATAAGAGATATATATATATATATATGGTATCTAAATGAGATAATTATAGTACAAGTTTTACATATGTATAATTTTTTAGTAATTAAGTCTTATATATTTACAAATATATTTTTCAATCTCATATATTTTATTTTTGTAATATAATTACCTTCTAATTGTAACAGCGAACTAGTGTAACAATTATTTGTTAACGTAATATAATGACATTATAATAAGTTACTAATATTATATGTTGGCATGCCAAACTTTAATTAACATAGCAAAAATTTTACTAACGGGTCATGCCACATGATACTCTTAAAATACTATATCAATGAATCTTTAAAATTAGAATTTATAAATTTATACGTGCAAGATTAAAAAAAATTATCTTAAAATATATAAAAATAAAAAATATATAAAATTTTCACTACAATTATGTGATAATTAATAAACAATGCAAAGCTTGATTTCTTTTTCTCAAGATAGAAATGAAAGTAAAGATAAGAGGTCTAAGCAATGATATAACGCTGGTCATATACCATACAGTTTGTAGGATTGACTTTTTTTTGCCAAAAGGAAAATCATAGGTATAATATTTATTAGTTAAATTTCCCATATACCATCAATTTCTTTTTTCATGTATTTTTTTCTTATATAACTTATAAGAAAAAATAAAAGGGAAATTGTTGTAATTTTTTTATTTAAAAAAAAGTGGGATTTCATTCCGCTAATGTCATCTAGCGAGCTTCAAGTTCAAGCTGTCAGGAAGACAAGCAAATTCTCTGTTCTCCTATTGATTTGATTATGACATCTTTCATAGGATTGAGTTTCAATACAATGACTTCGTCAACAAGAAAGTAACCATCAAAAGCAATAATGTAATTTCATGATGCATCGCCCTGCAAGTTGCATCTCTTCAATGTGAATATAATCATCGGCCTGTTAATCACTGTTCTTTGTCTCATTGTCGTCAACTTAATCATCATTGACCACTGTAATCACCTCCCCCGGCTCTTCTTCCCCTCGGTGGTCTTGATGTTGGCTGCTGCCGGTACATTCCTGCGGCAGAGCCACCATGATCAGATGTAGTCTGAGGTAGAGGCTGGAGCTGAAGCCAGGAAAGAGGAAAGCCGCGCCATATCATCAGTTCTTGCCTCTGCAGCATGGCGGGCACGGAACTCTACTGCTCTAGTTACTTAAGATCTTTGCTTCTGCTGCTGCCGCTGCATCATTTGCCAGCGAAGCAGTGTCTACTGCTGCTAGAGTCCATTTTGCTTTTATGGGAGTGCTTCACAAATATAATCTCGTTGACCTCAGACCAGCACATCACGTTCTCTCTGCTCTCTGGTTGTCTGAAGCTGGATTTTCAAGTGAAAGATATCATCTGGGATTGCCCGCCTTTGTACTCTCTCTGAAAGTGCTGGCTTCCTATAGGCATGTTTGAGATCTCTTCAGGCACAAGCTATGAACTGAAGGGGCTGAAAGTTTAAAACTCGACAGTTGTTTCTCTTTTGCAGTTGAGTGAAGTACAGCTGCAGATGGATGGTGCAATATGTTGCAACCTCCACAGTATCGTTCTCTGCCTCATGATTGATGAACTGCCCCGCCATTAAAATACTCTATTGATGCAAGTGACTTATCGAATTATGCTAGATTTATACATGCTTCTAAGCTAGTGTTCATGTTGGTGGACTCCTCGCCTTCTTATCCAGCTTAATGGTTGCTTATTCCAGAGCAGCAAGCACTGGAAAATGTACCAGAAGCAAGGGCTCGAGCAAATATCGTGGCGGTACAATCATCTCAAGGTTGTTAAGTGGGTCGGTTTCTGCTGCCGATAGGGTGTTTGACATTAAAACTCACTCACATTCTCATTGCCCAGAGAAGGACATACACTCCGAGGATGTTACCTCCTCTTCCAAATGATTCATCCGATGTTTCTCTCTTGGAACTTGGAAGGCATTGCATAGGGTGAGGATATCCACATATCAGTATCCTGAGGATGAGTGCCCAAAGCAGCCATATCATAAAGTATTGCCTCGCAGTGAAGGCAATATCATCCCAGTTGATTTACTATAAGGCTACTGTTTATCTTTCCTTGTTCAATGGGGTCATTAGGAGTGTGCCAGTTCTAATTCTGTTCTTAGTTTCCAATCTTTTCCTGGTATTAATTGGAAATATAACAACTGTCGATCTAACAGGCTTACTCTGGAATCACAGATATTGTCAAAAGAGAAACTGGCAGAACAATATTGGAAGAGAAATGGACTGCAAGAGGGAGAGGTTCTATGTATTCTGATAGATAAATAAACTGTACAATTGCCTCATCCTTTATCAGAGAACAGAAAGGGCTTTGAGATAAGCCCCTTCAAACGAACAGCTACAACAAATTGAATAATCTATGCGTATTCATCTTCCTACTGTCCCTACAAGTACAGAATATTGACTAATTGCCTGCAACATGGGCATGAACTTCAAGGCTCAAGTCGATCTTCAAAAAGCCGGTTGAAGAATTCCACCTCGCCATCATGAAAATCACTATCTTCACATGTACAGATGTGATAGACCATGGCAACTGAGATCTCTCCCTCTCTAATACCACCTTCCAGAGGCTACAGATAATCTACAGAGAGCGCCCCTCCCCACACTCGCATTAGATTCTTTCCCCAATCCGCTCGACTGGGAGACTTCAATCGAACAGAACTGTTGAGATCTCCATGAGCTTCCTCCTGCAGGGTCGAGGCTTGGAAATCCTTAACGGGGCCTTTGGTGTTTCGATACTGTCAAATTCGCATGGGTTCTCAAGGTCGATCGGGTCCCTGAAGGCCTGGGTTTTGGTAGGGGTTTTGTAGGGGAAATGCGATTGTTTTGCTATCAGAGCCTGCAGTTGCGAAAGAAACATGAGAGATCAACGATCGATTAACCAATCAAGCAAGATCGATCAATGGCGATGGAGCAGGCCAAACTTACAGCGTCTTTGATTGATTTTGACACCCGGACGAGCTGCTTCAAATCATCATGCTCCACACCACAGAGGATCCCAACCTGCAAATCGTCCAATGAGAAGTTTCCCTTAATAACAACATTCCAATCAGAACCAGATTCTCGATAACTGAAGCCAGATAGAATCAATCGGGAAGAAACGCAAAAAACTTACCAAAATGTCCTGTGGAAGAGTCTCGAGAGTAGAAGTACCGGCGCAGACCGAAAGCTTCCCGCTGCACTGCCTCTTCAGAGGAGCTTGCTTGGCGTAGTCGCTGGGCGATGCCTCGGCATCGCTCGAGATGACGATCCTTTTCCTCCCCAGCCCTCGTGTGTATTTCACGCACCCGAACCCCAAACTCTCCTCGCCGACCTCATTCACCGAGACGCATCTCACGCCCCTCCCCATTGACATCCTCTCCAAGAAATGAGTCACTGTAACACGTTTCAGTACCACGAATCTCCGACTCCAATAAATGGAGACCAGCTTCAACCGACGACCAGAAATGGGAGTTCTGAATGAAACGATGACCGGAGAATCTCTCTCTCTTTCTCTCTCTCTCTCTCTCTCTCTCTCTCTCTCTCTCTCTGTGTTTCGCTTCAATAGATTGCCTTCTTCTTCCGCGAGTGTTCTACTGCGTCGGAGTGGGGCAGGAGCTCAAATTTATATCCTTGAGAAAAAAAAAACTTCTAAAAAAATGAATATTTCAATATAGAAAATGCGGCCAAGGGGGTTAAAAGCAACGCGGTTTGTGGAAACTACGAGAGACATCGAAGGAAATATCTCTACTCGCACACGCGCGTGAAACCTCTCTCTCTCTCTCTCTCTCTCTCTCTCTATACCTTTCCGTTTAACTTCCCCATTTTTTTTTTCCGAGCTCTACATGAATGTGCCAACACCACGTAGGAAAAGATGACTTAATCAGAAGGTTCGGGAGACCTTACGTGGGATTTGTTGGCCATGTCATGTTTGTGAATTGCTCTTCAAGTGATAGGTTGCTAGGTGTTCAACATCTGTTGCATCAATACTTTTTCCCGATTAATCTTTGTAAGACAATATTTACAAGACCGTTACGAACATAACTTCGGATCGGTCACTTTGATCTAACACATGTTCATGAGCTGACTATAATGTTATTTATAGAATTCCGGTGTAGGATCACAAGAGGAATGCTATTAGGACTGAGTCAACTTTGACAATTTTGAATTTTTTTTTAATTTGCGATTTGTGCCTATCGTTTGGCGGTTAAGTGGAAACTAGCCGTTGTGAAGGTACACGTGGCGGGACTGGAGGGGGAGGCATGGAGCAACTTGATGGGCATTGGAGGTGGCGACGTGGCAGGTGGACGGTCCGAGTCGGCTGTTGTCGGTCGTCTCCTTCTAGAGCGCGTCTCGCCTGTCTCATCTTTATCTGTCTATCTCTCACTCTCTCTCCTTCTCCCTCCCCTGTCATCGGATACCCTCCTGCCAGTGTGAATTTCACCGGCTTTTAGTGGGTATATTATAATTGTCGGTGTGATGGCGTGGCATTAAACGATCGGCTATTTCTGGGTAGTGAACAGAGGTGGTAAAGTTCGGTGGCGGCCGGGCAGCGGGCTCGTTGACCGACGGGGTTTTGGTTCAACGTTGGCGGCTCCGGTTTAACCAGAAGGAAGTTGCGTAGAACTTGATCGAATGCTCCCCGGTTTGCTTTCCACGAACAAGCCAAGTTGATCGAATCAGTCATTGACAGACTAACATCGTTGACTTATCAAGTCCATATCCCGTCCTAGAACTCTCCTCACATTATTATTTCTATTGAGTTTAATTGACTTCATTATTCTCAATATAACTCAATAATCATGAGGCAGTATGCAAAGATAACTTTGAAACGGAAGATGAGTGGGTTATCTATGACAAATTATCTTTTTACCTTCTCCAAGCTGTATAATTATTTTAATTTTCTTCATTCTCAATAGTTTTATCTTAAATATGCACAAAATATTCTGCCATTCGATTATCTTCCTCTCTTTTTTTTTTTCTAATTATAAGTTGCTCAAGTTCAGAATGCCAGCCATATAGGAAAAGTCTTCCAAGTTGGCCGTCCAGACGAGGCATTTGACAAAATTTTAAATGATTTTATCCCACAATTATATTATGAATAAGAATACGAAGTATTCACATGTGCATATAATTAGCAAGGAATATGTTAAGTTCTAAAATGATTAACTTTCGACCTCCCATTTCATTTGTTAAATTTGTATTAATATTTTCCCACATTTTATAGCAAAATTGGATCACCGAAAATTTTTTCAATAATTCTATGAAAAGAATAGCTCAAAAAATGGCACATGGCTGTGGTGCAAACATCATTCCGTGACCATCAATCACGGAGACGGGAAAGAAGCTGAACACTGCTGTTGTCCCGCACCGGCCCGTTCCAGCTCACCCATCGAAGTGTCTGCTGCTCGGCGACAATGGTCACCAGGCACTCGCAGAAATTTCAGGAAAGAGCTGTGCAGTAATACCGGTTTTAACGGGATGAGCATCGGTTGAATTTCAAACAGAGCACTGCTTATCGATGTGTAATTTCCGCAGAGAAAACATCACAGAACACTTTGTTCGAGCTGGAGGACAGGAGCCGAGCAACCTAAATGAGCCGGACATCGATTTTCAAAGCCACTGTACTGTAAAAGATAGCACGTAAGTGGGCCTCAGAAATTCACAAACCTCTCACTCCTTAGTGTCAGAGAAGGTCCACTGAATTGTCCCAGATTACTTGACCTTTCGCAAAATCTTCATGAACTTGATCAACAAGTACACAACTCAACAAGTGTCTTTGATAAGAGAAGAGTTCGGTGCAATGGAATTTCACTTGGCTAAATCAAGAGGGTTCTAAATCCGATTCTAGTAGACTTCTTTTTTTTTCATATCTCTTTTTAAATTCATGAATATATTTTATGATCGAAAAAATGTATTTTCATGGAGCTTAGTACTCCCATTATGAGGCCCTATTTTGGTGCTCCATTTCATAAACTTTTACAACCTGCGAGAGTGTCTTCGAAACTATGCACAACCATCCGATGAAAACCCCTCAACTAAGCCACTGTTAGTCCGAGAGACTTCTCAGTTTAGTCTATAAATTTTGCAAAGGATTGGACCTTCCACTCCTATAAACTATTGTTGTCTGCAGCCTTGAAAAAGCCTGTAAATGCAAGCTTCGTTCATCGTAGAATCGAATGATTTGCACCGTCCATGCATGCAGACTCTGTACAAGACTCGCAATCACGGAACCAATGGGTGGTGAATGGGCAAAGGCAAGAACTACGCGATCCCGAGTTTCCTCGTGCTTGCTCATCACGACAACAATTGCAGTAAGCTGAAGATAAGGAAAGCCCCCAACCTCTGTTGGAGGGCTTGTTCTCACAGGCCAGCCAACTAATAGAAGAAGAAAGAAAAAGAAAACCCAGTTTTTGTTCGTAATTCTCTATTTTATTTTGTATAAATAAATCTTCTACAGAGTTAATTCCAAAGAAGCTGTGGAATAATATTGGCTGTAACAGATGGCGCTTGGTTTTGCGAACGAAGCATTGGTTATTGATACTTTTCCACAACCAATAAAGAACATTATACATCTTATTTAAATTTGAGACTAACAAATAACTTAAATTTATCCGAATTAATTTTGAATTAGTTATGATAAGTTAGCATAACTACATTGAAATGGTCCAATCAAGATCGAGCCTTACGTAAATGGGCCACAGAGTTCATAGACCCTGTCATGCCTTAATGTCAGAAGAGATCCACCTAATGATCCCCACCATTAGTAGACCTTTTGCAAAATCTTCATGAGCTTGATGAACAAATACAATTAAAGTAGTTGATTTTTGAGAGAGAGAGAGAGAGAGATCGGTTCATTGGAATCCCTTCTAATTGAAATTGAAATAAATGAAACTTTGATCATAATTTCAACAGAATTTCTTATATCTCTTTTTAATTCGCAAATCTCATTTATAATTAAAAAAGAGGAGGGTATTTTTTTTATCAACTTCCATGCCCCTTATGACATCAAGATAAACCAATCCATATATTAATCACACAAATCGAAGTACATATGGACCAGATCTCGGAGCTGTCAAGTGCTGCTCCCCCCTCCCACAAAACATCGATTCACCAGTACTAAGATTCAATCCCAACGACTTTAGTCTATGAGCACACACATTGATTGTGCTGCCCACTCATCCATGGGCATGTCCAGTAAGAATAATTGCCTTTTTTTAAAGCATTAATCAGCACTAACTTGATCTACCGGTGAGGTTTCGTCTGTGTATTCAAAGCCTTGGTCACCGTCTCTGCATCCATTTGTTATGTGAACGAATTTCCGCCCCATTTTCTATGCAATAAACACAGCAACGAGGGCAGCTTTGCTCTCTGCCTGCGGAGTTCTAACTGAAATATGCATGAAACCATTAGGCCATGGATTATCTTCCTCCTTTCTTCCGATTATAAGCTGTTCGAATTCAAAATCTCAGTCATGTGGGAAAATTCTTCAAGTTAGCTCCTCCTTCGCAGCAGACCATCAATCACTAGGGACAAGTAGGAGGGACAAATTTTAAATCATCCCATCTTATGATTATACGGTGAATAAGAATCGATTGCATTAATATAATTAGCATCAAGTGTGGTGACTTCGAAAGGATGATTCACGCTCAATATCTCACTTTCAAATATTTATTAGTATTTTCTCACGTTATGTGATGAGATAAGATCACAGAAAATTTTTTAGATGGCACTCGTACTAATAATAGAGGATGCCAAGAATCCCCCTTAGCTCAAAGAATGGCATGTAATCTTGGGTCAAGAATCACGACACGACCATCGATCACGGAGAAGGGAAAGGAGCTGAATACTATGGTCGTCGCCCTGCCTGTTCCACAGCTTAGACATCGACGGTGTCTGCCCGCGCCACAGCGGTGACCAGGGACCAGCGGAAAAATGGGGAAGGGCTGGGAATATTATCGGTTTTGACGGATGGCGATTGGTTTTCAAACAAACCATTGCTTATCGATGTGTCTCCACAGGGATCACATCACAGAACATTTTGTTCGAACTTGGAGACACGAGAATGAATCGACCTGAATTAGTCGGACCGATTTTGAAGTCGATGTAAAAGATAGCCCGACCATGTTGAATGGGCCCAATCGGGATCAAGAATGCACTGGGCCTCAGAATTGCTAAACCTCTCCTGCCATAGTATCAGAAAAAGATCCCCTACTCTCGGTAGACCATTCTGGCAAAATCTTCAAGAACTTTATGAACAGATACAATTAAAATATGGTATATTTTAAGAATTGTAGTTTGATATAATGACATTTCTCCTGGCCGAGACGAAGGGAACTCTGAGCTTTGATGGCATTGCGATTTCTTATTTCCATCTAAACCTATCTTATTCTTTCTTTTCTTTTCTTTTTTTGAGTTCATGAATCCCTCGACAATTGAAAAAGAAGAAGAAGAAGAAGAAGAAGAAGAAGAAGAAGAAGAAGAATGTTCGTGAAGCTTAATGCTCCCCTTACTGTAAGCCACTGTCAATCGGAGATCCAGCTAATGTTGAGCAGCTCAGCTTGGTCAGTAAATTCACGAAGAATTGAACCCTCCGACACACTAAACCGATAGCATTTCCAAAATTAGCAAAATGCAATCTTCTGAAGCCCTGAAAAACTCTTAATGGCTCTGCTCCTCCCATGTTGCATAATCTACTGGGCACATGCATTCTTCTGGATCGTAGAATCGAGTGATTCGCATCATCCCCGCAAGCTCTGCCACGGGTTTAGAGACCCCGGTGCCCTCCGGTACTCAAAACCACAACTGATTCGTGAATGATGGGCAAGGCAAAAAGCACACGATCCCCAGTTCCCTCAAGCCCACCACATTATCAGCAATATGCTGGAAGATAAGGGAAGCCCCCGGCTCGGCGGCCCGACTCGACTTATGCGGAGGACTTTGTTATCACAATGGTAGTAGCTATTTTATTTTCCGAGTCCAACAAACACCTCATAATAACTTAATGAAAATGGATCATAAATAAAATTATTTCCCAAGTACATACTCAGGTATTCAATAATTTTAAAATTTTTCTTTGTATTATTTTCTTTTATAGATGACTAAAATACGGAAACAGTCCATCAAATTTAAATTTTTTTAATTTTTTTATGCAGGAAATCCTTTTTTTTTTTCCAAATTGNTTTGATTCGGGCAACCAAGAAATTTTACGCGTAAAATTTATTAATTTTCGTTTCCAATTGACTCTTTTTTTTTTTTCCTTCATAGACTTCAAATAAGATACGCCCCGTCCCCTCTTGGACACAAGCGCACATATATATATATATATATATACTTAAAAGAATTAATATAATAACAAATACCTCCCGAATTTATATTAAAATTTTCTGAATACGATTCTTATTGGTGCAAATTGTAGTCTTAATTTGTATCCTCTCCTTCCTTCTATGCTCTTTTAAATTCACATATCTACTTGCTCTATAACCGATTTTTGTATATCTAAACATATATTGGTAGATCCATTATATTATTTTCAAACCCATTCCGAATGGACATAGAAATTAGTGAATAGAAAAGCCGATAGCAACCCCCGCATCGCGTTTTAGTTGAAAGCTTTTCACCTTTATAATTAGCTTGTAACTATACAAAATCTTTAACATTAAAGTAGGAGAAGGGAGGGCTGGGTGTTGGTGGGCCAATTTAACGTGTGATTCTTCTAATATCTCATGTAGGTCCACTTTGACTGTGATTACACATCGGGCCATTCAATTGTAGGTCGAAGTATATAGCATATGATTACTCATCAACCACTAACATATATGATTTTTTTTGGACGGGGTGAGTACGTAGTATTTCACATTTTGTATATAACTAAGCGTTTTGATGATCAATTTTTATCTAAATATTTTTTATCATTGAAAAAAGTTTATCCAATAATAAGAAGATTTTGGGTTAGAATGCTATTTAATTTTACATATCTCACTATCCAAGAAAATTTACCTACCTCTATGTGAAATAATGCCATTCGAACTCGAATTAGTGGTAATTTATTGTATTTTGGGATAGGAGGTGTCGTATAGAAGAAAAGGGTCATTCATATGGCATAATAATGTAAAATAGGAAAATAGAAACAGGTAGATAGATGCATTAAGAGTGTCCTGTTCATCCGTGATGGGCTGTCGGAAGAACCAATTGACAGTCAAATCTAATAAATTCAAGGTCGGATTTCTTCTCACGCCTTTATCCTATTCTATTTTGTTTTCCCCATGTTAGATAAGATTCATTGCAATTTCAATAAGTTATTGGAGATTTAAGGCCCTCCTGGGAGAAGAAAATGGGGATTCAGTGATGGCCCAAGATCAGAATAAAAGGTTGAAAGTAACACGACAGCTTCCACACGCACTAAGAGAAAAAGGAGATGGACGCCCATAGCTTGTGCATTTGAAAAGCAAAGCAAAGGCGGGGCAGGAGAAAAAGAAACTGCAGCTAGAAAAAGCAACCTCTGTGAAGTGGGAATAGCAAGATATCATCAATGAATTGATGGGCCTTCCCCGAAACACCGATTTTAGATTCCTGCACCAAAAATTGTCCCATCATAGAGCCTCTCGTGCCTCTAGAATGATATGGATCGAGTAGATACAGATTGATTTCTAGGGGATTCTTTCACAATTATACATGAGTATGGAGCGATTACAACTCTCAGTTACAAGAAAAAAAGAAGAAGAAGAAGAAGAAGAAGAGAGAAAGGAGTAACTATAATTCCCAATTGGAATATGAAGGGCCTCTGAGCCTACTTGCAGATAAGGGCAATAAAAGGTATTTGGAGAACCCTTATGATGCAAGAGGGATCTTCGTTTTTTTTTTTAATCAGCAATACGTAATCTTTATTCATGTAATAAATAGGGAGGTTATATAGCCTCTCTCCAAAAAGTACATGTCATATGAGGCTGAGGACCTGCTAATTAATGCACCTAAGCGGTGAGCCAACATGTTCTCCGTTCTTAGATCTACTTAGAGGACCAATCAAGAAAGGTATCAGTTAATAGAGCAAAGCCTATCATAATATATTTACAATCTCACGGGGGCTAGAAGGGGAATTGATTGATGAAACTATACTCTGTGCATCATTGAGAATGACAGTAGAGTAACACTCCTCCTGCAAACCCACAAGCCATCCAAAGCCAGTCCTGGTCATTCATTCGTATGTATTATTGCTTTTCACGGCCTCCTCCCAACAGGGTCTCGATTCAAGATAGAGAGAATTGGATTTTCTTTCCTCGTGAGTCTAACGTATTTTTACTTGATACTCTTATGTAAACAGGCACCTTGCTTTATGTCAAGCACAACAGGAGATGCATCTACCTGAAATGGAAGGTATCCTCCTGTAGCTTGGGTGTAATCGTCCATGGGCATCCTCGAGCCGACCTAACTGATCATCAGTTTAAATCATTTCTTGTCTGAGGAATCCAGACCCACCGGAGCTAATTTGCATCACTAACCGTCCCACCCAAGTCATGAACAACCTTTGGTTCAAGGCTGAAGAATATCCAGCGGCTAGCTACCATGTAGTATTCTCTCTCTGTTAGTGATGAATAAAGCAACCATTCTTCGAGATTCCATAAAGTGTACTTCCTTGAGAACCCTCCTCCAATTCATACTCAATAGGCCGGTAAGGATCGATTAATTTAGTCAAATATTAATTCATCTCATGTGATAATTGGATAAATGCTTTCGCATACTATTTGTGCCACAGTTATTTGGATCTCATCGTCGAACTGTATCACTCGTGATTTTACTACTAGTTTTGTTCCAGGTATTTCATCTGTATCCTTCTGTTTATATCACCTTTCTTGAATGAAAGTCATCGATTTTCAGGGGCGAGTCATGAAGAAACCCTAACACAATAATGTCCATAAAAGGTTTTGTCATTTTCAAACTTGATATTGCCTTGTAGCTTTTCAATAATTAAAGACATCACAAAAAGTGTTAACTTCCATGGACCCACTCTATGCACCATATTATCTCCCTCACCTTCAATGCATGGTCCCAAAAAAAAGGGATGTCCATGTCAGTCGAGTTAATCTTTCATCTCGAATGCTTGCATCGATCAAATTATTGCTAAAACAAATTCAAGTCCCCCTTTTATACAAAACATCATATTTGAGTCATATAAATAGATAAATATTTTATATGGAAAAGTTTTGTTTCTCAATAAGTCGGTCCAATACATCCTAAACTAATTGGGGTACATAAGATCAAGTAGAAGAGGCGGCCTTGGTGCATCCCTTGGAACAATCTACTTATGACGTAGATTATTTCCGTCATTAGGACGATGGTAGGAGATGCTATTGCTTGTCGGTAGTAGTAGCCAGCAAGGTTCGCGGGCATCAACCATGTAACATTTTCCCTTCACATTTTGCCCGAATTTATGTTTTCTTTTTATTATATATTCTCTTAACAGCTCTTCAACTTGTCATCAGTACATAATATTTATATACCACAGGGGAAAAAATCACCTAATATATTAATTATCCATAATTTTCAACCCCCTGAGTGTTTTTTCTTCTATTACCTTTAAAATTTTATTGGCAAAAATTAAATCAAAACATCTTAATATCAGTACTAATCCAACTAGAAATTAAATTAATCAAATCATATTAAATTAAATATTAGGTATTTTAGGAAAACAATAATTCTAATTCAAGTCTCATAAACTTTTCATTTATAGAACATTTCAAAAATCAAAACCCTGCCCTCCTCTCTCTTCTCCACTCCTCTTTTTCTTCCATCCGGTTGACAAGCACCTATTCTGAATCGCAGGTCACTGAGAATTCCACTCCCAGTGATGATCGATCTTCTTCCGGCAAAGGAACCGGATTCCATGGAACTCACGTTCCTTCCCTCTCACCCGCTCTTCTCCACCATCCTCACTCTCTACATCCTATTCTTGCTCTATTCCCCGCCCATCTTCCTTACCCTCCTCCTCTCCCCGGTTCCCACCCTCACCGTCGTCCTGCTCCTGACCCTCCTCCGGCTGGGATCGGTTCAAGAACCTGGCGACGATGCCGTCGAGCCCCAAGAGTCCTGCTGCGTGGAAGACGATCCCCGAGAGGCTGCACCGACTCGAGTAGACAAGGAGCTTCCCTTCGTGGGTTGGGACGTGAAGGCGCCGCTGGAAGTCATATACGAGGAGTACGAGGGCGAAGGTGCGGATGATCTAGACCCGGTTTTCGACCCGGACCGGGACCCTGCCGAGAGTGGAGAGGGCCGGCTCGCTCGGATGGAGCGGTGGCCGTCGCTCTCGCTTTGCTACCCGGAGACGGATTCAGACTCGGATTCGGACGCCTCGTCGGTGGGGGAATTCCGGTCGATAGGGGACTGGGTCTCACCGGATGAGGGATTCGGGTTCGGGTGGGTCGTCCCGGAGAGGGATGGGCTGATCGAGATCCAGTTGGACCTGCACGGCGGCGCCGGCGGTGGTGAGAAGAAAGAAGAATGTTGGGATTTTCAGGGGGAGGAGGAGAATCTGATCGAGATCGACATCTCACCGGCGAGAAACGGACAGAATCTGGCCCAGAAAATGGTGGATTCACCACGAGGAGGGATAGTCGCGCAACGTTGAGTAATTTGTATTAATTAATTAAAGGTGAACGTTACGTATGATTTTCTTTATTTTTTTTTCCTAACTTTTATTATTTTACATATCACGAGCTCCATCGACATGAAAATAGTAAGAATATGAGAAAAGTAAAAATAAAATTATAGGAAGTGTTCTAAGATTTAAACTTGGAACTCTTCACTCCCAAATTGAAGTTTGATATTAGTTGGGACAACTTGCATTCGTTTTATATTTATCACACTGTTGCAAGCACAAAGTTGGCCTCAAATCCAAAGGTTGAATTGATGTCAGTAACCATTCCAGAAGCCTCAATCGCCATAACTATTGACTCTAATTGACTGAAGATTCAACAATAAAAAATGGTAGCTATTTTCGGAATTTTGGACCCAGTATTGTCGAATTTCATAATATCTCTGTACTTTTCAATCTTTGTTTTATGCTTTTATTTTGGCAACTAAAATAAATAAATTTAATACAGCATTACCATTTCTGACTTTAAACTAAGAGGTCCTAAGTTCACTTCTGCAGTCCGTAGATCTCTGTCATTCACGAAAATACGTGAAAGGTGCGGGGTTAGAGGACCTTGTAGCTGTATGGAAGTGGAAAGTAGGGTGCTAATGGGCTGAAAAGGTACACCTGATGGGCAGAGCAAGGCATGTTGTTTTGTGGATCGATGAGAGCAACGCATGTTACTCAGTAGTTCATCAACGTTTGTGCGAAAGGGACTCCACATGGCGAGGTCGCTACTACATACCCTTTCTGGTAACATACAGCAGCCCTTTTGATTTCCTCCTTGTTTAGGGAAATTGTGCAATGCACCCGACTCCTTTCCTGTCTCGGTCGGGATCCTGACCGACGTCCTGATTCCAAGAACTATCAGACAGATCTATTCTCGAGTTAGTACGACCCTGATTGGTACGAATTGGAGAAACGAAGGGACAATTCCCACGGGACGCAGCTTGCGCGCTCGATGCCCGTCTCAAACTTTGGGAGGTTGGATTTTCTGGGAACCCTCCAACTCGAAACCTTGGTAAAACTGAGAGACCCTTGAAACTAGCAGTAGGTAGATCGATTACACCAAATTCTGCAAATGAAACAGACCTAAATTGCGGAGCATCCGTCAGCATGATTGACTTGAGCGATTCGACGTCCCATTTTTGCTCGCCAAAATCTCAGGTTTAACCGGGAAAAGGTCGATTTACTGCTCGTGGGGGTCAATCCTGCTCTATAATTCTACTGAGTCGATACGGGGAAAAGAGAAAATTAATATCTTCACGTAACACGAGTATAGGGTAAAGCAAAGTCAAAAGGTATTGAATGTAATATTTATTTTCCCATGGAGGATCCCTGCTTTGGTAACTGGCGTAGTACACTGAATGAAGAGAGTTCCATTTATCGAAATTGAGTTCAAGGGAAGAAGAAATCAACCATGGAACCTCTTGTGCATGCACTGACGCACGTCCCTCGTAAGAGTATGCATAACTATCCCCCCCTAGTAGGCGTGCCGATTAATTTTCCCTTAATTTCTCAAGTAAATGCTCGCTTGGCACCCAGAGCCGGTGCATATGCACTATAGATATATATGTATGTATGTATGTATGTATATCTAATGGACGGCTCACAACATGAACATAGATTTCTGCGAAGGGATACATTGAGTTCTAGTCATCCTTCTTCATTTAACAACTTGAAGAACGTTGACACCATTAGGTACGTCGAAGTTTCGAGGTCCTCAACAAACGAAATATGTATATACGTCCGTTTTTAGTAGCTGGTAAGTTCATGCACCAACAAAGACCAAACAGATGAGGACGACGCGAGACCGACTGTGTGTCAGATAGAATTTGATGAGACGCATGCCTAAATTATTCATCGCAAGCACACCAACAGCGCCCCCACCACCCCCCTTCCCCCCAGAATCGGAGTCAACTTATCTATGTTGCCTGTCGAGTGGAGCCCCCACATCAAGTTGCATAATAACACTCTGCATGAATTATGGGCTCTGCATCTGAATTTCAGTAGTTTAAGATGTGATGCGATAGTTTCTCCTTGGGCTGTCAAGGGATTATATGAACTTGTATTAATATGACTGAACGAAGAGGGAAAAAAAAAAGAGAGAGGCATCACCATGAAAATTAAAACTTGAACTTTCTTTATCTTCTATGAAAAATGATATCATTATATTAAAAAACCATATCTATCAAGTCACAGTCTTCTCTTACTTGATATTATGCGTTATAATGTCGCAAGTTGTTATTCTGACGCTCTCATGGAATATAAGGGATCATAGCGAGAACAGTAACCTGTGATATGGTATGAACTAAAAGCTGCTGCTACATCGTTCTATCATGCGATGCGCACTGGTACCGCAGTAGGCTCAACCTTGACCTAGATAGGTATTGCATCATATATTGCACCTAGGATAAGTTTTCATTCCATCATTAACCAAGTAAAATTGCATAAAGAGAGAGTTTAATCCTCCTAGTAGTTTGTTTCCCCTGGAATTCAGACGATTTCATTAGATAAATAGGAGGATATCACCAGTCCGGTTCTGAGTACCACTAGAATGTAGAACGTTAAGATTATTACAGTAGAATTTTTCCTCGAAGCCATGTCCTCGGTAAAAGTCCAACTAAGAACCTGCCCAACCTGACCCACCAAACCACTGTGTCGGCCCTAACTAGCAATGCACATTATGCACGTCAAGTCCAGGCTACACCTGCTCTGTGTGGAAAGAATAGACACGACAGCACACATGGTCATTGTCGACCCATTTATTGCTCTACTCTCAGGCCCATCCATACCTTGCCAACCAAATGATTCCCGATTAACTCAAGTCCAAATGGATTTCGACCCGACCCATTACAAAGTCAAATCCTTCCAATCATGATTTAACCCAAATTCTGTATTTTATATATAAAAAAAAGAAGTTGTTAAACTATTTCAACTAATTTAATTTTATTTGTGAAAGATGCTTGGTAAGATAAGGGGTAGGGCCTATAAAGCGTTGAGGTTAGTGAGTTCAATTCTCTTCATGCGTGGACTTGGCCCATGTAGATTCAAATCAAAGACCCACATGATTAAATGTACAAAGCACTCATATTACCATCCCTGACTTTTTTTTTCCACATCTTATATCAATTTTTTGTTGTTGCGCCTTATATATATTGCTTTTAGTGTGTTTGTGGTACAAATAATCTTATAAATGAATCAATATATAAGCCATTTTATTGTTCTTTATGAGTTCAAAATGATATAAAATATAATATTGGTATAAAGTAATATAAAAAATTTTCAGAATTGAATACGGAATATTTTAATATTATATTAGAAATTATATCAGCATACAAATTTAACAATTCTCCTCTACATTATTGTGTTGTGATGTATATAGAATGAGCACTTGTACAAGAATTTAGCCATCAGGAAATGGTACAAATCCACCTTCTTTCCTATGTGTATTTCATTTTCTTGAAGACTAGACAGGTAAGATGCATACTCTCCTTGGAGATTGAGTTTGCATCTGTCGCCTATATCATTGAAATCACGCATTCTTTTCTCCCCTACCCTTTTCTTTTACACGAGATTGGTCATGGCAATCAACCGATCAAGCTGGACTACCAATGAAGAGCTCTTATAGAATTGAATTGAGTGACTTAGACCAGCTTTTGGTCACATGATATGTATAAATATGGTTCAGATCTTGCCAATGGTAAAGCTAAGGAATGATGTCCAATGGTGGAAGACATGAATAGTCAAGTCCAATGTGAGGTGAATGAGTCCCCTACAAAGGTGGGGCATCATTATGATACGGAGCACTTACGGTGGTCCAATATGTCATGCTAGTTTTCTTTGTCACGTGTCGATACTAGATAAGCTCAAGTTAGAGGGGCCTCATACAAATTCAAAAGTTTAGTTCAAGGAAGGTAAAACTTAATATAAATGTATGTGATCAAATTTAATAAAAGTAAATTTGAGATAATTTAGTAAAATATAACTAAATTCAATTAAAATTTACATAACCTTACCTTGTTTTCCCAACTTTAATGGGGGCAATGGCACCCCCACCCCAACCTCTATCCCTGGCCTCACGACCTCAGTCTTCGAGGCACTGAACAAGGAAGATACATGAATGAATTCGGATAAGGGCAGGTAGGTCCAATCCAAGGCCATTCTACTCCAAAGCAATATGACATATGAGGTTTCCTTTTCACTTTTTCTTCAATCTTC
Organism: Sonneratia caseolaris; assembly: GCA_900006705.1. Lineage (NCBI taxonomy): Eukaryota > Viridiplantae > Streptophyta > Magnoliopsida > Myrtales > Lythraceae > Sonneratia > Sonneratia caseolaris. The sequence goes on along the minus strand of CXYZ01012790.1, from coordinate 3,281,182 downwards.
AAACTTATTTAAGNTAAATAAAATAAATTTTTTATTTATAAAATTAGAATTAAAAATTTGTCTGATGAATAAAAAATATCAAATCTTTATAATCTAATTTACTCCTCTCCTAGGAGAAATGCATTTGAGCGCTTATTTTTGTGCAAATATGATTTTAAAGGTAAATATAGGCATGAAGTTGAAAGTGACCACATCAGCGCTCTCATGGATCTGCGTTGGCCATGACATGATAGGTGATCTGCAGGGATCGGACGCGCCCCTCGGGATTTTTGCTCAGAAATCTGCTCTCTCTCTCTCTCTCTCTCTCTCTCTAGGTTTATTATTCTCATTATCTCTCGAACTATCCCGTGTCTTTTTCCTAACTCTCAGATGAGATGCTACTGACGCAACTTAATTTGCTCAGTGACCTACTTTTCAGTTATTGACAAAAATGACTTTGTTCGGTGTAATTCATTCAAAGTAGGATTATATCTCTTCTATTCATTTTTAACTCTGTAAATGATGCATTGCACTTGTGTGTGTGTTTTTTTTTTCCCTCGTCAGACGAGCAAATGCATGACTAACTTCAATACTGTTGAGTTATGCCCCGCCGGGGAGTGGGGTGGGCTGTGGAGATCTTTTCAGACAAAAAGCTGAATCATCATCACGAGGTTCATGGCCCGTCGTCGTCGTCGTCGGTCGCGGGAAATCCCCTATCTATCAAGAGGTGACCGACGGCAGAACCTGTAAATAAATAGTCCTCGATGGGTAAAAAGATAAAACCCTTCCCCGCGACTAGCCAGCGCAGCTCTAGGCCAACATATATAGACCGAAAGGGGGATGGATGTCCGGCCGTTAATTTCAAAATCAGTCTCCAAAATCATATCTTAATTTAAAAAATTGAAATTTTAATCAATTATTTACTGAGACTTTCCAATTTTTACTGATGCGATCATTGTTGTATTTTTTTCATAATATATATATAATTTTTATTTACACAACCCATTTACAAGATTTTATGACGACAAACGATGTTGAATCGCCCCCCAACTAATTTAATGGGTAGTTTTTATGAAAAATAACAATAAAACGAATTTATTTGCCGGACCATAGCCTTGCCCATACACCGGGTTCACGCAGGGATGTGTGGAGGTTAGGTACGGTGGGCGGTGATCCAGTTTGGCTCCTCCTTTTGGCGCTATTCTCCGCCAGCCTTCAGCTTAGGTGCTTAGTTATCTCGCCTCACAATAAATAATATTTCTTTTCCTTTCTTTTAAAAAAATAAGTGCAAGTGGTAATAATTACCAATAAATAAAAAGACAAACAAAGATATTATTAAATTAGAATTTGCTATATTAGTGGATGGCCTCCACGATGTTGTCCTTTGGCTCTTCAAGCACTACGAAAGATTATCCGAGTCAGAGAGAGTGGAGCTGTTTGTCTCCCGAGAATCTTTTATGGAAAGTCTCGTCCTCTGAAAGTCGCCTGTGGCCTCTGAACCGCCTGTGCAAGTACGTCTGCTGCATTGAGCTTGAAACCAATAGCCTTCGTTTCACGTTAGCGGCCTTCCTTTCTGACGCCTCGTGAACTTGTTTTCTTCTGTGAATGTATCATTTTGCCAGACCCGGATGGGTACTTGAATTGAGTCCATGCTTTTACGTTTTTCTATCTGAAAAAAAGCCGACTCTGTACGCGTCCTTGCTGAGGTTCAGTTCTTCTGCTGATGGGTCGGAAGTATGTTTTGAAGTTTCCTTGTGAAAAATCTGGTCTTTGCTGCTTGTAGTTAATGATTGCTGTTTCATCTCAGTTCTTTGTCTAAATTAGCTCGCTCCATCAGCCGATGGATCCGAAGAGAGCCAAGGAATCGTCGGAATCTGCCGAGTTTGTTGGTACGTTCCCATTACCTGACGAGGTTCTGGAGCGAATCCTCTCGTTACTGGACTCCCACAAGGACCGGAGCTCGGCCTCCCTCGTCTCCAAGGCCTGGTACGACGCCGAGAGGTGGTCCCGATCCTGCGTCTTTATCGGGAACTGCTACTCGGTCTCTCCAGAGATCATGGTCCGTCGATTCCCAAAGATCCGGAGGGTGATCCTTAAAGGGAAGCCGAGGTTTTCGGACTTCAACCTCGTCCCGCAGAACTGGGGCGCTGATATCCAATCGTGGCTACTCGTCTTCGCCGATCATTACCCTTTCCTCGAGGAGCTGAGGCTCAAGAGGATGACTGTGACTGATCAAAGTCTGGAGTTCTTGGCCCTGAAATTCCACCATTTTAAATCGCTTTCGCTGCTGAGCTGCGATGGTTTTAGCACGGATGGGCTCGCCGCCATTGCCACTCACTGCCGGTAAGGAAAGAACATTTCTAACTCCTCGCTATACTTATCACAGATCTCGTTGATTTTCTTTGATAGTCTTTTAGAAAACTTTTGTAAGTTCCGTGTTAATCTTATTTGTCTTCTGATTGGTCTTGAAAGTCTTTCTCTTGCTAGAAGATCTGGGAAATGTAGAATTGAATTTGTGAGCAAATGGATTCTTTCTTTGAGTTTGATTGGTGAAGCAAAATCCATGGTGAATCGCAGATATTCTGCATCAAGGCCTGGTGTCTTGGAAATAAATTTTACGAGGTTTCTGTTCATGGGAGACGATAAAATTCAATAATTTAATGTATTTTGAGCGTGAATATTTTTCAAATCACGATTATATACTCACATTTCAATAAATTTTACGACTAAACACTACTATTCTTCTTATAAAATGAACTAAAATTGCAGGTCGCACAAAAGAAACGTTAACATGAAAGTAAGCCGAGGGTACAGATGTCTGGAGTGGGATTCCGCTTTTCTTTTGCTCCATTTCTTTGTGTACCTTTTTCTCTCCTTTTTTTTTCTGTTCCTTTTTCGATGTGACGTCTGACCTGTTAATCTAGCATTTTAATGGGTGGACATATAATTGAGGTCATCCCACGCAGAGGGAATTATCCTGATTTTTTTTGGGGTGTTTGTGGGTGCAAGCAAAGCAGAGCATATGCTTGGTGCTGCTGCTGCACGTCGCAATTATTTGACAAAAGGTTCCCGCACTCGAAATGACTGAAAATGGACGAACTACACTCATTAAAATTTATTGCGCTATGATTCTCTATGGTGCCAAGTTGTTGGATGATGTGGCCTCAGTTAATGAGTCGCAGATGTAGCAGCATATGTTGACTCTTGATGTCTGGGTCAGATTTATCCTCTGACTTGATCATGGTATAATATTCTCTTCCTGTTTGAACAAGGAGCATCACTTCCTAACTCTTTAATCAATGAAACTAACATAAGAAAGATTTTATGATGAAACAATTATCTTCATCTTGTTTTGATGAGCCAAGGGATCGAGCATGCCAGCTTTTCTTTTGAACGGAAAAGAAATATGCCATATTTCACTCCATAGATGGGAACTTCTGTAAAGAGAACATACTTCAGAATGGATTTTCTGAACTATTTGCTTGTGTAATGTTTTTTATTGTGGTTGCTTATAGCCAGCTGTCCTTATACTTCCCCGATTTTATATTTGATTGATTTGATGGAGTTTCCCAGGGTTATAGTGGATCTAAAACTAGAAACTATAATTCTAAGGAAGAGATTACCTGTGCTTAAAATGCATTGAGCATGTGAATTGTTGGGTAGCTAATGAAGAGATTGCATAACTTCTGGAATGGTCCTGGAATGTGAAAAACTCCTTTACTGGTTGATCAATGAGTATCTTGCTCCTCACATTTGCCTCTTTCTTTGAAACAGGAACTTGACTGAGCTCGATATTCAGGAAAATGGCATAGATGACATTAGTGGCAAGTGGTTGAATTGTTTTCCTAGTAACTTCACTTCTTTAGAAGTGCTGAACTTTGCAAGCCTTACCAGTGAGGTCAACTTTGACTCTCTTGAGAGGCTTGTCACCCGGTGCAACTCACTTAGGATCTTAAAGGTTAATCAGACCATTACATTGGATCAGCTGCAGAGACTCCTTGTCCGTGCTCCACAGCTAACGGAGCTTGGTTCTGGTTCATTCCTCCAAGATCTTACATCTCAGCAATATACGGATCTTGAAACAGCGTTCAGAGGGTGCAGGAATTTACAGACACTGTCTGGTTTATCAGAGGCTACGTCACTACATCTTCCTGCTCTTTATCCTGCTTGTGCGAATCTGACTTTCTTGAATCTGAGCTATGCTGATCTGCAAAGTGAGGAACTTGCTAAGCTTCTTGCTCACTGCCCGCTTCTTCAGCGCCTCTGGGTACAAGTTATCACTGAAACCCCCTTCCTTCATTCTTCAAGGAAAAAATATTGTTCTGCAAATTTTTGGATAAGATAATTGGGCACAAGCAAAATGAAATCTCTGATATATGTTTTCTCTTTGAGTGGTGACTGCAATTGCTCTAGTTCAAGCTTTCTTATAAATAAAGATGATCTGTTGGGCATTGTCTATTCTTTCCACGTTTGCTGCATACTCTAGGAGGTAGCCTCCGTTGAATTTCTCATCTTCATCGTGGAAAAAGATTCAACCCTCCTCTGGCGCCTAAATTCCATTCTGTGAAACTTCTGTCGTCTTTGACCTCTCACTGTCCTCTTCATGTTTTACCTGCTTTTGCAGGTTCTAAAATAGTTTTTCAGTTCTTCAAAAATTTCTTCCTGGAAATAGTAAGTTCAGGAAAAACTTGTGTTTCACCTAAAGAATGACTTTTAGTTGATCATTGAAATCTCCAGGGTCACTGGGAAGTTCCAGTGATGCCAGAAACGACTGAAAGATGGTTTCTAATCCACTTTTATTTGTATACCAGTCAAAAGTGACTAGAGAAAAATATCTTCCTGGTGTAACATTACATCGATCCATAATGCAGGTCCTTGACACTGTGGAAGACAAAGGCCTTGAGGCAGTTGGACAAAACTGCTCTCTCCTTGAGGAGCTCCGGGTCTTCCCTGCCCACCCTTTTGACCGGGAAAATGACCACGGAGTGACTGAGTTGGGGTTCCTTGCTGTCTCCCATGGGTGTAGGAAACTCCACTATGTACTCTATTTCTGCCACCAGATGACAAATGCTGCAGTTGCAACAGTTGTTCGGAACTGCCCCGACTTCACTCATTTCCGCCTGTGCATCATGAATCCAGGCCAACGTGATTACCTGACCAATGAACCCATGGATGAAGCCTTTGGGGCTGTTGTCAAGAATTGCCCTAAGCTCCAGAGGCTTGCAGTCTCAGGCCTACTGACAGACCTAACCTTCGAGTACATTGGAATGTATGCAAAGAACCTGGAGACTCTTTCGGTGGCTTTTGCTGGGAGCAGCGACTGGGGAATGCAGTGTGTCCTGGAGGGTTGTCCAAGGCTCAGGAAACTCGAGATAAGGGATTGTCCCTTCGGGGATAAGGCACTCTTATCAGGGTTGGAGAGGTACGAGTCAATGAGGTCCCTTTGGATGTCTGCCTGCAAGGTCACAATGAATGGGTGTAGGTCGCTGGCGAGGGAGATGCCTAGGTTGAACGTCGAGGTGATGAATGATGAGGAAAGTGATGATGGGCACGCTTATAAAGTGTACGTTTATCGGTCTGTTGCAGGGCCAAGGAGCGATGCTCCAGCATTTGTTTTGACTCTTTGAACTGAGAATCAGGGGTAGCCTATCATCTTCCTCTCTTGTTAAATTGCATATATTCGCTATGATTGTTCAAATTTTTGCATGGTTAGCTCTCGAGTTTTCACTTGGGTAGATATCAATACCATACTTCTCTAAGTTGATGAAAACTCAATGATGCAGTTATAAATTTTTTTCCTGCCAACTCAAGATTGCAACTTAATGGTCAAGTGATGGAGAAAGCACCTATGTTATATTATTCATGCTACATATGCTGGTGAGGTTAAAGTAGGTTAGGAGTATTGGCGATTAATCTTCATATTTACATCTACACTATCAAGCCAACCCGTTTTTTCTATCCCCTAATATTTCTACAGGTTGGATTGCGCATCTATAATGCTGACAACATCAGCTGAAATTTGCAGCTTCATTCTTCAGACTTTCACGCTGTCACATTCGTTTTCCCTGTCAATAAGGGTGGAGATTGTTGATCTGCGAATTTTCTCAGCTTAGAATGGAGAGAATATTGAGATAAGCAGGGGGGAAGCATAAAAGCCAAAACCAGACCCCCCTATTCGTTGAAGCATCTTCCTGCTGCGGTATTGCAGGTTGTCCAGTTTATAGCCTTTGAGGCGGGGTCTGAAAGGACCGGATGCCCAAAGAAGCTGTGCTCGAGACTGTTCTTCACAGGAAAAGCATCTTTCAGTTCCCATGAAACTAAACTACCCTCACCGGACCTGCCTCTTTTGATGCGCTGGGCAGAATTACCAAATCCACGTGGAAAATTTGAATGCAAGAAAGGTCATCCATCGCCAAAAGCACCACTTAACCCCTGGATTATCCTGTTGTTGACTTCCAAATCCGAACGGGTGAGAACTGAAAGGCAGGGCAAGTTTTGTATGAGCTGGTGGACGACTGGATCAGACATAGCAACGCGTGGAAATGGATCCGTTCAATGCAGAACTTCGTATCCTTCACTCAACGCGGCTTCACGTGATCCAATGCCTACACTCGCCGAATTTACACCCAGATAGGGCAAAAATTGTATGGGACGGAATTACTGTCTCCCCTTCATTAACTATGTTCATATGGCATGTCTGGTTGTTTCAGGACACGACCAATTTCAAGACCGCAAACCATGGGTTCTCTCCTCGAACTAGTTCTATACACCTCAAACTGAGCTTGCTACTCATCACAGGTTTTTTCCACCAACTGTCCCAAAAAGGAATTAAATTATTTGCCGGTCAAGATTAAAAGGTTGAGGATCGATCTGCTCCATACCGAGAGAGCTCATCACAATAGACAAGTCACCAAACATAAACTACCTGTGATTTCCTTTGATTGTGGAATGATCGGCTCTTTGACACCCAAAATCCATCACCCAAAACCGCTGGGTTGGTAATTTTGAGATCACTGAATCCCGTGAACATGCCTAATACCTTCCCCTTGCAAGACCCGTGTGGAAATCACGATGCGCGACACTTACCTTCACCGAACAAGTGTTCATGGGGATCATCGTTTTAGAGGCAAAGGAACGTGGGGTTGGCTCTGAAAGTGTTGCTGCTTTATTCTTCTTTATATTTGGGGGTTCTCCACCGAGGAGGGGCCAAGCCTGCCCAGCTCCTCGTGACCCTTAAATGTGTCCCTCTGTGCAGCTGTTGACCGACAGCTGCCGGAATTTTATTTTCTTATATTTGCGTCTGAACATTTTTCATTCGACAAACAATGTCATATATTAGTCGTACTTCCGAGCTAACATCGACGGTGGTGATTGACGCGTCTGACTAAACGCGAATTGTGAATAGTAAGTAGATCACGTTACAAAACAGTGGATGTCGCATGTATACAAGCTCTAATTGATTATTATTTTTTCTGAATTAATATTTCTTTTTATGAACCATAGACAAAAGAGTATGACTGATTAAAATTTGTACTTCTAATTCCAATTAACAGTGTCCTAGTATATAAGAACTTAACATGCGGAATCCATCGATTCTTTAGTTGTTTTTAATATATCAATTAACGTAGGAGTTGGTCGTTTCGGTATATTTAACCTGTACGATGTGACATGAAACTGACTGTTACACTCGAAGGGATTGGGAACAAAGTCCACAACCCTTTACCAATCCATCGAATTAATCTTGTAAACACGATGAGCACGTTCACCTAAAACCTACCTTATATAGTTGCGACTTACATGCCCACAAGGGACCAATGGAAACTGAACGACTCTGATACAGACAATTTGGTGTTCAAAAAGTTACTGTACGTTAAGCAATGTAGTCTCGGTTTTGATAAGCTTGATAAGCTTGCATAAAGGAGAAACTCTTTAAATTACGGATTATTTCTGTTCATAAAATCCAAATTAGGGATCTTAGTTAAGAAGGAGGACATCAACCATCCCATACTATATCAATAATACGTCCTTTGAGGTCTATTGTATTGGTAAAATGTCAATTTTCCGATCTTATTCCGGTCAAATTGGAACGTAGGAGAAGGCTTTGGACCATGACGACGAACAAGAATGGACCGTGAGTCCTCTGCAAACCCTAAGACAGACTTACCAGTGGACTGTGAGTCCTAATCATCAAATATAGGTTTTGGTAATCTGTCGCATTCGAAATTCGGGATCAACATCACCAACGCCTGTTTATGCAACATGTGTGTAGATCTGCTCACTGTTGATTTCAAGATGTATTCGTGCTAACAAACCATCGCTCTAATTGAACCATATAAACACAAAGATCACTCGGTATACTGTCGATCAACTAGAATTAAGAATATATGTATGTATCTCTCCTCGAGCCGTAAAGCTCTTCTGAGCTTCACCGACCCGGATTAGCTCTCCATCAATGACCAGTTCGAATGGGATAGATACCGTACTGATGCGTTTCGTTTCAAAAGCTCATACGAAACGATCTAATTTTGACCTAGAAATCACTCGACCTAATTGTTTTCTAGTCCGATCTAAACAGTCACATCTATGCCTGCAACCGTCAGATTTTCTTTTGCGGGAGGCTTTGATTGGTTGGCATTGTCAGGGTCTTGTATTCTTTTTATTTATTTACATCAAATTTGGAATTTCAATTAATCCAATTTTAAGTTTATTTAATTAACTAACAAAAAAAATCTTTAAATGATAATTTTTTAAATTTAAATTTAAATAATTTGATTAATTGAAAAGTAAGACTTTTTTTATTTAATGTATATGAATATGATAGACATCATTTTTTTTATTTTTGTATAGTTTATATGATATTTAAGAGTCTACTTAACCATGATTAATTTATATTCGAGTCAAATTAGTTACTACTAATAAGCATAACTCTTCAAATATAAATTCTTTACATTCACATAATTCAAGCCAATATCTTATTTAAAAAAAGATATATGTATTGAATCATATATTAGTTAGTTGTTCGGAGTTTATATTTTGATAGTGAATTATATATATATATACACACACGTTGTCATGTATAATTACAACCTATTAGTCCTTATCATCAAGCAATATATATGTACATAGAATACCTCGGTTTACGTTGTAGATATATATATATATATATATAGATTATATCTACACATCGAGCCTACAAATTTAGCTAGTCCAGATTAAATTAGATGCGAAAATGATACCCGATTAGCAGCTATTGATTAAGGAGTAACATTTTCCTTCACGTATTTTTTTTAAAAATTCATGTGATCATTAGGATTCGAGACCTAAGTTATGGGGGGAAATTAAGATAATGCTGCTCTTCAAAGCTATGGTATTTTTCCAGGCTGTGTTTTCTCGTCGGAATCTCCCCTCTTTGCTACTCAAAGCTGTGCCTCGACCAATCCTTTATATATGTGTGTGTATATATATATATATATATAAAGATCATTAAAAAAAAGAGAATTTGAGGCACTATATTTATATACATATACATATATGATGTGATTAATTAAATTTCTACCTACCCTCTTTGCATTAAACAAAGATGGCCCGCCAGTAACCTTTTGGAACATTTATATGCATCACCCGGTCTGTCATCATCTTTTTACTAGAAATTTAATCTACCGTGACAAATTTGGGTTCAAACAAAGCCGATCCATCGAAATACACGACACGATTTTCCGTCAGATTCACTCCAATGCCGGTACATACATACGCTGACCATGCAATTCTGTTCTCAAGAGAATGAATGAAATTTGATTTTACCGATACCGTCTGTTCATCGTATATGTCTCACAACCGTACATATATAGGTCGATCTCTGGATAGTGTCATATATAGTTCACTCAGTCTCAAAGAATTTCCAGGACTCTGTTCGACCTGTGTCGGTCTAGGTAATTTTATGATGAGTATGTGTACATATATGCAGCATGGTATGGTTCATTCAAACTCAAAAGGATTTTCACGGCTCCATCGAGTGGTCAGTGGATCTAGCTCTCCAGTTTTATGATCTGTAACAGATATATATATATATATATCGATGCACATGCAAGTCTTTCGCAGCTGGATAATTAGTGATCAATAAAATAACATGCAATCAGTGTCTTTTAGCTAATTATTAATTAATCAATGTGCAATGTATATATGAGCATGTATGGAAATTAAGACTGTATGTATGTATGTGATTGAAGCCCATGTGCATACGATTAGTTAACCGCGAGGAGGCAAGATGGAAAAGGACAATGAAGGACACGAGACCAAACAATGTTATCCGATGGAGTCCCTTAAACACCAGCAGCAAAGATCGAAATTGCCCTTTTTATATACAGAAAAGGTGAAAAAAAAGAGAGAAGAACACATACTGCCTCTCACATAAGACAAAGGACAAGGATTATCGATCGCCGACCTTCTTATTCATCCTCCCCCCTTTTGCCCCCTAATCCCTTTATGGGTTCACTTTCATGGGGAAAAAAAGTTTTCTAAAAGATTTTTGGTACACTCCAAATGAAATTTAGAAATTCGGTAAGTTTTAATAAATCCGAGCTCAAGATGGGTTAACTTACAATATAAGAAGTAACATTAGTCTAATCGTAACTATTCTCTAATCATAAGATTTAATTATGAAATCTTACTTTTAAAAATCAGTAATAACTAATTTTCGGTTTAAACGTGTTAATGATTACACAATGAGATTAACTTAGTTGGGGCTCAAGCCGCATGTGAAGATAATTGAAGTGAACAAGAAAATGATGACCCATCCGTGACATGGAGGATGACATATGTTAGGGAACTTTCACGGTATATGTGAATGTGAAGGGGTCACCAACCATCCCATAGATGTGGCATTCGATTTAGTAACATCCCATTCGATATCATCTATTAAAAGGGATGAGAAAAAAGAAATTAATCTAATATTGATGGGATCAGTTTAGTAAGTTAGACATGCGAATCATATCATTATCTTCTTGCTAATTAGTGACAAATGGCCAACACGTATTTCAGAAATTGGATTGAATTTTAAGAATAATTTCAAAATAAGCACATGACTTATGAGAGTTAGACCAAACTTCTTAGAAGTAGTTGTTTCTAGAGTTCCTTCCTTTTCCCTTTCCACGAGAGAGCCATGATCCTTTACCTTTACCTTTACCTTTACCTTTTCCTTGCTACTACAGAAAGAGAAAGGTGTAAAATATGAGGGTTAAAAGAAGTACAACGGGTAATAAGTGAATTGAGAACTCGATTAATTTAAGTCGAGAATAATATCATTATATAATATTTCTCTCGGTCCCTTTACTTAATCAACCAAGTTCCTTAAGAAATGAGAGCTTAACTATCCAACAACAGTGAGTGCTTTGCAGATGGTAGATGCCCCTTTGAGTTTGCCTTTCTTTCGGCTTTTATGGCTAGGCCTTTCACTAGCAAGTAGTGGCCACTTCACAAGAAAAGAATGAAAGAGGGGCCCTTTTTCTTCATAAAATATGCTCATGAAATTCCACCTTTCTTCTAAAATTTGGACGTGGCAATTAATTAAAAAGTCCAGCTGATACAGGCATCCGCGGATAGAGAAGCTTCACATGTCGGAGAGATGGATGATATGTCACCCCCCACAATTAACTTCTTCATTTTAATGACATCCGATTAATTCAACACTAAGTAAAGTCAATAAATAAGAATTCCATTCTAGACTCAAACATGTTACTTCATAAAAAAAAAAATTTAAAATAGTAAACAATCATAATTACATGCCCTTTTTGGCCCATATGTAAGTAGTGGTCTTAAACAATTGTATAATATACTCACTCTTTGGGAAACTAATGGCATTATGGCATGGAACTGTCCCCTCACTTCCTGCTCTCTAAGGCTCTTCTAGTTCTAGGGGGAATCTTGGTTCGGAAGCTATTCATTGGTTGGGGGCACGTAAATATACAATTCATCACTTAGAGGAAATGGAAAATATTGGGTAAAAATCTTTCAATAGTTAAATGTAGGCAAAAGCCGCATTTTCCCATCCCCCCCTTCGGGGCATAGATGGAATGCCGCCCTCCAATTGATTCGCACCTCAAAAAATACCCACATAATTAATAATTTTATAAAGCCAAAAATAAGAAAGGAAAATTAGTCTTTTTTTTAAAAAGTGATTGTGAAATAGCAAAAGTGAAAGCATCTAGAACCAATCCTCCTCTTTATATTTTCGTGGGCATTTTTCAGTTCTATTGAACTTTATAAGGACGTCAACAAAAAATTGCTGGAGATATCACGGGATCCGTTGACATAAATTGTTGCGACCCTCCTCCTCTAAAAACATAATTTAAGTATTATAAATAAAAAAAATTATAATTTAAAATATTTTATTTATAAATAAATTAACTCAATTTAACCATCAAATAATTAGAACTTATAAAATTTTTGAATCCCGAGGAAAATGCTTCTCATGTATCATACAAATGGCAAAATAAAGGGGTAGTAATAATAATTGGTAATTATTAATTAATTGATGTCCCTTTTCTCCATCTTTTCCACTAACACGTATAAGTCAACATCTCAGCCGGGCTATGCTATTCTTCAAGCCCTAAGGTTTTCCAAGTCGCTTTTAAAAAGTTATTTTGTAGTAAAAATTTTCAATTTATTTAAGAAAATAAAATTACTATAAATTATGGGGGAAAAAAAGGAAAAGAATTCCTGGTATTAACTGGAAATTCAACCAATTAATTGACTTAAAAGAGGGAAAATGAAGTTGTCAAAATGGCAGCATATGGTGCCCTCAAGAGACGGATACAAGTAATTAACTTCCAACATAAGCTACCTAACGCGATCGTCTTGGCAGGTTGAAAGTTGATGAGGGGAATGGACAAAACGGATAATTCCTTCCAGCCGAAATTTGACATGGTACCAAGTTTTTTCTTTTTTTTTTTACCGTGTGACCGTCTCATATCTCAGAGAGCCGAGTATCAAAGTCGTGGTCACGGTCACGGGCAATATATGGACAATTATTAAGGATGAACACAAAAGAGCAACGAACAAATATTATGGCTCAGGATGTCAGTTGCATTTAAAATCATTCGTGCACTAGATGGTAAATTTAGATGATAAACTCTTAAAAGGAGTCGAATAGGATTTATTCTTATAAATCGAATTATGAGATTACTGATATAATGATTATTTTATTTTATTATGAGTTGGTGGATATAATTTAATATTTTATTTGTTAATCAAGGTGTTATTTAAAATATTAATTGCGAAAAGTTTGTTTTCTTTAATATTAATGGATGCTGAAAAAAAGAAAATTGTTTGAGGAATTAAGAAAAATGAGTTTGGGGGAAAGGAAAATCCAGTAGAAACAGTTGCCGGCCAGCACCACACCACCATATCTTTAACTAGTGTTAATGTCCTCATCATCATCTTCATCTTCGTCTTCGTCTTCGTCTTCGTCCGCCATTGAAACAATGCTTTACCTCAACGGCCTCCTCCTTTAAGATCTGCTCCCAACTCCCACCATACCCAAATAGTCTCTCACCCTCATAATTACTCGAATGCCCCCACTTGCCCCTTCCATCTCCTCCTCAACTGAACCATGTTAGTCCTCTTCCTCTCTCCTCTTTCTTCCATAACACACAGAAGTGTCCGTTCTTGTGAGTCCCCAAGAAGCACAGCGACAGGGCCCTAAACCTTCAAGCTTTCTCAAAAAAGAGAAAATGGTGTAACTTTGCCCTTCCTCTCCGGTCAACAATGAGACAAGAAACCGGCTTCGTTCAAGATTCAAGAAACGCTCAGGAGACGAGGCCCGCCCTGAAGCTGTGCGTTGAGAGATTATCTTCCCTCATCTCACTCACCCATTCCATCAGGGTCTTTGCAGTGAAATGGCAGCTCATAAGGAACAAGCTCGAGGAGCTCAACTCGGGGCTCATCTCCGCGGATACCTCGGACCAGAACTCGGTGGTCTCGGGACTAATTGGGGCGGTGATGGCGACCGTGGCTGAAAGCTTCGATCTTGCGCGTCGGTGTGTGGATCTCTCCTACAGCGGGAAGCTCCTGATGCAGAGTGACCTCGACATTGTCTTCGCTAAGTTCGACCGCCATGTGAAGAGCTTGAACGAAATCTACTGCTCAGGTATTTTGACTCCCGGGCACGCCCTTATTGTGTCGAAACCCGGGATTGGTGCTGGCAAGGATGATATGAGGTTCTATGTTAGGGATTTGCTCACTAGGATGAGGATTGGTGACACTGATATGAAGAGGCAAGCTTTAGTCAGTTTGCTTGAGGTTGTCAGAGAGGATGATAAGTATGTGAAGATAGTTGTGGAAATTGGGGACGTTGTAGGTGTGCTAGTGGGCTTTCTCGGCGTTCCAGAACCTGCGATTCGAGAGCTGTCCACCAAGGTAATCTCGGTAATCGCAGGGTTCGATTCATACAAGGGGACCTTGGTCACTTATGGGGTTATTGCTCCATTGGTTTGGGTTGTTGAGGGCGGGTCCCCGGATGGGAAGAAATGGGCCTCAAGGTGCCTGATAAAACTGACCCAGAACGCTGACAATGCATGGTCGGTTTCAGCACATGGAGGCGTAACAGCTCTGTTGAAGATATGCTCGAGCGAGTGTTCCACGGCCGAACTGATTGGACCTTCTTGTGGAGTCTTGAGAAATGTTGCCACTGTGGAGGAGATAAAGCGGTTCATGGTTGAAGAAGGAGCAGTGTCAATATTCATCAGGCTTGTGAGGTCGAAGGACGATATAGTGCAGATGAACTCGATGGAGTTCCTCCAAACAATAGCTTCAGGTGATGAGATTACTCGGCAAATGATCATTAAAGAGGGGGGAATTCAGGCCTTCCTAAGGATCTTGGATCCACTCATGATGCAGTCATCCAAGTCCCGAGAGGTTGCCCTTCGAGTGATTGAGAATCTGTTTTTCTCTTCAGCAAGATGCATAGACATGCTGGTGAATTTTGGGTTCATGGAGCTTTTACTGCATTATCTTCGGAATGGGGAGGCCTCAGTCCAAGAAATAGTCCTGAAAGTGGCCACGAGGCTCTGTTCCACTTCAGAGGAGGCCAAGAAATTGCTGGGAGATGCAGGTTTCATGTCTGAGTTCATGAAGTTCCTTGACGCAAAGTCATTCGAGGTCCGTGAAATGGCAGCAGAGGCTCTCTCCAGCATGGTCATGGTCCCCAAAAACAGGAAGCGGTTTGTGCAGGAGGACCAGAACATCAGGTTCCTCCTACGGTTGCTTGACCCTGAGGAAGGGAACCTGGGTTACAAGAAGTTCTTGCTGTCCACCCTAATAGCTATCTCTAACTGCAATAACGGGAGGAGAAAGATTGTGAATTCTGCACATCTCAAGAACATCGAGAAGCTTGCGGCTGCTGAGGTCTCTGAAGCGAAGAAGCTCATCAGGAAGCTCTCAACTAACAGGTTCAGGAGCATGTTAAGTGGGATGTGGCATCCTTAATCCTTGTTCCTTTTTCTCTTTCTCTTTTCTTTTCTATTTTTTTTTCTGTGTCTATTCCATGTATATGTCTACATAAGTGAATTCCTAGTTTTGTTAGAAATGCTCACTTCTCACCTCGTTTTGTCTCTGCACCTCTTTCTGTTGGAAACAGCTTCATAATGGCTTTTTTCTTTTGTTTCCCCTTCTCTTTTTGTTCATAAGATTGTATGATTACAGCAGATTAGCACGTTGCAGAAGCAATAAAAATGGCTGCCAGAGCATTTGTGCTTTTGCTTTCAAGACATGCTATCCTAGGAACTGTTGTGATGATGCAATTACAGTTCTATGAACCAAGAGGAGACAAAAAAAAGACAAATAAGTACATGATGTTGTATTTACTTGGGTTCACAAGGTATGGCAGTGATCGGAAATGGAAAAATATAAGACGTTCTACTGATGATAATAGGATTTGAGCTCTTGGTATCACGGGTCCAATTGAGGATCTCTAGATTCAGTATCAAAGGTGAGGTTACTGTTCATATTCTCTCTAACAATAAGAAAATAAGATGGGGAAGTGTACGCTTGTTTGTATGTATTTGGAGGAGAGCACATGGAGCATGGAGAAAGCATGTGAAGTGTAGACATCAAGGCTTTTGTTCAGTCCAACATTTGGGAATTGAGGGATGAAGAAGACAGGGATGGGATGATGGTTCCCCTTCTGAATTTTGCTTGTCCTTTTCGTTGGACGCTGTCCCCACTCCTTAAAGCTCTGGCTATGGTTTTTTTATGTCTCCTTATCCGAATGCCTGGCTTTTTTTTTTTTTAATAATAGCAATTGATCTAATTTAACAATCTAATTTCTAAAATTCTAAATCGTCATATGGTAGTTAGATCTAGAGTTATGAGCATTACATTCACGCATCAAGGTTAGCATGGGTGTTAATATGAGCCCAAGTACTAATTGCACAACCATGAAAATCAGCAATCGGTTGGTCGAAATTGAATCCCTCTAGATCAGAAGTTTTTATAATTACCAGTGAATCGAAGCGTCCACGTGCAGAGATAGAGATCTTCATAGCCGCATGCCCTCATCGGCAGCCATCATGGACAGTAGCAAGTTGTCCCTCAAACTGCCCATCGTGCCTTGCTTGACTCCTGAATAGCAATCGAGGCTTAATCTCCTAAATGTATGGACATGGAGATCGGCCCTCGTTGCCTAGGTTCCAAGTCTGCTGATACAGCAATCGGTGCTTCCCGAGCTATCTGACATGGCTTCCGTTGTCTATAGCTGCAAAGCGTCGGAGACTGGCCTTTTGGCATCTCAGCAGATCTTTCCCTCGACTGCAGCAACATTGAACAGGTGAATTAGTATGATGTACTGTATTGATGCGTCAGCTGCAGTGTTTTGGTTATGACGATAATAATAAAGCCCAGTGGAGTTTGTCCATCTACTATGATCCCTTTAGCAACAAGCATGTGATCAGTGAGTGGGCACACAGTAGATAGATTTCTTAATATTTGCTACGGTGGTGTTCCTTTCATGGTAATACACCATGGATTATAATGGTAATGTTTAGTTGTATAGTTTATCGTTGCATGGGATCATGCAAAAACGTAACATTGTTGTTGATGGTCTTGATGTCCAAGAGCACGTCGAGTTCTTGGGTTGCAATTAACTTCACGACTATGTTTATTTATACTCGTCAAACTTTCCTGTATATTTCCAAGCACGTCAGTCTCACATTTGGCATGTAATGAAAGATGACTTTACTATGGCAAAAGCTTTCATAATAATGTTAACATTTTCAAAAAATCTAAAAAAAGAAAAAGAAAAATCTAACCAAATGTCCCAAATTACGAGGAACCATTCCCAATTTCCAATCAAAGTGACATTAGTGACACCGGGCCGCTGCCCTTAGCCAACTCCGAGTTGGGCTTATAAATTTGTTCTTCAATTCAAGCAAGTTGGGCCCTTTCGAGTAATCCGGCAAACCGTGTTTGTCGTGGAAGGATATGTCTGATTGTCTCTCAACAATCCAAATGAAGTTTCACTCCATGTGATCGGATTAGGTATAATACGTTACTTTCCAGTGAATAAAGGAGAAATCCCGGTAATGGTTGTGTTTCCCATCTAATCCAAAAGAATCTCCCAACGGACACTTTCCGAAGATCGGCATCTCGGCATCAATGGCTACTGCGAGTGTTCATTTTAGGCCAGGCTGACTGGTGAATCAGTTCGTTGTCTTCACTCTTCAGGCCCTTCGATCACATATGGCTCTGTCTCATGAGAAGGCGGTCGTTTCTCTGCCAACGAGAAAGATGAAGTCTTCCTAAGCGTGATCGTGATCGTGATCGAGAGGACAGTGACGTAGATCTTGTAAAATCGTACACAAGTCCGTGCGGTACAAAAATCGAGTGTTGTCCGGTTTTAAAAACTATGGATGGGACTCCCCGGGTGCACCTTGTCGGTGCACGGTGTGCGTGGGATGATCATTCGAGTCCGGTTTACTCTGATCAAGAATCGTCAAAAACCCCAGACGTTTTAACCATCGGTGGTCGGGCTCGTCTTTTTGGCGTCTTGGCTTTTTAAGTAATTGTCTGGTCCATGTGGATATATGCACGTGCCTCTCTACCCATCTACAAGAAACAGACTCCCTCAAGAAGTCCAAAGGGGCAGCCTAGGCCTATGACACCAGAGTCTCGTCTACATAGCCCATAGGGCCTCGTGACCAACACAAAGGCTAATGGGATCTCCATGTAATTTAATATCTTTTTTTTTTTTATAAACTAAATAATAAACTCTATAAATAAAGTTTTTTATTACTTAAAAGAGGTGAAAGGGAAATAAAAGGTGTCCAACGGGAAAAGCATGCGGCACTGCAGCAGAGAAAGTTTACCATCTTTGCACTAATGAAGCTAGATAGGCTAATTTATTGAGCTATGAGGGGCCAGTGTGTGGAAAATAGCAAATTGATAATCGTTCCTTTCTCTCCGTATGGTGACTGGAATGTACCGTGTTGCTTCCACGAACCCATGGATGGTCCCTTTCATCCAAAATGCCATATACCTTTCTCTACATGTCTACTATATATAATTTGTTTTAAGAATTTTCTATTCAAGATATATTAATCGACTAAGGTTAAAATTCTAAATTTCCAAGACTAGAGGGTATGGCGGGGCTTTGACTTCGTTCAGGCATAATCGTAATATGTTTTTGATCTTGGTCGAGATCAAGAGAGACTGGCTAGCTAGGACGCAACCGAGGATACCATCTGTAGTTTTATACCGCTTCGATCCGATGGAAGCAAAGCAGCAGTGGGCAACGACTTCGACCGTACTGTCCGAACATGAGAATCCGGGTGTTGTGGATTCGATGGCTCCATGCTTTCCCATTGCCCTCTATCCCTTAACCGAGGAGGACCAATTCGATATTGGGATAGGCACCCTACCTTCTCTTCTCTCTCCCAGTCGGTTGACAATCTAAGGTGTCAGTGGCACTTCTATATATATATATTTTATGTGATATGTTAGGGTTAGAGATATTTGACAGGATGATACAATTTTACTGAACTCTGGAATCAAGTAATCAAAATGGAAGCAACAGCCACGAGTTAGGTGGTCAGATGGAGTGAGTAATATTTTGAATTTATCTTACTGGTTTAACATTTATTCACTTTCACTTATAGTAATATATCCAATTGTTTTTCCTTTTGAATGAAAAAAATTATATTAATAGCCAAAATGACTTAAATATAAGATAATTAAGATTTATTTAAAACTTAAATATCATCTAATGAATGTCAAAATTACTATTAACAGTGCAGTAAAAGTAATCTCAGGTACGATGAGCTTTTCTGGGAACGTGGATATTTCTTAAATAGTATTACTTTATTTAAACCACGAACCGTATTATGAATACGAGCTTCCCGTCCTGTGTAGACGCCATTGATGACTACCGCAAAGGAGAGACTGAATCTGCTGGTGGAACCGTAAGACAATCAGAACATAGAAAAACGTAAAGATACCATCAAAGGTATGGCTGTGGTCTGCTCTTTTAGACGATAGCGTTGCCAAATCGTCATCGCAAGTGGCGTGGTGGGATATGAACGTGAGCACCGGTCAACCCATCGCCCAATTAAAATCGATCGTTGACTTCACACTTTAAAGACCATGGTAATGGGGGACCATTTTGACCACTCAACGCTCCGGCGAGTGTAAGCTATCGCTTGACGCGGTCATATTCTATAGTCCCATGATCCGACAAGCATTGTAATGCCGCAGGAAAATGTTCACTCTAAGATTACTCGGTACAATTCGCATCATCGTATCTTTGCAATATCTGCAATGAATGTTATTATGACACTGGAGGATGGGTTACTGGTATTATTTTTACACTTGGAAAACTTATTTAACATATGTAAATTTATTTAATGAAAAATATGATTAAATTATGAAATTCATCTTAAAATTATAATAGTCTAAAAAAATATGGACTTTAAAGTAATTTATATGTGTCATCTATTTTTTCTTAATCTAAAAATTAAACTTTAAACATTACATCGTATTTAATATATGGTAAAGCTTTACTTTAAAAACCATGATACGGCACTAAGTGACCAACAGTGCTGGCTTGTATTCAAATTTACCAATTTAGTGAGATATTAACATTGCCATTCAATTTAAATTTTAAAAATAAAAGGGATAATTTAGTAAATTCTTCAATTTCTTTTTCCGCCAATCCTAATCTTAATCTCCATCTCCTACTTTAAGGAAGTGGTGGCCACATCAATACCATTAATCCCATCAGATACATTAATATGTGATATCAACATATTTTTAATAAAAACATTTGACAGTGTATCAAGTATAGTATAACATCTAATGTCCATCCACTTTTAAGATAAATAAAAAAAGTTCATATAAAAATTATAAATCACCCAAAAATTCGTACATTTTTTAGTTATGGAGCATACTTTCTTTGTTTTCCTATGTATATTTTGTAATTAATTATATAGTTGGTAATTATGTGCGGAACTCACAATAGTCTAATATCCTTTTCATTATTTTTCTCTTATATGATTTTAAAGTGTTACATTCCTTTATAATAAAAATGTGTTTTTTTTAACTGAATGTTCACTTCTTTATATTATATGAGAAGGATTTTTCCATAACCATGGTTACATCTACTTAAAGAGCAACAAGTTGAGCAATTTCTATGACTTTCTAGAGTAAATTGCATTAATTTAATTAATTTCGAATAACCACAAAAGCATAAGAGTGCTGTTGCTTTTTCGAAATTCAGCACAAGCATATACATATATAATAATTGTGAGGGCCAACCTTGGGACACAATTCGACAAGTTAAATCATAAAAACTATTGTGCTTTATTATAGAGCCCACTCTGATTGGATTCGACTATTCGCGTGTTACAGTTTTTGTGCAGAGTGTCATGGTCCCTAGCATTATCTTCTCAGAGGATAGAACTAACACAGCTTCTCAATAATAGCTAAAGATTTTGAGGAACGCAGCAGAATTAGCTCCGCAGGTAAAATAGTTACTGATCATACACTACAGTTGAAGTCGAATGTGCAATCCATCATTGCCGACCTAATAAATAGAGGGCGGATGATTATTTGTACCATGCCTCTCTTATGAATCATAGAACATGCTTGCCTGGTGTAGCTTTTGATGCAACAGGATTATTCATGGTTGCTTGGTTTCAAAATGATGTTGCAGTGACTCCTACCCAGGCAGAGGGCAAAGCAATGATTCTGGCTACCAGGGTAGCTGAGGATCAGGAATGGAATAAAATGTTGCTGCCGGCTGACTCTTTAACTTTGGTAGAGGCCATGACAGCGCAAATTCTGATTTTCTGTGGGAAATTCATCCAATTGTAAGGGATCTGAAGTTTAAAGTGCATCTTTTTGAGTATTTTTAGGGTTGAATGGATTAATAGAAGTGTCTTGCTGAATTGGGTTCCAAGTTCAACTACAATAATGGGTTGTGATATTTAGTAATATATGGTTGAGCTTATTCACCCAAAAAAGAATATTATCATCTCTGGTGCTAAAAATGAATTAATTATCCATGCTCCATGTACTGCATTCTTCGGAGTCTGTTGCCATAAACTTTGAATTTGGAGTAATTTTTTCACTGAATTCTACCCTCCATTTTAAATTTAAATTGAATTAAATTATTAAAAAAATAACAATTTTTATATTGATATATTTATTCATCACCATATGTTATCTCGAAATTAGATTAAACTGTTTACTTTAGATCTAAAGTGGATGTATGGATTGATTCAACTTTTAAGATTGCAGCTGGTATAGAAACTAACAGTATTACGACATAAGTGGGAAATGGCCGGGGCGCATTTCTAAGAAGAAGGCGCCCGTGCGAAGAAGTCCGGTTGCCGGGCCCGGATGGCGTCAGAAATGGATTAAAGAGGGTGAGGTTGTGGGGGAAGACGTCGATCAGACAATGAAATGGGATGTGCCGCAAGCGGTGGATCTACTTGTCACAGTGGGCCCCAGCCTCAAGTCGGTTGACTTCCACGGTCAACTATTCCGCCTTTTTAAAATTAAATATTGTGCTCCCCAACGGTAACATTTGGCGGACCATAATAGAGGAATCATGGACTACTACTACATTGGTTCAATATCAGATGAGCATGACCGTGGAGGGGTTGCCATAGTTACCGGTTCTTTCACGTATGTATGAATCACAGGGTCGCCTCTGCCATGGCGCCACCATTCATCGTAATCACTATGGATTATTATATACAATTTTATGAACCGATGCAAATTCAGTGAATTTTAAGTTCTTATTCATTTTATCTTTGATGGAAAATGTGAAATATGGAGAAAATGTGCAAGTTTGTCATTTTTTTTTCTGAAGGAAAAATTTATAATAAAAAGTAACAAAAAGTTGGGTGAATACTTGAATATATATGTTAACCTGGTATGGTAATTATTATGGTAGAATTACGCTCACTTCTTGCTTCTCACCGAGGAAGCGAGGACGAAGGGACAGAAAATGGAAAATCACCACGAGCCTGTGCAATGCGCGAGTCCAGTAATTTCCCACGCATCACGTGTCTTGACGGAGGAGGGTTCGGTCGGTCTCCAAGAGCGACCTCCGCAACTGGGGGATGCTGAAATGTATAGATAGATGGAGCCAGCAAGCAGTCGGATGACCCCACGGGAGATTTGGACTCTCGTGGTGGCATTAGCACATCTCGCAATAATTGGAAAAGAACAAGAACGCTCTGGCACAAAGTATCCCATCTCTCTCCAGTAAGAAGAACGTATAAGAGGCAAAACAGTTCATATGAACCCATAATTGAAGGCAACAAGAGGATGGTGGAGGCAATTCTCGGAGAATATATGTGATTAACTATCTCTACCGTCTCTCTAAGTTAGACCACGGCTTCTTAGCTCATGAATGGACTGCGATGCCGAAGTGATGATGGATAACCACGTAGGGCCCTTAGTAGTTTTCGTGTTTTTCTACCCCGCAAAACTACTTTGGTCGAGCAAACAAATTAATTACATAAACCTGATCCCAGCTGAGTCTCCACTGAGTTAGGGTTTTGCTATGAGAAGGCAACCGACAACTACTTTGGTTGGCTTCCAAAACTACCGAGGTCGTGTGTACTGAGGAATGAGGTTGCACGTTGAAAAAATAAATGTAATGATCATAATATATATATATATATATATATATATAAAAGCGATTTAGTATCACTATTTGATCATTTTAAATTTTTGGACTAAATATGTGCCAATCGTTCTTATAAATTTAGTAAAAATTTTACATGCCATTAGAACAAGTTATTGTGTAGGTTTACACCTTACCAAAACTTGAAATTGAAAGAAGATTCGAGGTCAGTTATTGATAACCCTAAAACCGGAAGAAAAGTGCTTCACTTGCAGTAACTATTGAGACTAATAACCGTCATTGGATTAGCTGGCCTCCTCATTCAAATACAGACGAATATGCTTGACTCGTTAATAATTATCGAGAGCGAGTGGTCATGGCAATGTCATTAAGAAATGAAAATTTACATTAAAAAATAAATAAAAAAGATCATAATTTATAAGAAATCGGATACCTTTATTATATATTATAGGGTTAATTATTTTAGTTAAGTATGAGCCCTCAGTGAAAATTCTTGCACGTGGAAGAGAGGGCGCCTTTGATGATTGAGAAAAAGTTGGTCGAGACTTCAAGGTAAGAAGTTTCGGTTATTAGTCCCTTCTTATTATTCTTCTATTCCCCAGTAAGCTCCTCAGCCTTTCTGCTTGGCTTTCGCTCTCTCCTTTTAATTTTTTTCTGTTTTTTTTGGTAGCTACATGGAAGCTTCAAAGAAGACACTCCCTTTCTCTTTCGAAGAAGAGAGAAAATGACACCCTTTGAATTGGCATCTATTGCTTGGAGCGAGCATTCCGGGGAAACTGAGAAAAATACACTGAATCGAATTTTTTGTGCATATTATTAATTCCTACTGGGCTGACCTGATCTATCTAACTATAACCATAGAGAACAGAAAATACGACAAAGAGACTGATGGATATATACCACCCGGGAAGTTTGTTCGAAGGTGATTGTCAGGTAAGTAGCAATTTTCCATGGACATGGACGACCTAACCTGACTGGAGGCAACTGGGACCTTTCCGTGTGCCCCCCTTTTGGCTATTTTTATAAGTAATAAAAATTTACAATAAGAAATTTTCATTTCCGGGTGGATCCACCCAACTTATAGCAAGTATTTCAACCATTTATGCATAGTGAGGATATGATAATTAATTTTGTAAGTTGACTGGGGAAATATAAATTAATTGACTGGCAACATTTATTTGTCAAGTTAATAATGCTAACTCGAACATATTCGGAAGAAAAAAATCCCCGTGATACTCAAATATAATAAAATAACATATTCAGCACAAAAAATCAAATATCTTGAAGCTTGATTAATCACAACCCTTGCCGTCACGGGTAGTTAGGAAAACTATTACGATAATTTAATTAAAAAAAATTACTAGAAAAAAACTGGTATTATGTGAAATAGATTATTGTAATAGATAGTGAGATGTTAATTTTAATTTTTATTATTGAAAATCTTGTATTGTATTGCAATGATATTCTCCCACCGTCTATTTTGGGTTTAAAGGTAAAAAATCTAACTATAGAAACTTTGACCAGGATAAAGTATTCATCTTTAAGTGAATTATCCAAATTCAGGTATAAATTAGGTCTAAAGGGTGGGTTCCCTGTTCGCCGTCTCCACCTCTCTGATCCACAGTCTTCGGGCAATCGCGGCCGTCCAAAAGCCTGCCGCAGTAAATCCGACCCCGACGGTCATCTTTCTTTGCGTGCATGGTTGCTGCTGAATTCTGCGTGTGAACTCCATGATTTTTCGGCCGGTTGCTTGCGTGTGAACTTAATGTTCCGACTCCCAAACTTCTCTGGCTGTCATCTGACGTATGTATGCGTTTGGGATTTATCCATATCTCCGCACCCCCCACCGACACCGTTGAGTCTTTGACCATTCTTTTTATGCAGATGTGGATCGTCATCCACAAATACTTGTATCGGTTTAGCGGTTTGGCACATTTTCTTCTAATCTAAGATTCTAAATTTAAATGCTCTAAATGAAAAACATAATTAATCTCATCTTTTAACTTGAAAGGAGCGATTTTTAGATGGAGACTATACTAGATCTGACAATGATGGCTAATTAACCAAGTTCATCAATCTTACCAAAGATTTCATCTTCTAAGTACGAACTTCGGAGTCAGAGCACAAATTTTTTTTTGTTGGCTACATTTGGAGGATGAATGATTTTGTATAGGATGTGCAAATGCTGGTTCCCGGGCCCGAGTGCCAACTCTGCTCGGATAACGATTATCGGGTGGCGAATTTCCATGAAATCCGGATCATAATCTGTCGTGGCACGACGAGGTGTACGAATTAAAGTTGATGATGATCAAGAATGAAATTGGTCCATCCATCCCACCGTTAAGGGCATCCAATTTGGGAGGCCTCTTTAGGACACGCAGTCAGTGACAGATAATTACGTGTATGTCGTAATCCTGAAAAAAATAATATAATAAAGTTTAGCTAATCCATAATTTAATCACGTAATACCATTTGACAGCTCGGAGGTTGCTTGAATTACCATAAAAATAATAATAATAAATTAAACTTTAGAAAAATAAATTCGGTACGTTAATGTCATCGTCTTCCTCTTCCTCTTCCTCTTCATCTCCTTCCAGTGGTTCTATATAAACACTGCCAAATCCCCTGCCCAGAACCTCTGTGTCTTCATCCCCCTCCTCAAACTCTGTTATTTCCTCTTCAGTTCTCCGTGTTGTCGAGTATCTTCTTTGGCTCTTGTTGTGATAGTTAGACGAGAAAAGAGCAAAGATGCCGGCGGTCGGAGGGATAGTCACCGATGGCAAGAAGCCGTATCCGGGGAACCTCACGCCCTTTGTGATGGTGACGTGCATCGTGGCCGCCATGGGCGGTCTCATCTTCGGTTACGACATCGGTATCTCCGGTGAGCAGGCGGCGCCTCTAACATTCTTTTGTCAGCAGATCCAAACATGAAACAAGAATCCCATTTTTATTCGTTCCTATGATTTTACTAGCTCGCTCGTTTCCCGGCTGAGTCTCGATCTGGAAAATGTTTTCACAGGTGGTGTCACAACGATGGACTCATTCCTGAAGAAGTTCTTCCCGTCAGTGTACCGGAAGAAGGAAGCTAGCATGAACACCAACCAGTACTGCCAGTACGACAGTCAAACGTTGACCATGTTCACGTCCTCCCTCTACCTAGCCGCTCTGTTGGCCTCGTTGGTCGCCTCCACCGTGACTCGGAAGTTCGGGCGGAGGCCGTCGATGCTCTTTGGTGGGATCCTGTTCTGTATCGGAGCTATCATCAATGGCTTCGCCCAGGCCGTCTGGATGCTCATTGTCGGTCGTATGCTGCTCGGTTTCGGAATCGGGTTTGCTAACCAGGTAACAAATAATTCGATCCTGCCCTGTTCCTTGATTTGATTTGGACACCGAGTTCGATGCCGATTTCAATTATGCAAGTACTCTGAAATCAGCTCTGTTTTTATTTTCCACGTAGGAAACTCTTGAGAATTTTCTGTGCAAAAAAAACTGGACAGTTTTTCATTCTGCTTTCCCCCACCTTGATTTGAAAAATGAGGAATTTCCTACGAGTAAAATGAGCTCTAACTATCTGATTCCACTCAGAAAGAAGGAAATGCTGCTGTTTTTATGACTCTGTATGGAGTTTTCCGGGTTTGTCTGTTTTAATGGAAACTGTGTGAAGATTAGTCCTGACCCATGTCCTATTGAAAATCACACCCACTCAACCCCACCTT
>CXYZ01012790.1:3182394-3249558 GCA_900006705.1 Sonneratia caseolaris | reverse complement strand
GGGGGGGTTTGTGGGGGCTCAGTAAAACGATTAACTAATGCATTCTTTGATCTAGAGTAATCCATACTGTTTCCAAAAAATTCAGCAACACAAACGAGCAATGTTTGTAAGTGGACAGGACCACTTCACCGGCATTTGAATTAAAGATAATATTCAACCAGCTTTGGTGGCGAGCAATGTTTGCAGTGGACAGGATTCCCGAACTTTTATTATCAATGGAAGCATTGAGGCCAACATATGAACTTTGTGAATAGTGTCTCCGCGACTAGATTTTGTAATGTGGATATTTGGAAAACAAAATACAGTGAGCTCTGCTTCAAATCCTAGTTGTCCTGTCTATGTCACGGACCCTGATCGGGAAATCATCAGGGTAAAGAATCTTGACCAGTACCAGTGCAACTTCCACACTTCATTCACCTCATCGATCGGGGTTCCCTTGGTCTCCGGGAGAAAGTAGTACACAATGCCTGACATGATGAGCACAAAGGCTCCGAACAAGATGAATAAACCAAACTTCAGGTGGCAGAGCATGGTTGGAAATGCTTGAGTAACTGCGAGCGTGAAGATCATGTTGACCGAAACACTGATGCTTTGAGGGACTGAGCGGACTTCCAAGGGGAAAATCTCACTTGGCACGAGCCAGCCCAGAGGGCCCCACGACCAGGCGAATCCAGCCAGATAAATGCAAATGAAGATGACTACAATGATCGCGTACCACTTTATGAGCATCAAATGGAGCTTGGCCACTGAATGAAACTCTACAAGACCAATTGCTATTGTGATAATTACCTGAAATAAATGAAGCACCCCCTTAGTCCTTACCATGGATGATGAAGAGCATAGGTACTTGGTGTTCATCAACTTTACCTGGCAATCAACATCTGAGCTACACCCTTCAGGAGGAGCGATCGCCTTCCCTACAGATCAACCCCATATATCGAGACCAGCGTGGCAGCAATGTTAGTGAATACAGTAATGACATCAGATATCAGGGTTGCGTCTTCCTTGTACCCAATCATATTAAGCAGAAGTGAAAATAGCTTGGCGCTGATCCCCCCGTCAACTACTGAAAGACCAGAATCATAACTGCCATGATTATATATGGGGCCTGAACTTCCTCTGCAACATCAAGTCTCTCCAAGGTCGTCTCACCCTCTTGGATGCTTCTGTTGCCACAACTAGCCTTCTGAACTCCTCATCCACATCATGAGGGTACTGTACGCTCTCAATCTCCCGTTTTGCATCGGGAACCCGACCACATTCCATGGGAGGAAGAGGGACCCAATGATCGTGATTAGAGAAGGAAATATGGCTCCTCCCAAGCTCAGTCTCCATTCCATGTCACCCTTCATCTTCGCAGAAAATAATTGGATGAGTAATTTCCTGAGAAGTATGCCGACCGTGATTGATAACCGGAACCAAATATTTAGTGCTCCCCTATGTTTGTGGGGTGCCATCTCAGAGAGGTATATTGGTGCAGACTGAAGTGAGGAAATTCAAAATGTGTCAGGAAGATAACAAGAAGTTGCAGGTAATAGCTAAGGAAATGAAAGCAATTTTTCGGTGTTTGGAGCATCAGTCATCACTGTGACATTCCATTGCTAACATTGTGCAGTTGATGACGGCCATGGAACTATCGCTTAGTTCCAGGGACATTGTGTGTGTCCGTTTGTTTTCTAAAAACGCTATGAATTTTCTATGTCCAGTTTTGCTGAAGCTATGCTGATGATAGAGGGGTTTCATACATGTCGACTTTTTATAAGCCTTAGAAATTCAAGAATCACAATGAATTTTCCCGGAGACTACGTTACCTTTTCGCCATAAAATAAGGATGCTATATAAATCAGAATCAAATAACAATGTGAGAATCACCTGATTGGAAAATCCAATGCCAAACCCAAGCCAGACGCGACCCAAAACAAGCACCCAAATCGTGTTAGCACAGGCACTAAGTATAGCTCCAGAACAAGATAAAATTCCTCCAACAATCATGGAAACCCTCCTTCCCAATTCTCGGTTCACCTTAGATGCTAAAACTGACGCTACGGCAGAAGCAATGAACACGAAAGAAGTGAAAATGGTTAGTTTCTCATTGCTGTTCACGCAGTGCTGATTCGTATGAGTTGATGCTGGGGAAGACGAATTCTGCATGTCTCCCTGCATCGTTCGGAGCACGGCTGGGAAAAACCTATCCAAGAACGACGACATAACCGTAAGCTCGCCTAGTCAATCGAAGAAATAAAATCAACCCATGAAAACTGGGGAATTCCAGATCAGGTTATTTTCCCAGTTTCCCTAAATTTTCTATTTCCAGAAAACATATTAGTATCTTCTACACGACCTTGTATTGACCAGGACATCAACTCAAACTACTCTTGATTTCAAAACAAACCGTTAACCAATGTAGTGAAACTATGAGATGATTGCTAAACAACTGATGGCTATCTCACTGGACATTCCAATCTCATATCCGAACATCAATCCCCCGATAGATGCAATAACACATACCAGCATTGCAAAAGGAGTGACGTCCCACGAGGACCTGCCCAGGTTGTCCATGGCGATACCTCGCGATGCAACAGGCATATTTTACTGTATTATGGATCGATTGATCTTCCAAGTCCTGAGACAGTATTGAATGGTCCTATTAATGGATCTTTGACTTTCTTGGCATTGGGAGACTTATTGACTTCGGGTCAAAGTCGTGCATGACAGTGGCATGTGTGTCTGTAACGTCAACAATATACGCCTCCATAATGTAGGCTTCTGAATAGTAACTGGACTTGCAATGGGATTTCAACGCAAAATTGACATGTACCTCTCGAGGGGAAAATTATTCCGAGCTGGCAGAAAAGCTATGGCCGTATGAGTCACGGACAACTATATGCTACAATGAAGAGTTGAGGAATCGAGTAATGATTCATTCAACTCTACGAAGAGTAGCAATGAGAATCGGAAAAGTAGTACCTACATACTGAACGACACACCTATCTTACCAAAAGCAAGAATACTTCTTGAACTCTATCCCAAAGACTGTTCTTCAAAGGAAAACTCTGAGATTATATGTACACTCCAAGAAACATTACGATGACAGGACGGCGTTGTCAATTAGTACTCGATCACGTCCATAATCAAAATACTTGCGTTCGTTCCCATCCTTGTAACGGGTCTAAGTACCTTCCAACTTTGTCGTCCTTACTTCTATTCCCTTACATCCTCGTTAAAATAGATAGCCATGCAGCTTAGGTTTTACTGCTAGAAATAGGAATTGCTTTTTCAGTAGAGAGATGTAGCACATTTACTACCAAGAGTTGATACTAAGCTGTGCGTATCTGACAAAGGGTGTGAAAAGGAGAAGCATCAAATAAAAACTAGAGCAACATTTTTGCCTAATGAAGAGACAACATCAGGTGACCATTATCTACAGGGTGACCGACGCAGCTCGATTCAAGAATCCATTGCTTCAGACCCAGACTCAGAGAACACGAGGCAAAATACGGAACACCAGTACGTCAACTTACAAACAAGAATTGACCTGAATACATACATTTCACACCACAGGGGAATTATGTGTTTTCCAGCGCAATTCTGTCCATCTCTTGAGACATCACATTCCAAATTTCCCAGGGTCAAAAATTTTTTTACCCCTCAGGACTGCATAAAATCTTCTGGACAAAGATTTGACAGAAATTGAGCAGCGGAAGGCATCAGAAGAACCAAACTCATGCCGAGTCCACCCCTTCGCCCTGCAGACGAGCAAGGTATCTTTCCCTCCGTTCTTTCTAAAATATATGAGGAAGAGACCGAGGATCAGAAAACATGGTAAGAATGTCAGGAGCTTCTTTGGAATTTCTACCTTTCTCTTCTATAAAGTTTCATGGAAACCTTCCAAGTTTAAGTCATATGATTGAACTTTTACTGTCTGATGGCTCATGAGGCTCATTAGTAATTATCATCTATAATGCAAAAGAATCTTGTACAGTTGGAAATTATGATAAAAGCTTGACAGACTCACCCATTCGTCAATAACAAGTCCTTCACCGATAATCCTAGGACCTGTATCCTCAGGAGGCTTCTTTCGGGCCTCTATGGCGGCATCAGCATCAGCCAATTGGCGCTTCAATTTTTCAAGAGCCTAATAAGAGAAACCAAGATAAAACTAGCCTAAGCTCACCCATACCATGTAATAACTCACTTTTCTAATCACTAATTCATCTGGAAAACAGTGAATGACATTTTTTATGATGGGTAAGCAAATAGTCAATGGAACGAAATGCCCATTAATTGATCTGAAGCTTACTGGACTATGACGCTCAGGGTCGAGAAAAACTACACGCAGTATCTGTTCAACTGCAACTTGGTCCTTCTGCTCATCAAACTGCATGAATAAAGTACTCCTCAAGTTAGTTATATGGAGTGAATATATGGAATAGGTTCATAAGATTTTTGTTAATCGGCAACAAGATAAATTGCCAATCAAAATACCCAATGCAGAAAGAGGTGTTTGAGCTTACCAGCTCAGGTACATAATCCATTGCTCCTTTCACCTTTAAACACATGATCTTGAACTTAACTTTGCTCTTCTGACTCATTGGTTTTTCATTGTTTTCTGGGTGCTCTACAAACTTGAAAACTAAGCAACCAAACCAAAATCAAAAAGCTCGTTGGAGTCAAAGTTAATTTGCAGGAATATATGAACATGGACAAACATGTAGTGAGAATTATCTACTCATCCAAAGAAATGGTTTGTTACCTGTTGCAATGATGCTTTCACCGGGAGCAAGAATTGCCCCAGGAGGGCGCATGAAACAGCTCTTTGGTGCAGTTGTTTGAAACTAGAATATCAAAATTTAAGTGACAAGCTGAAAATTTCAAATGAATTTAGAAGAAGCAGGAAATAAAATCTCTTTCCAGTACCTTGAAAGCTACATGGGACTTGCTTATGTTTTTAATCTTGATGGCACTCCTGACCTGCTTCCCTGGTTCATCTGGAGATTTACAAACACATCAAATATTATTAGTGTATCTAAATGTAAGTATAACATGGCCATCAACAACGGCCTAAGCCCTGTTCCCTCCTGTTATCGATAATTGACCATCTCCCCTTCTATCCATACAGCAGAAAGTACCAACCGGAGTGATTTGAATCTTCTTCTACCTTATCTTTGTGGGAGAAAAGGCCATTCCCTACAGTTTCATATTACTACCGGACTACATTTTTTGCAGAAACAAAAATGATGGGCTGGACTTGATTTTTCCCTTCAAATTGCACTAGATGTCTAGATAAACTAAAAAAGGAAACTTGAGGATTTTTGTGGTTAAAAAAATTGACCCGCTGTACTCCATGGGACTGCTAGGAAGGTGGTCAACTTTCATCAAAGATACAGCTTCCGCAAAGCTTCACTCTGATATTAAAAAATAAATAAAAAACCAACCAATCGCAGCATAGAACTGCTCACAGAAATAACCCCAAAAACTAATCTCCAAAAATTATGAAGCTACCACATCGAAAATTTTTCATCGGAAATTGAAATGAATTATAAATCCCAACTAAAGAAGGTACTCAGTATCATCCGATAAAGACCAACCGCAACAAGAAACAACAGAAGTCCTCTGTCTTTGGCCCTCCAAGGCACTTTCTTCATTCTCTCAAGGCACTTCTAAGGAGGATGCGTAAAGTGATTGATCAGTCGTCACCTACCTCACATTTCTAAATAACGAAGAAAAATAGGGCTTTTAGCTATAATTCGCACTAAAAGAGGGCAACTAAGCGGCAAAGATTAATGGTTGTAACGATCAGAGGCAGGAGAAGAAGATGACAAAAGCAACAAAAAGATTTACCGACGAAATGAGGAGTGCCTAGATACGAGGTAAAAGAGAGAAACTTTACACGGAAAGTAGAGTTTGGTGGGGGGATCGAGCTTTAGCCGGCGTCGCGTGGGGAGCAGCGACTTCGCCACCGAAGACACCGAATTAGATCCCTGGGGGTGCGACCCCTCCGGCAACGGAGGGTTGCCACCGTGGTGCTGAATGTTCATCGAAGACGACGCCGTCGACCCGTTCCGAAACGCTGACTTAAAGAACCCCCAGACCTTGCCCTCCGAAGATGCCGGTCCTGTCTGTTCAACTACCGCCATCGCCGGAAATCAGCGGAATCTCCTACTCTGAACGATGCGTCTTCCCCTTCTTCTGTGCGTGTGGCGTAGTGGGTGGTTCGCTGCGTTGGAGGCTTGGAGCTGAATTGGTGGCAGCGATACCGGATCTGATGAGGGGGAACTGAAGCTGATTTAATAAGCGCGGTTCACATCCGCCAATCGCTGAGTAATTATGCAGCTAATGCGTAGGCCCACAATAATGAGATACGGAAATTTTAGCTGGGAAATTATATTTATTTAGGTGTATATAATATATATATATATTCACACTTTTTATCTAAAAATATAATATAATATAAAAAAAAGGAAGATTTAACGCAAATTCCTTAATTCAACAAGGTATATATAATCTTGGCATTATATCAAAAATAAGTTAGCACACGGATGAATAAAATTTCTATAATAATCCAAGCGATAATATAGCATGTATTTATCAGTATCACAGAATCATTTTTTATGCCAAAAAAATGTTCTCCGATCATTTTTAGCTTTACACCCCAAAAAAATCAACTTATATATATATTTAAAAGTTTTCTTTTCAAAAGATGCGTCCTTCCAAACTTATTCCCTACATATGCAGTTTCCGTGATTGCCACCTTACATTTTATATTAAAATTAGAACGGTCGAGTTTATTAGGTAAATTTATTGAGTTAATGTTAACCTCGATTATATTAATCATAATTTAATCAACTTTTTATATATAAAAAAAAGTAGGTCTATAGGAAAAAGTAATAGTAATAATAATAATAGTAGGCAGGGGGATTATGCTAGATTAGGGCAGGAGGGGGAGGTTGTCCTGCACAAAACGACATCGGAATACGGTATCCCAAGAGCCACTTTTTTGACCTCTTTTATTATTATTTGGATTTTGTGACTTTTCCGCTATTGCAGACAAAAAAATGTAGACGCAGAGAGAGGCGCGTAAGAATGGAGGTTGGTGCTCGGTACAAGAAATTATAAATTTAATTTTTGTGAGATAAATTATTATATTATTTTAATTCAATTTTTTATTATTTAGAACCGCCAAAAAGACGAGTAATAAACCTGATGGTGAAACTAAAAGTAAGACAAAAGCTGATTATAATAAATTTGGCCCTCCACTTAATCAACTTTGCCCCTTCCCTTACTCGGGTGTTGACTTTTGGGGAAAAGGAGACGTTGTTTTTGTTATTATTATTATTTTTATTTTATTTTATTTTATTTTTTTGGGTGAAGGGGTTGAATAAAAATATTATTCAGGTAATTTCCCAAAATTAGTGGGTTAAGTTGGATTAGTTGATGATTGTTGATGCATACCCGTTTGTCTCTTTATTGGTAGACGAAATTGACAGGAAGCTTGCGGCAACTATCATTAATGGGGCAAGTTGACAATTTTCCACTGATTTGTTCGATATGCCGTGGGATATGGTCGGGGGGTGAGGAAAACAGGAGGAACCCGATGTGTTCGATAAAGTCAAGTTAGGCGGCTCGAAACTGCCGACTGACTTTATTATTCGGTGGTCGTTCAATTGTCTCCACCCTCTCGGATGCTTATGTGCGGGGAAAGGAGATGGGGGAATTCCCTTACGTTAACGCATCAGCAAGTCGAGTTTGAAGGCCGACTGATGTTCGGTCATGGGCGGCAAAAAGGGATATTTGGTCCGAGTCTTGCGATGAGTCCCTCCACCCCCGTCCGTTAGCTTGTGCGCAGGGGCAAAATTAGTGGTTCATTTTGATTTCTTGGTGAAAATTCTTCGTTGAAAGTCAACCCCTCAGCTCTTTAGTCACCCAAAAAATATATATTTTTAAAAAAAAACTGTTTATTTATTTGCAGGACTCCAACTGGAGACCTGATTTGACGAAGGATCAACCAACTTATACTGGATTCAACATTCCAGATCCTCCAATCGCTTGGTTGGTACATCCCAGATCGTTATTAGCTTCTGACACTGAAGTCGGATAGCTTAGCTGGACCAATAGGGTATGGATGGGAATTGCAAGTATTGGGGGGGCTTGTCGGGCCGGAATTGCTAGGTGGGCCTTAATGGGTTTGGGCCAGGGCAAACCAGTCCACAGACCTCTCTTTTTTTAAAATTTTTAATGGGTTTGGATACTGGCTTTCTTGTGTTTTTTTTTCTTCGTAGAAAAAACCATTTGGATTTTATTTAGGGCCCAAAAAATAAAACCTACTCCTTCGTTTAATTTTGCATGGTATCTTTTGGTTCTCGATTTTGTGTTAGCTTTTTTTTTTTAATATAAAACAAGTAAATCAAAAGAATGAGGGATCCCCCTCACAAAAAATACAGAACATGCATCTTAGACCTCTTTCCAAACTTATAGAGGTCAGGAGCGTTAGTGTTCATGGTTTGAGAAATCCAATTACAAGACCAGCTATCTATACTATCCGTAAGTTTTTACATTTTTATTTACAAGAGGTAGACAGTTCCAAGAAGGTGCTTTCTTCCTATTTACAAAAGTTGCGACTTCATTTGCATCTATAAAACAAAATTGCAGAAATTAGACCACCTGGGCAGCAAACAACGAGGCAAATGTCTCTGCATGTGCAAGAGAGTGTGCTTGAGATATGATTGAATCTAGGAGAAGTGTCTCTTATTATTACTTGGAATCCATAGGTCAATCCATACTTTAGTTTCCCTCCCAGTACCTGTAGGTTTGTGACAATTTAAGGTAAAGATTTCTTTGCAGCTCTGCAGGTCTTTTCATAAGGGGGACCAAATAGCTCTACTTCTACCATTTGACTGCATGAGATTACTGTATTTATTTTTAAGCAATTTTCCTGCCAGGCTATCTCCATCAGAGGGTTAGTTCCATGCCATTTCTTCTTCTTCTTCTTCTTCTTCTTTTTTATAACATAGCCTTATATAAATCTTAAGTTTTACTAAAGCCCAGACCCCTATAGATTTTCCTTTGACAAATGATCTCCTAATTGATATGTGCATATTATTTTTTACTACATGCATTTTTCTCATCAAATATCTGGAATCAATTTATTTATTTTTTAAATCTTGTTGCAGACTTTAAGTGGTAGTTTAATGGAACTCGTGGGGTAAATTGAAATACTGTTGAGAACTAATTTGACAAGAATGGTCCTTTGTGTAACGATTCTATGATAAAAAAAAATTGTCTAAGATCGATCCATAAGAGTTATAAGAAGATGGGGAGAAGAGAGAAAATCAAGCATAAGGGCGTAGCAGTTTTCATTGACAGTGCAACAGTTATGCCCAATTAGTTACTGGAGGCAATTACAATTGGTTTAAATATAGTTTTAGACTTGGGATAATGGCTAGTGACCATTTCCACCTACAGTTAAACTTATTCTTTGCGCATAAACCCTGGGCTTTAGGATAGTAATACATCGCATTACGCAATGAATAAGTTTATCATGAAAATCAAGAGCTTTCAAGACGTTTTTCCAATGAATTGCCACTTCATTTGTCAAAGGCTTCCAAAAAAGTCAACTTTTACTTCAAACCATCCCTTTTCAATAATGGTCCTCCTCCTATTCATAGCATGTATGACTTCCTGTGCCAAAACCATGTTCTCATTTATCCACATGCCCTCAACGAATAAATCTGTCATGAAAGCCAAAGAGTGTTCAAGAGTTTTTTTTTTTTAATGAATTGGCACTCCAATATTTTTAAAAAGTCAATTTTTACTTCAAGCTATCCTTTTCTGGTACGATCATATTCATTGTACCCGTGACTTCTTGAGCGAAAATAAGGTTTTATTTATTTATTTATTTATTTATCAACTTGCCATGAATGAAACATATTACACTGTTCACGTCACAATTGTGTAAATGAAATCTTGCTCAGCATATTTCCGTGCACTAACATGGGTATAAAGTCAAAAGAAATATGCCCGAATCATATAGATAGAGTTGGGGATATAAATTTATCAGTGATTTAATATATTTTTTTTAATAAGAAAATTCTCTATATTTAAATTTTATAAATAAATAAAATTAATTACTAGAATAATTTTATTTTTATTTTTTGATAAATTAATCTATTGAAATTTGAATTGTCTGAAATTTTGAATTCGGATAATATAAATGTAAGTAATACTGGGATACTTGATATGCATTTTTCGAAAGGAACAAGTGATTCTTCTCAGCGTTAGTGTGCAGTTTTTCAAAGTTGTCGATTTACCCGTTAATGTCAAACTAGTACAGTAAGCATCTCAATATCTACCTAACTCCAAGCATTGTCAGCTGATCAAATCATTCACGTAGCTAGGGCTCTTTTTTTTTTTTCCACTCCGGCGTAAATTGAACCTCCTTAACAGATAAATTTTTTTTAATAATAATTTTTTTTTACTCATCACTTGAATCCGATATATTATATGAATAGAATAGATTTTGAATCGCCCTAGTTGAATCATGTGGGTAGCTGAACTGCTCGTTTTGGTCAACTGATGTAAGCAAACCCTAAATCAGGGATAATTTTATATGTACACCATTAAGCTTGAGGGCAATTAATTTATTTGATTGTCATTTAATCATTAATAACGAATGACCAACTGAGGATCTTAATTAAGTTCAATTGGTCTTTATACATTACGACATACGGGGAGGTTGTCTCCATGACAGAAGGAAGGCATTGGGACACATATGCCTAATGCTTCATACATGAGCAGTATACTTAATTTTAACTTAT
Source organism: Sonneratia caseolaris (assembly GCA_900006705.1). Taxonomy (NCBI): domain Eukaryota; kingdom Viridiplantae; phylum Streptophyta; class Magnoliopsida; order Myrtales; family Lythraceae; genus Sonneratia; species Sonneratia caseolaris. The sequence continues at coordinate 3,238,744 of CXYZ01012790.1, read as the reverse complement.
GTTGATTTGAATAACAACTATTTCGTGCATCGATAAACGCGATTATAAGGTAGACCGATTTTAAACAGGTGTTCCCCCTCGAGAGAAAAAATCAATTAAATAAACTATTTTTTAAATTTCTATTATTAAATTATTATGCTTGATTGTCGGACAATTTTTTTCTAAAAAGCTTACGGAATAAGTAATGATTGTTTCCATATATAGTAAAATACCTATTAACTGTGGTATACTCAAATTTTCGAGTGCCTACGATATCCTTCAATTAATTTTAGAAATAATTTATATTTAAATAATTCTTTATTACCAAGTGTAAAAACTACAATTATTGATTTATTAAGAAAGGAATTTTGATTTTTTTAGGGTTTAATTTTCCCGAATTTTTAGGATTTAAAATTTTTAGGATTTTTAGATTCTTAACTTGTTTAGATTAGTATTTGTGATATTATAGATTTTTTATTTTTTTGATAGATAATGTTGATATATTTTTATAATTAATTTCTTATCATTATTATAAAAAATAATTTATTGCTAAATCGAAACATATCGTGATTTTTAATTAATTATGACTAAGATATATAAAAATGGTTATAATTACTTATCATATGCTTAATACATAATAGACAAACTCTTTTTTACATATTATATCCCTCTTAAATTCATATAGACAAAGTTGTAGTAATGAAGCCTAATTTTAATATATAGCTTATGTTGAGTTGTCACTCAATAAAATATGACTAATTTAAATCTCAATTGTTAAAATTATTTCAGCATTTTAAAATTAATATGTTATATAAGAAGGAAATATATGAAATTACACTTTCTTATTAATAGTATCATTTCTTTCCTATAATATATTGTCCATCAAGTGAAAATTTACTATTTACGCCGAGATATATATGATATATGATCTATATATATATATATATATAGACACACACAGAAGGCCAAATTATAATGTTTAAGACGTGGCATGCTCCATCTGGTTCGATTCTAGAGGCACAGGATTGCAGCAGCGTGACACGTGTATTGCTAAAATAGGTCAGTTCGATTACTTTTATCCCTCACCGCCATGTGATGTGGAAAGTTAGACATCTACTTTGCACGACATTGTGAAGTTGTATAGTCCATCGAATTCGTATGTGAATTTACTTTTCAAGATAATATTTTACATTTTCTTCGTTCCATTTAATGTTAATTTTTTTGGGTAACATTGCTAATTTCTCTAGTGAGTATAATCATCACGTTAAATAAATATATAATTAGAAAAAAAGAATAGATTTACAGATAATTTCATAGTAAAATTCTATTTTTATTAGTTAAATTTATATTTACCCGTTGCAATCTTTTGAAAGCTAAAAGATAAGGCGCGTAACAAAAGCCAATGATTAAGGCAGTAGATTAAGATGATGGACATGGATGGATAGTGGTGGATACCATATCAAATAAATAACCTTTTTATTAAGTAAATATGACGGTGAAATTGACCGTTTCTAATAATTATCACGAGGAAGACGGCACCGCCGATTGGGACAATACGGACAATGTTGACCCGGGACTCGAAATGATAGGCCGTTCATAATCATCCATGGACGCCACGGAAAGCGAGTTTTGGACAATTATGTGCGTTGGCTTCGGCAGCAAATCGAGAAAGAAAGATATGTGGCCCCGAGGAGGTGGAGAGAGGGCCGACAGAGCCGAGCATGCGGCCGAAGAGAACTTCATGGTCACGTTGTTGCTTTTGTCATGTGAAACACATGCGTGGCCGTAGAGAGAGAGAGAGAGAGAGAGAGAGAGAGAGGGAAGAAATGGCCGTTTTGTTGCCATTTGCCGTCTTGTTGAAGAAGCAATTTCCACATTACTCCTCATTGTTGAAATCAAACCAAGGTTCTCTTTTTGTTTTTTTTTTTCAATTACGGAAGGAAAAAAATTATAGGACTATAATATGGTAGAGATCATTTGTATAATTTAATTAAATACATATATATATATATTTTTTATTTCACATTGAATTTAGCCAGTTGAGCACGATTCTCGAGAGTGGGCTTTTGGCAACCACCATCATTAAGTAAATCACAGGAGTCTAGCAGTGGCACTTGATTTGATGATTGAGGTCTTGAAAAGCGAATGGGCGATGAGATTACGCGGCCCTCTCATGCAAATTGAAGGTGGACAAGTGCCAGCACTGGAGAGAGAGTGACAGCCGGCGGAAGAGACTTAGAATAGGAGCAAAACTAATTATTGAAGCTAATTCATCATCAATTAGGGAACTTCCTGGGTCCGAGCTACTGGGATATTCAAGTGGCAGGAGAAATTCTTTATTAATCGTTGAATTCTCCTCTTTAATGTATTATTAATTTTAATTCTAGATTAAGTCCTTAAGTGCCTCGATAATTAGATACCATAAGCTTCTCAAACAATTCTTTAAGGAGGGATGTGTAACAAGAAAGTGAGACTCACTTTGGCCCTTGAGCTGAAGGAGAAAACCGATAGTCTGATATTGGATTTATTAGTAAAACTCACTATTCCCTTAGTTGAATGTCATAATCTGATATTAGATTCGTCAGGAAAATTCAATATTCTCTTAATTGAAACAGTGATATTAGATAAGAGAAGATGAAAGAAAGGAATGGAACATCATTTATTGAAAAGATATTATTTAAATCTTATAAAAAATTAATAAGAAAATTTTGAGAATATTAGGGGTGTCAAGTGATATAATTTATAAATTTAAATTTAATTTTTACTATCGAAATTTTAGGTTATTACGATGGGTGATTGAGTTCACACTTTGGGTCTCGAAAGGAGGAGGACACGTTGCCCTTCAGTCAGAGGGCGGCACCGCCACCAAATCCCTTTGACTTGCCCTCATTGGTTAATCCTCCCTTTACCTATTTATAAGCCCTGCGTAGGCTCCTCATAGCTACACGCGCAATCTCTTCGCTTCCATCCCTCCCAGCTCTCAACCCTATCCTTCACTCTCATTTATAACAGAAAGAACACGAACGGGAAGATTGAAAAGGGTTCTTCTTACGGTCATCGGCATGGGAAGAGCACCATGTTGCGATCAAGACGGGCTCAAGAAAGGCCCGTGGGCGCCTGAGGAAGATCGGAAGCTTGTCGCCTACATCCAAAAGCACGGGCGTGGGAATTGGAGGACCCTTCCAAAAAATGCAGGTACTTTGCTCATGGGGTATGTCTGCGCAGTTTCCCACACGTATTTTGGGCGTCATATTCATGTTTCCTCCGTTGCTGTCATATTTCAGGGTTGCAGAGATGCGGCAAGAGCTGCCGGCTACGATGGACCAATTATCTGAGACCCGATATCAAGAGGGGGAAGTTCTCCTTGGAAGAAGAGGATATGATCATTCAGCTCCACAGCATGCTGGGAAACAAGTAAGCCGCTGGAAATTTCCACACATAGTTGTATTCTTTTTTCTTTTTCAGTTGAAAAATAAACTACACACATAAAATGTTTGAAGTAGTAGAGGAATAAAGTGGAAAAGGAGAATTATACTAACAAGAATCAAGTCCTAGATCACTTTACAATAAGTTGAAAGCGTCAATGACAATTGGGCTATGCTTCTCATGCTATTTTCTTATGATCGTTTTTGTTCATAAAAGTATTTATAGGTGAATGTTCATATCTTATGTGTGTCCTCTGGTTGCAGGTGGTCTGTCATTGCTGCTCGCTTGCCCGGAAGGACAGATAACGAGATCAAGAACTACTGGAATACCCGTATTAGGAAGAAGCTTCTTCACATGGGGATCGACCCAGTGACTCACGGACCTCGCCTCGATCTCCTCGAACTCTCTTCAATCCTTAACACTCCTCTCCGCAGCACCTCGTGGACAGGCCACCTTTCGAGCTTGTCTGGGGTCCAAAACCTAGTTGATCCCGAAATATTAAGGCTCGCCGCCTCGGTCATGTCTCCTCGGTTAGAGACCGACCCACAATGCCTTTCCGATCAAAGATTTCAACACAACCAACATCACCAACAACTGATCCAAGACCAGCTCCAAACAGCAATTCATGGAGTTCCACCTTGTGTGCCGCTATGGTCGGATGAAGCTTCATTGCGAGTCATGGAGCATAACGTAGAAGAATATCGTGACCCTTCGACAGGTTATGGCAATGGCTATTACTATGTCCCCGAGCTGAATCATGCGACCCTTAATCCATCCCAAGAAAACAGGATCTCCTCTGTTTTATCTGTGACGACTTCATCGAGCTCAATGCCTGGAAATTCGGATTCACCGTGCATCATAGGTAGTGGCAGTCCTGATGATGAGAAGGAGAGCTATTGCAGCAACTTGTTGAATTACGAGACAATTCCAGATTTGCTGGATATGGACTTGTGTAACGGAATGCAACAACTTATAGGGGACTCTGAACTTTCACGGCCATGGAACATTCAACTGTATTGAAGGAGCTCTGTGGTCTGCTTTTTCTTTTTCTTTTTTTTTATGGTTCAGTCTATGCATTTTCCTAAGCTTACTGCAGTTATGTAATTTAAGCGCGACAATTGTCTGTAGTTCTACTCAGTTCCTCTTTTCAAAGAGAACATTCGAATTGGTCGATGATGTCGGATGCGTGTATTGACAGATCATATTCATTTCTTCCTTTCAGTTTCTAACAAGTTAGCTCCTGAGATTTATGCATTTCGCAATTTTACTTAATTACGGGTTCCTGGCGGGCCAAGTCAACGAGCAAAAATGTAGGATTTTTCTTTTTCCAATTTTATATGATGAGCAACTTCGTGGTAATGTCTCAGGAGTTAAAATTATATAAAAAACAATTACAAATATAATAATTAAATAACTGAAAAAACATAGCATGAAGCTTGGAGGCAATAGTAATTATTTTCAAAGGGATTAATATGTTAATATCCTGCTGATCAAATAAACAAACTATTGGTCCAACATCAAAATTTTCCAAAGTGCAATTTAATTCGTCTTACTAACCTTATCTTGAAGGTTACGTATATATTATATGATCATCCATCAGCAAGAGGTTGGACTCGGGGTGGAAGGCGATGAACCTAAGTCTAGGTAGATGAAATAATGGTATTTAGTCTATGATATCAATTAACATTTTATTTTATTTTATTTTTTTATTAACAAAGGATTTATAAGTTTAGAATATAATAGAAAAAGTAAAGAGAAAATAAAAGAAAATAAAAAATCTTATAATGAGAATTGAATTTATAAATTCTTAATTGTTAGATCAAGAGTAATACTATTGCATCAAATCCCCTTTCTCAAATATACATTTTATTCTAACCTTATGTTTATCAATAGCTGACTTTAAGCCTTAATTTACTCTAATCTCGTATAAATTTTTCACTAATCTTATAGGAGAGATGGATTTATATCAAATAAAAAACTTTAGATGGATGAGATAATTATACATAATCTCTTATTAAAAGACAACTCAAATTGGATTGGTATATTTTAAAAAAAAATTAGTCTTACAATCACAAAAATTTCCTTCTTTTAAAATAAAGTTAGTGGCTGCTATTTGTTCATTCGTTTATCACGCATGCGATCATCACTACGTCATACATACATGGAAGATAGAGTTTCTTTTCCCTTATTCTAGACACCCAGTTGGTGTCCTGCGGTCTGATGGGAGACAAAGTCAAGGAAGATTAGAAATGGGAGACTAAGGTCACGTTCGATACACAGTAGTAATGTGATAGACCCGAGAGATCTGAGTATGCCGAATTGTCTTCGTTCTGGGGCATTCTATCGAGCCTACTCTATTTCATTCTGTTCCATTTCTGCATTTTCAACATGTTTATATGCCTCTTATATAATCGTATTTTCAAGCTGTGTGCATTCGGTGGTCATACGCACACAGGTTGGAACACGGAAGGAATCCACTGCAGCTATCTTACGTGCAATAATTGCATCCCCAAATGTGTTTGACATAAAAAAATGCCAAGCCGACAATGGCTGAGAGAGAGAGATATAACCTTTCGCTATCAGCCTCGACCGCCCAAAGAAAATGATCATCATGGATTTTGGTCTTTGAGGGGCCAATAAAGTCGATTGGTGTCCCAACTTCGGGACCGTATAAATGGTTCTCTTGTGCTTTCCCATTTTCTCGAAACAGAACAATTCGAGAACCATTTGATCACTGTTACAAGATCAGAAAAAAAAAATGGAGTTTCTTGTAGTGTCGGAATCGCAAGTACGTTTCTCATAAGTATGTATGGCTCCTCATGCTCTTCATATTATTCCCCTCTTTCACGGATGCCCTTTGTAATCGTGAGAATGCTACCATGGCAGGGTGACTTATCGCAGTTCTAGAAGAAAATTGCGCTAGGAAGTAATCGGGTCGCCCAGACAGATTTCTACGTATGTGACGTCGGCGTGTCTGACTACTTCATTGACTAATTTTCGGTGAAAATGATTTTTTTTTTGTTTTTTTGACGACAACTTCGACTAGTTCATCATTAGGGGGGATTTAGATAAGGCGATTCCTGTGATTTTTCAGGCTGCCGGGACTCAAGATGGTAAAATATGTTCAGGTTCCCCTTGGACATGTTTAAGTTTCAATCGATGGACGTCGGCCCTGAGAACTTGAATTTGGGCACCCTGCGGTTCGTGTGCTACATTGCCGAAGAGGCTTTCTATGATGAATCCTTCAGTGGCATTTAAATCGGAAACTGATTAAGCTGTGTTCTGATGAACAGATACTGGACGCCTAAGAACTAACAATGTGTACACGAACCCAGAAACGATTGTAGACTCCTCGCTCTAAATTCTGGACTACGCTCAGCTCGAGATTTGTCCGGGATTCTTGGCTTTTGCTAAGTCCATGTTCATATATTTCTGGTCGAGTTCATTATTTGATTCCACGTTTACGTTGATTCTCTGTGGGTCTTACTCAGGGGAATATATGATATTTATATACGAACAGAAAGCTTACCGAGTAGGAATCCGTGGCTTCAACTCGTCGGTAAATTGAAGTTCATTTGAAGATGTTGTGACCAGTTAAGCAAATAAGCAGTGTGAGCTCAAACATAGTAACGGGTGCCATGAAGCCCGAAATTAGCAGCGGTGGACAGAAGAGATTGCGCTTGATGTTATTATCAACCTAAGAAAGGTTGTTCAACTGACTTTCATTACGTTCCCCGAGTATCACATGAAGATGAAGGAAGTGGATCAAAGAGTTGCATTAGAGAAAATCTGCCAGGGGACAGGTGCATCGATTGAAGAGGCTATGATGTTTACAGGTAAAGCAACTCACAGTTATCATTTGACAAGTTCCTGACGCCAATGGATTATTCACAGATATTGAGATCTACAGTTTGATCCCACAAAGTGGTAAGTCGAGCTATCAGCAGAGAACCGTCGCTCGAGCCTAGTAAAATAGCAGCTCTGATCCTGTCGACTACCATCATGGTGAGTGAATAAGCTCAACTAGCATCTCAGTGCATACTCCTCGAAGAATGTGTTGGGAAATCTAATATGAGTTCGAGTTCCCTGATAATGGTTCCTAGAAATCGATTGCAGCTACGCGGTGATGGTCATGAGTATAACAATGGGAAGAAGCACACAGATCAAATAATGAAAGCTTAAATTTCAGTCTGCTCTACTTTCATCACTTGGAGGTTCCTAAACAGAAGATGAAGATCCCGATCTAAGCATTGCCATCCAATGCCACAAAGCGATCCTCTAAAACAAAACTTACTGGTCAAATGTTAGTTCAAACCCAATTGCTGGCGGCTTGAGATTGGTCGATAAGTACATTACTTGCCTCACAGGTTCATCAGCGCATGGGCATTCCATCTTTCTTCTTAAGTACAAAAAATACCCGAATTAGTCCAATCTCGTAGCTTCAGAGACATAATGGTTTATCAAAATAACTATGATGACAGCTTAAAGACATTAGAGAGAAATGTCAAGGTAACAATCTTGCACTTTGAGATTTTGAACAAAAATATGAGATATTATGGTCAACAAGCAGTGCGCAGTGACGATTGCCTGGCTCATAGATAACTTCTTTCACGAATTGGATTAGTGACAACTCACTTCAGATATACATTCGGCGAGAGCAAAAGAAGAGGAGGAAGAACATTATCATGCACTAACAAACTCTTCGGTGATAGGAGGGGGGAGCAGAGCAGACAAGCGTAAGAGACTTTTACAGGAATAACACAGATGCAACCAGTATTCCCCGGATGGAACTGAAGAAATCTTGCTCATGCTTATGTTATGTTAATATCAGCATCTTCCATTGGTATTTACCGGATGATTAATGTATTTTTCCAAGAAACATCGATAGGGAAAACAAAGAAGTTCAAGATCTAGGGAAAGGAACAGAAAAGGGGACTTTCTAAGATTCTAAAAACACCTTGAAAAAAACATAGGAGCAGGATAAACTAGCTTGACTAAGATACTTCAACAACAGCAAATTGTACTTCCATTATCTTATAAGGAAACTATTTCAAGAAAGTAAATGCTGAATGAAACCGATTCCCATCACGTCACTGATATGGACACTTCAAATCCACTTCCATCCACCTGTTTCCTCAGAAGCTTCCATTTCCGATGATCCACAACCAGTCAAGAGCTACGCCAGTGAATATTCCTCCCAGGAGGAACAGCACAAGCAAGTTCCCCAGCGCATTCTGCTCAGGCCCCTGCAGACATATCCGGCAAGCAATACACCATTAACAATTGAAAAACCACTAAAGCAAAAGTAGGCCAAAAATGTACTATTCAGCCGAATTTCACGGACCTTGTAGCCTCTTGGTGCAACTGTCATGACGCAGACAGTGAGATAACCGTTTGTTAGCCCCAGAAACGAGGTCAGCATAATCATCCACCCTTGGTCGCCATACTTGGCCGTAAAGTAGAAGGCTGGGATGAGCAGGAAGCGGCCGAGAATTGCAATGAGGAGGCCCTTCCGGGACTCGAGCCTCAGACAGTCCACCAGGGGAAGGTACCTTGATATTAGGTCCCACACGTTGTACATTGCAATAAGAACTAGCGGGTACCTAAAAAGGGGCATCTAATTAGTAAGTTTAGTTATTCAACAAAAAGGATTATAAAGTTTAGTTCACTGAGCAAACTTTCACTAAGGTAATTTGTACATCATCTGCTTTCAAAGGGCAATTTCATCTTCCCCTTTTATAAGGACAAGAAAACTTGTGAAATTCCTTTTTCTGCAATTTTTTTCATTTACCGAAAGAATGTTGAGATCCCGTGCTTTCTTATGAATGGAGATAAATCCCTAGTCCAATCAGACGCATGTTTACCTTTTCCTGTACTATGGGAAGAAAAAAGCAAACAAACTAAACTGATTTTCTCAGCACTATCCATACCATGAGCCTAATTGATGTTCTCCTGTATTCTCATACAAGAATCCCGGGAATATTGATAGTGTCAGGACATATATCAGATACAGGTCAACAGCATAGTCTATGTTCTCACGCAACAGTTGCTTGTTGCTGAGTCGTCCTTGCTCCTTGGCATCATCTCCCTGCAGAATAAGACTCCAAATATTTTTTTTTTTCTCAGAAGCTCGTTCATACAGATGTGGACATATTAATACTGGTTTCAGAAAAGAGTGGCAGCCTCATACTTGATTTGTTTGAATACCAGCAGCTGCAAGATCAGCCTTGACAGTCTTTGATCCTTCAGCAGCTGCCTTAGAGCGGTAGTACTTCACTATTGGAAGCTTTGGGAACACAATAGCATAGAGGAGAATGCACAGGAACTCAAAAAATGTCGAGACTGCAAGGAACAATACTGCAGAAAAATGAACTCACCTTGTTATTTACATAAGATCAGAAGTAGTCTACAAGATTGGTAAAAAATTACTTTATAATTGTGGGGAAATATTCGAAGGATAGGATAAAATTCATGTATATGCTTTTAATTGGATGTGTAAGAAGACAGCGAGCTGGAACAGTTGTGTTAAGTCAAACAAATTGTTGCTAGTGAAGTGAGACAATCACATACTTGCCCCCTTGCGAAGACCACTGCTGGCATTCTCAAAGGCTGCTTTAGTGATAAGTCTCAGACCAGAAGTTACAGCTCCTGATGCAGCCAAACCCGCAAAAAATGACTGCATAAAATTCGTGTTCAAGATCAGAAGGCCAAAGAAAACAATGACAATGAGGAGTAACAGTTTAAAATGATAAATAAAAAGAACTAACCTGCATGAATTCCGGGCACATGAATGACAGGTCGCCCACCATACCACCTTGAACATGAGCATCAGCTACTCCAAAACAAGCCACGAGGGCGCAAATTCCAATGTATGGTCCAATCCCTCCTTTCCCAGAAGTTGCTAAGTCCACCTGCCATAGGAGACGTACGATGGCTTTCGTTATATACAAAAAAAAAAAAGATGTAAGTAGGAGAGAGCCTGAATGATGAACTTTATGTACTTTTTGGACTTACAACTATGAGGAAGAGGGTGCCGAGAAAGAAAAGGATGTATCCGGCAATGTTTCTCTTTCGGGTGTCAACCTTCGCTTCATTGTAGGCCAGAATGGCCATGGTTCCAATTGCAAATGGTTGGTAGACGAGAGTGAGGACCCTGGAAGGATGGTATTTCTGCAGAAAGACGAAAATGAATTCTCATTGACTCACCTTATCAAGAAATCATACGCACAATGATGTTGAACGAACTCATATCCTCTTGCAATGAAACCATTCTATTCCAGGGACAGCGACACTAAAGACAAGGAGTCCACTGTCACAAAACGTATCCTCCGTACCATGCAGGACATAGAATTTCAGATTCTTCCGTTTTCCTTGGGAAAAAATAAACTGGATAAAAAAAATAAGCTGAAGGAGATACTAGAAAGTCTGATCATTCATTCAACAGTGAAAGGGAGACCACTATATTTTCTCTTTTCCTCTTTACCGGGAAAAGGTCGTAGTAGTAATCTCCAATAGTCAGCATACTATTCCAAGCGACAAGTGACCCAAATCCCAGAATCCAGCATAGCATCGTTGCTTTGAATTTTCCCTGATCATCAATGTCAGAAGAAATCGGTTGGTTGTCATCACGCAGTTGTGGCCTGATTAGCGGAAAGATTGATGAAAGAAGAAGAAGAAGAAAAGGAGAAATGACAATCAACAAATACCTCAAGCCTTGTTGAAGACCCTCCTTCACCTGCAGTCGCCATTGCCGGTTCCCTGAGGAATAACAAAGATAGCTAGGAACTGACAAGATAACAAGAAAAGCAAGACGACGGAGAATGGGCACAAGGTGAAGACTTTGAGATATATATATATATATGTATATATGTGAAAGGGAGGTGGAGCTAGGACCTCTGGTGGCCTAGGCAGGTACTTGAATATCCTCTGAGGGACACTTTAAAAGGGAATCTGTGCAACAGGGCAGGCTTGAAGGAATCGAAGAACCCAGCAGGGGAATTGGCAAGAAAACGAGAGCGGTGAATGAGCTATTTGTGACCTTTTTTTTCCTATTTTTTACCAAAAAAGGACAAGAGTGGGTTGTCAATGAGGTGGCTCATTTTGCTAAAAGCGGGGCAAAAAAGATGGATTCTTTCCCTTTATTCATCGATTGATTTTCATTGAGACGAAGACCGCCGGCTTGAGACATTGCTTCGCATGCTCGTGAAGGGACGTTGGGAACCACTGGGGAAACAACCCAGAGGAAAATCGGAGAGAATCTCCGGTTTGACTTCGCATTTCGCGGAAAGATCCCTTATTGGGCGGCGGGGGAAGCACNCCCCCCCCCCCCCCCCCCCATATTTTACAGCCTTTTCGATTTGCACCAGGATTTTCTCATTATACGCAGAGCTAACATCTCCAATACAAGGCATGTAAAAAAAAAAAGGAAAAAAATTGCTATATATAATGAAGGAAAATTCCATGCCTCGTTTGGAAGGGCGAAATAAGGTAAAAAAAATCAGGACTGTCGTTCCATTCTTCCTTATGTTCTTCTTGTTTGACTTGTACCGAAAAGGGAACAGAATCACCATTTCATCTAATAGATAAATTATAGTAATTCAATACACTTTACCCTTCAGGTTTTTCTTCTTCCTGGATGCTCTTTAGGTTTTTCTTCTTCCTGGATTTACTCCATTCTTTAATAAGTCAATAACATGAGCTGTCCATTTTATCCTTGATTTTTTTGAAATTACAAAAGAAAACCTAAATTATATTTGATGAGTTTTAGAATATTTTTTATAATTCTTTTGGAAAATATTTCTACCTATTAGGATTAAAATACAACCAACAACTCAAAATCGTTGGATTATAACTAATTCAAATGATTTCTAATCAAACACATTGAGCATTAAAAGCTAAAGAATGAGTCAAACTTGAATAAATTTTTGTAAAATTTTCAATGTCAATAATTCTTGGCGTCTTCTTCGTTTTCTATTTTTTAAAAAATTAGTAAAGTTTTATCAGTTATATGTATATATATATATAAGACACAGAGAAATGGCAGGAGGCTATGGCAATTTGGAGGTGAAGTCGTCAATGGAGCATAGAAAAACATCGAACGGCCCAAATGCAACAAACAGAAGAGTCTGTCCCTACCATGATGGAGAGAAAACATCTCCGCCGAAGGGTGCAATAGTCTTTGCAGCAAAAATATCGCCCCGCTGGCTGCGCGGGCCCGCCGAATCAAACAAAATACCTGTTTTAAAAAAAATAAATCTAAATAATTTTGTCTGTTAAAAAACATTTTATATTATATAATTATCAATTAATTTAAATTTTATGATAATTTAAAGAAAATTTTGAAATAATTATTAAAATATAAATATAATCAATCTATTTTTCCATTTTTTCTAAAAAAATTATTAAAAATATAATTTTTATACTTTGAACCATAGTTTTTAAAACCGGACCGGGTCAGGAACCGGTGTAGGCATGGGTTCATGGGTTCATGGGTCGAACCGGGGGTTCAATGAGTTGAACCGCATGTTTAAAAAATAATATTAATAATATAATATTACTAATAAATTTACATAATATCATAATTTGAATATAATTTATAACAAAAATCATCAATATAACCATTATATTAAACAAAAGTTTAATATAAAATGTAAATATAAGTTTAGTAAAATAAAATAGGTACATTACAATATGTTTTTGTTTTTGTTTTAATTTTAAGTCGGCCGGTTTTCTCATGGGTTCAATTGGGTTCACCGGTCGGACCGGGAACCGGCCGGTTCAATCAGATTTTTTTCTCTTTTAATGTGCAATTGGGTTTTTTGAAGGAACCGGACCGGGTGAGTGGCCGGTTCTCGGTTGAACCGGCCGGCCCGGTCCAGTTTTTAAAACTATGCTTTGAACTAACTCAAATTTTTTATAATATTTGAGCTCAATATTTTTTTACATATTTATGAAATAGATAATTCGAAACTTATTTCTTTCTTTTTCTGTTTTTTTAAGAGAGAGATCTATTTCTCTTAATTAGTCAACCGTCATGATTTTCAATTAGTGTAGGCAAAAAACAAATAACCTAATTTGGAGGAAACTTTGACAAAAATGGAAGTACTCCAAAGACCCTTCCATGAGAAGAAGCTCCTCCAGTGAAGTATCACGCATCCTAAACTTTCAACTCTGGCTAAAGGCCCATCGAATCATCATATTTTATGCGCAAAATTATGTGGGTAGAATATGAGATCCACAGAGACACTCTCGGTCGGTCCAAGATCAGGTGGAAATCAGATTAATGAAAAGGGAAAAAGGTTGATTTTTATGATAAATCCAAAATTCAATGACTGAATTGAATAACCCTCTAAAGGTACGATAGTTCTCTTCTTTCTCTATCCCTCTTCGGATTTATATTGGGTATTCGGATTTTACACGATTAATTCTTAGATGGTCTATAGATATCTTGCAACACACATTGCAACATAAAAGTTCCGGGACAGCCTTGCCTAAGATGACTCTAAACAATGTAAATCTCTATAATTTTTACTCATGACCTCCTTCGTAATGTTGTTAAAAGTGTAGCCTGAGTCAGTTCAAAACGAGTCTGGAATCGTTTGACTTGGTTACGGTTTGACCCGTTTGTTTAACAAGTCAGTCTAATTACGAGTTACAATTCAAGCAAATATGAACTGACCCTGAAACCGTTTATAAACGGGCTAGTTTGACCTGTGAACCATTCATCTTTTTAATTTTTTTTTTAAATTTTAAATTAATTCGACAAAATCCGACCATTAATTTGCAAGATTTTTGGTGGTCCAGGCTAGTTTTCAACGGTTCCGAGCCGGTTTTCTAAACAGTTCTAGGCCAATTTAACAGGGTAACAGTTCGGGTCAGTTACGGTTTAATAGGTTCATATTTCGAAACTAGCCCGTAACCGCCCCAAACCCACTAAAAACAATTATAGGCCGGGTTATGAGCGGTCCGGGCCGGTTTTGAGTTTGTACGGTCCGATTCCTGTTCGGTTATGGACCAACCTAGTCCATTTAATATCCCTACTCCTCCACTGGGGCAAGAATGACACTCTTTAATCTGATGTAAGATGGTTAGTCTTATTTTATATAAGAGTGAGATTAGCTCGAGAATGTCGGCACGACAGTACAGAGCTAGTTGGTCCACATCTCGTTCTGCAACTTGCAATTTGGAAAGAATATTCCATGGCCCTTTAAAGGCACTCGCTTTTATGGTGCTTCAAGTCGGGTTCTTCCATCACAAGATTATTCTCAGCCATGAACTGATTAAACTTTGTTGGCAAAAGTCGGCCCTTTAGTTAGTTGCATGGGATAGTTCCCACTAGCAGCGGTTTCTCCGCTACATCACCATTAGAACAAAATTAGGATGCATGTAACTATAATTCATCATAAGGAGAATTTGAGTTCAGTACAATTTGAATCTGAATCAGTTATTTTTCTTGAAAATTTTATTCTAATCGAATTGTGTTAGTACATGTGGAAGAAATATGAGGACATGACTACTGTGCCGGCTACTAGAAAATGAAAGTCAGTTTTCTGTAAAAAGTCATATAATTAACGTATGTATAGACGGAAGGCCAATGTCTGTTTACAGCAGGGGACACATACCAAAATTGCTTCTCCACGGATTACATATCACGAATCCAATTGCGCCACCTAGTTCGCCCCATGATCGATAATTTCACGAATTTAACGTATTGTAATTATATGCGCATATATAATTAAAGTGACTTGTAATTTTTTTTCCTATTAAGTAAAAAAATATAACAATAAATTTTATCATTTTATGAAAATTTTACAGTAAACTAACTGTTCTCAAATTAGAATAATTTATTGAATTTACCAAAATTAATTCACCACGTGAATAATTCAAAAGAGTAGCCATCACTTTTTACGGTGGGGCCCCCATTGTCCAACAAAGAACGAAAAAACATCCGTATCTCTCATACTACTGGGCCGCCAGCTTTGCAATATAAAATATAATATCACGGTCCGCACCAGGAAAATAATATAAACGACAAGGGGTCAATTGTAATTTGGAAATTCGGGTGGGGCTTGACGACAAAGAAAGTGATACTGCTATCCACGCTGAATCTCACTCTCAGTGACCAGCGCGTGCACCGACGTCGTGCACATGCGGTCTAAAGCTGTCTACCCAGCCTGGCAGGTATAATAGAAGAAAAGGGCGCCTGATCTAATATCACAGTCTCAAAAAGACATAAAAAATTTTAAGATTCAGCCAAAATAAAAATGATTTAAGAATAAGATTTCGTAGAGAAATAAAAAAAAGTACATTATTTATTTATAAAATATATTGTAAGTTAATATTATGTCAAATTTTTTTAAATAATTATGTTTTAGCTGTATTTACCATATTTTATAGTTAAATTTATATTTTCCTTAAACATAACAATTTCGCATTATGGTAAAATTTATTATGAGTGAAAAATTTTCCGCAACCTTTAACATTTATCAAAATGTAAAGATACTCGAATCGGATAGAAATGGATACCCCATAATTGATTGATTTCCTACGCCAATAATTCATTCTTATCTCCTACGTGTGTAATCCCACCAAAGACAAACAAACGCATTTGAATGAAAACCGATCCAATCGATCGTGGCAGACCTGGCCTTGAAATAATGTTCAATCTTGCTGTTGCTATGATCCTGGTGAACATCTCGAATTGGAGATTCCGATCAAGACAGGTGCCATTCATGATGTGAACCGCTGCTTCAAGTTGTACATCTTGGACTTCTCGACGGTTGAGGTGTCGAGGGAGCTCGATGACGTAAGAGCGTGTTGGTGTTGTTCGATCTAGATCTTCTTCGTCCATTGCATCATTCATGGGTATGCCGCCCTTGAACTACTGGAGTGGATGAGTAGGTGGAAAGCAGCGTCAGCCACATGTCATTCCCAATGTAGCATTCAAGTTAGATAATGCTTGGATGACGAATATATGCTAAAGTAGTGCCGCCCCCGTCGATGCATAAACCATATGCTCAGATCACATCACCTTCCCCCAATCGATCTCTTAGCTGGGTAACATATAGCCGACCTCCTGATTATATAGATTTTTTTTTTTTGAGATTATAGCTGAGGTGTACATATCCAAAAATAAGATAATGGAGTTTGAAGATACCCTAATAATTTTACTTGAAATATAATTTATTATTTATCTCTTCATACTTCTCCTCATCCATCCATCCATCCAGTGACCTCATTAGTTTTGGGATCTAAAATTAGTTAAACAATGAGCATCAAATATCATAATGGCATATTGAAATCACTCAGTAAGGTCAACCTTATTAACCTTAATCCAACGTGCTATCGATTTCGCCAACCCCCTTCCTCTGTTAAAGCCAATGTGCCACCAATTTCTATATGAAGAGATATTATATTGTTTTCCTTGCATCAAAATAGCACGTGAAGTTGTCCCATAGTTTTTTGCACATCCAACTAACAACAAGATTTAAAACTAATTAACAATGATATAAATTTAATACTACAATATTATTTTTATTTAATAATTATAATCCTCATTAATAAAATTCCATATATATTTTACATCTTACTCTTCCTATTTTTTCAAGGCTTTTTCGCCCGTTCAATAGGCTGGGGAAAAAAGATCAAACGGTGTATGTCTATATATACATATATATAATTCCACTTGGTGTCTTCCCATTAATTAACCTGGAACTTCATCACGCTTCACGTAGACGACAACCGACCCCTTCGAGAAAGACACAAGGACTGAAAAGACTGCTCCATTTAATTATTGCCGCCTTTTATGGGCATAATATCGAATTTTCTCACTTCTCGCCGAGTCATAATCATCAAATTCATCCCGAATATTACGTTAATCTATTACAATTTTTCAGCATTATCTTCATATTTATTCAAAAACTTTTAAATCAATAAGCAATAATACCTAATTTTTATAATTTAAATATATCTGGAATATGCAGTATATTAATAAACATTAAATTTGTAATATTTTATATAAATGAATAGATATACATAATTAATCGAATTATGCTTAACCCATAACGATAATTATATGCTAATGAAAATTTTAATGTGATGATATCATATTTGACATATAATTAAGGGATTACGACTTGAGAAATTTATTTATTTAAACTTACTAAACTCATTTTAGATTAGTATATCATTAAAAGTTTTTAAAAAAAAATCATAACCAATAATTTTCATTCGATGTTCTGTACTTAAAAAAAATAAAATTGCTGTAAAGATTCTATTCGACACCGCCATTTACGGTATCCCGAACGGGTAGTGCCGCCGGCCCTCAATAATAATACCCAATCATTGAACATTTCCATTATTTTAGTAATTAGAAAATGAAAAAAACAATAATAAATCATTGCTCTCTCGAGTCCCCGGTAAATGAGACAATCCCTGCCTGACTAAAAATGGAATGAATGAGCATGATTTAATATTTTTTAAATTGATATATTATTTTTATTTATATTTAAGTATTTATCAAAAGTTGAACTTACTAAAATTTCAAGTATCTTATCATTTTTAAAAAAAGATGAAATAATTGACGGGAATGAGTTATAATTTTTTATATTCAAATTTTATGGGTAAAGTAAGTTTACATGCAGTTAAAAAAAAAGGAAAAAATAAAAGATAAATTTGAGTAGCTTTTTGCACATTTTCTCCAAACGGAGCCGAAGCAGAGTGCGTCTCTGCCAGCGAAAGACACCTCTCTGTTTCTCCAAGACTTTATCTCCTCCCCCTCTTCCTCTTCCTTCGCTTCTACCTTACTGTTTGATTTCACCGAGATGGCCTCCCTCCATCCCTCAGAACTCGACTCCTCCTCCACCGCCGCTGACTCCGTCGCCTCCTCCCCACGCTCCGACCACAACCCCCATGACGGCCTCCTCGCCCGGGTCCGCTTCATGTGCAGCTTCGGCGGCAAGATTCTTCCCCGCCCCCACGACAACCTGCTTCGCTACGTCGGCGGCGAAACCAGGATCGTGGGCGTCCACCGAACCACCAACTTCTCCGCCCTCCTCTCCAAGCTATCCAAGCTCTCCGGTAAGACTTAGTATTCCCTGGCTGCTTAACGTTTCCGCTGCTTCTTGGGCCATAATCTCGATTCAGTTTCTCATCGATGGTTGGGAAATCCTATAGCTTGGATGTAATTTGTCGCTTCTGGAGATTTAATGATGATTAATCCTTGAATATTCGGGAGATGAGAGGAGAGGCTTTTGCGAAAATTTTCGTCGGAAATTTGGGTGCTCTGAAGTGAAATTGTGTTGAATTTGTGGGACGCAGGGATAAGTAATTTGACTGTCAAGTACCAGCTTCCGAACGAAGACCTGGACGCGTTGATCTCCGTGACGACGGACGAAGACGTGGAGAACATGATGGAGGAGTACGACCGGCTCTCCCACAACCACAACCCGAGATCGGCGGCCCGGCTTCGGCTCTTCCTCTTCAACAACGGCGAGGACTCACGGGCCAGCAGCATAAGCTCGATCCTCGACGGCTCGTCCAACCGCGAGCAGTGGTTCCTTGATGCGCTCAATGGCGGCGGCGCGCAGCCCTCGACCTCGACCGGCCTCGAGCGCGGCCGCTCCGAGGCCTCCTCGATAGTGTCCGAGGTTCCAGACTACCTCTTCGGGCTGGACAATTGCGACGAGAACCCGCCCCGTGAGCCCAAGCCGAAGGCCCGGCCCATCGTGCACGAGACCGTCTCAGTCTCTGACCCTGGCTCCCCAGCCCCGGTCGCTTCGTCCCCGTTCTCCTCCACCTATTTGTCTCCTATTCCCGACCTCCCGCCGGTCAGGACCAAGCCTGAGACCCCAGTCATGAGCACCGAGCCCAGGGAAGCCACCAATGAGAGTTTTGTGGAGACCGGCGAGATTATAGTCACACAACCGAGTGGGTACCCCACGTGGCACTACACCCCAAGCTCTCACTACCCTGCTCACCCGGTTCAGCCCGTGCCGGTCTATTATGTCCCTAGCCCGGTCGCTCCAACGACGGTTCCGGTTCAGCCAATGCACATCGGCGCACAGTATGCTCTGCAGTATTCGGCCAACGCTCAGATGACCCAGGTGCCAATTGGCTACCAACAGCCGATTCCCGCCTCCGGTCAGGTCTATGGTGGACCCTTGAGGCCCGCTTCGGTTGTGGACCCTTCCAGGCCAGTTCCAGAAGGGATCAACCCACAAGTGTATTACGGGATCACGAACCCAGGCCTAGTGCCGGCGGCGTACCCGGGGATCATGGTCCCTCCCAGCGGCGAGGATGTACTGGTTGCAGGGATGGAAGCGAAGACGGGTCGAGTTTCTCAGTAGCCCCGGCCCAGATTTCCTCATCCGGCCACAAAAGTAGTACTTTCTGCTGCTTGATATCTGCAATTTGTTTTTTTTTTACATGATTGGATAGACTGTTCTAGGCGATGATTGGGATCATAATTTGCCATCGCCGAGGTGAAAGTATTTATTGAAACTGAAATTTGTCCATATGTTTACGCAATAATTCTGTGTGGGACCATGCGAAAAAGCTCAAGATATTGTATTTGTGAATGTACGTGGAACATCTTGAAATGTGTAATTGTCTATATCTCTTGCGTTGAACCAACAATCTGATATGAATAACCGGTCAAAAAAGGAAAATAAAATCTGATATGTATATGCCGCGAATGGTTCACCGTGACCACATGTAGCACAGTTGAAACGTGCTAAATCCTGCTTTTGCTCTGTATGTGTATCTTAGGATGCCTTGCTATGACACATATGGCGCAATAAAACCCCTCCTGTTAAATGGCAGTTCCAATCCGGACCTCAAGAAAAGAAATTCCCATCTGATATTATGCGACTATTTTGAATGATTTGCTGACTAGTAATGCATGGAAAATCGATTACATTAATGCAAAGTATGTGTATGGCTTGCAGCCAGGACCCCTACGTGTTAGTTTAAAGATTCCTGGGCACTGGTAGAAACATTTCCGGGTCAAAGTTACAGATGAGATTTCTGGGACGCTCTGTAAGAGGTCGTGACGTGGATTACAAGGCTATGTCTAGGCACACAAGGTTGTGCCGTGGAATAGGACTCCTACTAAGTGCGTTGGGGGTAGATCTCCCACTCAATTTTCTGGCTTTTTGCTCGACAATGCAATATATCTCAACACCCCTGGATCCTTACCACGCACCACGGATTAGCACATCGCTGAGATGACACAGAGTCAGCTATTTTGAACGCATCAAGTCAAAACTAAAGGACTCCAATCTCTCAGCAATGGCTATCACCCTTGAACCGAACTAGGAGATCCACATGAAATCCGGACGGCTTCTGCAACCCTTGGATCTAAAACTCCATCAGAGCTTCACTAGCAGTGTTATTTCCAGGCAACTGGGGCTCCTTGAAGACCCAAAGCCTGCCATGCACAATAGCACCCTTGCTGAAAATGCTCAAAGTTGAGCAATCACGACTTCGACAGGAGATTGAGACCCTCAAAGTCTTCATCGATATGTACAAGATACTCCTCAAAGCAAGATCTGCTCAGAAAATCATTTCCTTTGTGATTGAGATCAGCTTGATGTTAAGCGGGTGATCAGCATTGAAGTCCACTTGACTTATTCATGACTTGTTCCAGAAAAGAGGCGGGGATACTCTGTAGTTAAAGAACCTCAACCCCATTCTATGAATTTCCGCAGCAAAGTATGAACCACAGGGAGTGGCAGACACTCCATCAACAAAAATAATATCATGAATGCTTCCAAAGTGATGTCATCTTCCTTCATACTCTGCTTCTTCCCCACCGAACTCATTGCAAGACCTTAAACACAAGTCCTCCCTACTCATTTCGGAGACATTTTATTCTCACAGAACAGTAACTTTGCTGTTGGACATTTCAGCCCTGGAAAATCTACCTGCCACTTCATCGGGATTTGTTATCATCACCAAATATCTCTTCTGCTAAATAGTAACTACGTAGCAGTTTGAATTTTGAGAGAAACTCTTCTTCTCGTACCTATTTATCTGTTGTGTGGCCATATTTGCTCAGTCTGCTCCAAGGTTCCAGCCTTAAAGACTTAAAACTGATTCTTTGGTTGTTGGGGGTGTCCTTCACTTGTAGAACTATATCGGATGCTTCAGCTGAATTTCTACTACTTTTGACTCCAACAGGGACACCTGGGTCACTGAGCAGACAATTTTCTGGGTGGCTAAAAGGCACAAGCCGATCAATGACAACTCTAGGGGTTCTATCGATCAACTCCCAGGGAAACCTTGCCCTCCATTGTTGCAGCAACGGAAGCTCACCACTTTGGTCCACTAAGGTGTCAACAACATTCCCAAGAAATGCCGCCATCACCGCTCAGCTACACAATGCAGGTAGCTTCATTCTGCAAGAAAGGCCGAGCAACCATTCTGTGGCGGAGCTTTCATCACCCCACAGATACCTTGATGCCTTTCATGAAACTCGGGTTCCTGACTTCTTGGCAGTCCAAAGATGACCCAGGAGTAGGGGATTTCACTCTTTGGATCGACCCGACAGGTTACCCGCAACTATTCCTCCACAAGAGACCAGAAGCTTCATCTTCGACCCAAGCTTTGTGAACGACCCGGACGAGGTCTCTCTCTCATACAGGATAAATAATGAATCGATCATGTCCAGAATGGTGAAGGAACCATCCGGTTTTATCCAGTGGTCCACATGGCATGACTGAGATGGACGATGGGTACAGTTTTGGGATGCCCCCTTTGAGCAGTGTGACTACTACAACATTTGAGGACCTAACAGTAACTGTAGCCGCTGTAACACGGACCAATTTGCCCGTACTTACTTCCCTGGGTTTGCGCCCAAGTCACCATCAGACTTGATCCTGAGGGATGGGTCTGGTGGTTATGTAAGGCCCCCTGTGGTTTCCACATGCCGAAGAGGGGAGGGATTCAGCAAGGTGGCCCATGTGAAAGTCCAAGAAACTTCTTTAGTCCTTGTGGACATGAGCGTGAGCCTTGAAGAATGTGAGAAGGGGTGCTTGAAGAACTGTTCCTGCACAGCCTACACGAGCGCTGATGAGAGTGGTGGAGGAATAGGTTCCTTGACCTGGTACGACGATTTGTTGGTCACAAGGACATTTTCTGATATCGGATAGAACTTCTTTATACACATCGATGCAGTTTCCTTAGGTATTTATGAATCAACTTTTACTTTTATACTTCTTGTCCAGTCAATATATTGATATTCCAGGATCATTTTCTTGAATGCCAGCTCGTTTGATGAAGAAGAGGAGTTTTCCTGGAAAAAGGATAGCAGTATCAACCATATTAGCTATTGTGGTTCTGGTGCTCCTGCTCTGCGTTGTCTTGTTTATAAATGAAGAAAAGGAAAGGTACATAAATTGAATTCGTTGCTTTCATTTGAAAAAAATAACCACGACCGCGAGATTATGTAAGTAAAAGCTCATGAAAATTGGACTGTTTTTTCTTTTGCTTGTTGGTTCATTAATTCGTTTTATTTATGCTTTAGAATCAGCGACCAAGGGGGCCTTCTGCTACCCCAAGTGTGGCGTATTTCAATGATGATGAATCTAAGAGCATGCAAGATCTCAAAGAGGACAACAGAAAAGCAGATCTGCGCTTCTTTGATCTAGGCACCATTGCTGCTGCCACAAACAACTTCTCTTTTATCAAAAAGCTTGGGCAAGGTGGATTTCGTTGTCTATAAGGTATTTCCATTCAAGAGTTCCTGGTGTTCCTTCCAGATATTCTTTCCCTGACAATGATTAGAGAAAACTTTATTTCGCAGGTAGTACTAAAAAATGGGAAGAAAAAAGTCATCAAGAGATTGGCCAAATCTTCGAGTCAAGGACTTGAAGAGTTTAAGAATGAGTTTACATTGATTGCTGAGCTGCAACATAGGAATCTTGTGAAAATACTCGGCTGTTGTATACAAGGGGAAGAGAAAATGTTGATTTATGAATATCTGCTCAATAAAGCTTGGAGTCATTTCTTTTTGGTAAATCCTATTCCCAGCTAATCAATGAATGATTTATGTAGCTACCATTATTGTCATAGCCGGCTCCTAACCTGTGAGTTATTGTCCGCTTTGGGTAGGTGCCTTTCTATAGGCCCACTCACCCTCATGGTTTTGTCCTCGAAAGGCATCTCAAAATTCCTTTTCCTAAGCAGCCATAGTCCCTCCGAGGAGCTAGACTTGTTGAATACATCAGTGTAGTGTGCGTGCAGCCCAGAACATCTACGGGCATCATAAAACCACGAGGGTGAGTGGGCCCATAGAGAAGCACCTACCCAAAGCGAATAATCCCTCATGGGATGGGAGCGGGTTATGACAATTATATTCTTCTAGGATAATCTCATGACACTTTCTTGGTTACTCAATCAGTAACAATTTTTTGTAATCTATCAGTTTTTCACTATTACATAATAACATACCGTCTTAATCTATAATTATTGCCAAATATTTCGAGTCATAATATTGTATATAAAACTGTATACTATTTGATGTATACCCTATTAACTATTTATCCTAGTTGACTCCCGAATCAAAATTTAGTTGTTTCGCTCAACTGAGTATCTTGCTTACTTGAAAAAAAAATTTGTAGAGGAGTATGAGCTGCAATTCAGTTAATACATATTTTCCAAGTGAAATAGCATTAGTTTAGGTGCAGGTTCTTACATAATTTGCATTAATTATGCGAGGAGTTAGCCAAATAACTAGGATAAACAGTTATTAGCAGCTTAGCTTACTCCAACGATTTACGTAATGTAATGTATGAAAACATTCATATCAAACAATAATCATAGGGTTTCACTACATTTGTAACAGAGTTATAATAGTATTGATACTCCACTCTCCGACAGTACTGTGACCTCGCACCTCAAACTATATCATAATATTTTTCTTCCAGTGCCCTTCCTCTCTACACTAAATCGTGGGTGTCGTCTATTATCCTCAAGTGGTAAGAATTAACCCATCGCTCTAAGTCTCTCTCTTTTTCTTACCTCTCCTCTATGGTCTTTGTTTTTCCAACTAGGTCCTAAAATGGGATTACCTTACATATTCCGTTGGGGTTACAGAGCTAGCGTCGCTCATGTCCCATGTTTATATCCCGCTGAGAACCCACGGTAAATTAGTAAGGCCTATTTCTATTCTGCCGGTTTAATTGTCACCATGGTTATGTACGAACACAAATAGTAATGCAAAACATATATATATATATATANGAGAACCCACGGTAAATTAGTAAGGCCTATTTCTATTCTGCCGGTTTAATTGTCACCATGGTTATGTACGAACACAAATAGTAATGCAAAACATATATATATATATATATGTATGCATATCCAACTACCATTATTATTTATCTTTTTCCTATTCTCTTCGTTACTTATTCGAAACATGCTTACTCACTGGAAATGGTAGTTAATTAGATTTAACAAATAATTATTTCATAATTAATATTTACTAATTACTANCTACCATTATTATTTATCTTTTTCCTATTCTCTTCGTTACTTATTCGAAACATGCTTACTCACTGGAAATGGTAGTTAATTAGATTTAACAAATAATTATTTCATAATTAATATTTACTAATTACTAACCATAGATATAACATTTCGCAATGGAAAAATGTATTCATAACCCCTTAATCGACCAATCACGAAATGGGATCTTTGGAGTGAATATCTCAGGTCTCTCCGATACCTATCATTTGATTCATAGTAAAATTAATATATATAATATAATAATTTATATTTTGACTACAAAAAAAACCTTATTACTAAAATAAAGAATTTGCACCTCACATAAACCCATATTTGTGACTAACTATATATGTGTATATATATATATATATAAAGATTTAAAAGGTTTTTAATCTAATTAGTTATATATTATATATTATTATTATTATTATTATTATTATTTTAACCTTAATTTATTGTAAACCTAAGAGAAGAGAAAGGAAAGCATTAGTCAGCCTAGGAAGTCCAACCAAGCAAAGCTCTTTTTTTTTTTTCTATGAGAGTGTAATCTCCTCCAATCCATTAAAGGATCCTAGTGATTGACTTTTTTTTTTCACGACCAAGAAGAATCGTAGCTTGGGGTCCATTAAGCTCCATGCTCACCTCAACCCATCACCATGTAGCTAAAGAAACGCCCCTCTAACCCAAACCTGACGACGTCACCTATACCTCTTGGTTGAAAATAATAAATATTCTCAAACTCAAACTGAAAAAACTACAATGAATTTAACTATACTTAACATAAATTCACAAAATACAAATTAATACATCTTTCCGTTAGCTTCGCCTTATTCTCTTTATCTCTGCCTGTTAACTCTCTCTCTCTTATGAAATGAGAATTGTCTAGGGGGAAGGAAAAAGAGGGAGGGTGGCCAGGTGGTTATATGGGCATTAACTTAGGTGGTTGGGGGAAGAGGATAGGTGGCTAACGGGGGTATTAAATGTAGTGAAAGAAAATTGGGTTTATGGGGTTAAAGTCCTCTCTCTTTTTTTTTTTCACGACTTTCACAAATACATAAAGAAATTTTGCACTGATGCATCTATCCATATGGACTTTATGATGCATGTAATGAAAATGAAAATTTACATTAAAGTCCCCTGCAATTCGGGGATGGTGATATTGAAATCATGTCAGATTGGACAGTACATATACATCCTGTATGACACTGGAAGCTGATAGTAAATATGTGCTTATTAACTCACGTTGCACGTAGAATGCTCTATGGACTAATTAAGATGTGGCAGCAGAAACTTTCTGGATAGCAGATTGAAATGCTCCGTGTGGCAGGATGAATTTTGAGAAAGAAGGAAACTTAAAGGAAAGGTTCCAAAGAGTATTATTGGGAAAGATCCCATCGGTAAATCTAGTGAGAAGAATTGGCTTATCCGTGTATTAGAGTATCAACTGGAAGAGGGTTGTTTTGCTTGCAACATTAGAAAGTTCACGAATCTATCAGTTTTCTTGATCAGCCAGTTGATGTGCTCAGGATGAACTTAATCCGGCCAAGGCTTAAAATTTTTGGATATTCAATTAAAGAGCCCCTTGTTCAAAGCTGACGTCCTACATTTGACCTTGGACAGTTGCTCAGAACCGCGACTCTCCGGCCGTTGCCATCCGTCTCTGACTTTTCACCTCCAAGCAGAGGCGCAAAAGAAAGGAAACAGAGAGCAGTTGTCTCTGATGTTGAAAAATTCTTATAGGAATTATTAATCAGGAACAACACCGTCATTCCTCATTTCCCACCATCAAACAAGAGCAATGTGGTTTTCTTTCCCTCTGATCTTGGTTCACTTTTCAACTCTTCTGATCTCACCGGCTTTAGCTAAAACCTCAGACACGCTATTGGTGAACCAAACTCTCAGTGATGGACAGACTTTGGTTTCGACAGGACAGCTCTTTGAGCTCGGGTTCTTCAGCCCCGAAACTTCCCGTAATAGGTATCTTGGGATATGGTACCGGAACTTGACCCCGACTTATGCTTGGGTTACCAACAGGGACAAGCCGATTGCCAACTCCACAGCAGAGTTATCGCTGACCCAAGGCGGATCACTCTCTCTTCCGAATGGTTCGAAAACTTACTGGTCCGTGAATTCAACAGGTGGTGCCTCGCTGCAGCTCCTAGACAATGGAAACCTTGTTCTGAAAGATGGTTCGGGAAATTACCTGTGGCAGAGTTACGACAACATAACTGATACTTTACTGCCAGGGATGAAGCTCGGTTGGAATCTGGAGACGGGCTTGGTCCGGAGAATGACTTCGTGGGCGACATCTACTGACCCTTCTTCGGGAAAATTCACCTTCAGCCTTGACCCACCTGAGGCTCCTCAGCTAGTCCTGAGGAAAGGTTCTCAGAAGCTGTACCGGTGGGGCCCATGGAATGGGGTTCGATTCAGTGGGAGCAACGAACTGAGGGCAAACCCCATCTTTGATCCCATGTTTAACTCAAGCAGAGAGGAGGTCTTCTACTCCTTCAAGGTCGTGGACAGCTCTTTTGGATCCGTCCTGTCACGGTTCTTGCTTACCTGGGATGGTCTCATTCAGTATCTTTCCTGGAGGAACGGCGAGCAATGGGTCTTGATGGTGACTCTACAGAGAGACGAGTGCGATAACTATGGGAAGTGTGGGCCTTATGGAATTTGCTATGGTGGTGACACAATCTGCAAGTGCTTGAAGGGCTTCCTGCCCAAGTCGCCTCAGAATTGGAACTCCCTTGATTGGACGGCTGGTTGCACGAGAAAATGGGGTTTGGATTGCCGGAACGGTGATGATGGGTTCGTGAGGTATGAAAATCTGAAGTTACCCGACAATTCCCAGCTCCAGTCCAATTCGAGCCTCAGCCTCCAGGAATGCGAGATGGAGTGTCTGAATAATTGCTCTTGCATGGCATTCACAAGGATCGATATTCATGGGAACGGGGGTGATTGTGTGCTTTGGTTTGGAGATTTGGTTGATATGAAGGATTATCCCAGCGGCGGGGATGTCTTGTACATAAGAATGGCTCAGGCTGAACTAGGTAAGATACATATGCATGTGCTTGACAAATTAGAGATTTGGTGCTTGAAATTAGTAGTGTTTTGATCAGAATATTCTGAGTCATGGGAGAGTTGATTGTCAAATGATCAGATGCAGTAGCCCATGCTAAGAGGAGGCGGCGTATCAGAGTGGCTGTCAGCAAAGTGATTCCAGTAGTATGTGGATTGCTTTCTCTTGGACTCATCATCCAGTACATACGACTAAAGAGGAGAGGTACTAAAGATTATCGATATGAATTTTTGCTATTTTGATTTCTTATTAGATGTAGAAGAGTATATGTAGTATGGTAACAATGACGAACTTTCTCTCAGCGGCATTCGATAGAGAGAGAATGCAAAACCAATGTCTACCTCAAAGGAAAGAGGAAGACTTAGAACTGCCGCTTTTCCATCTCAAAACCATCAACTCTGCTACCAATTATTTTTCCCCCCAGAACAGGATCGGTCAGGGAGGTTTTGGTTACGTCTACAAGGTTGCTGCTTCTACACTGTTTTTCCTGCCATGGAACCAAATCAACTCATATATATATATATATATGCATTGCTGATGAGCCAGATTTCCTAACATAGTATGATCTGTTAGGGTATGCTGTCTTCAGGGCAAGAAATTGCAGTTAAGAGGCTCTCCCTGAACTCGGGGCAGGGCCTTGAGGAGTTCAAGAATGAGGTTATTCTGATCGCCAAACTCCAGCACCGGAACCTCGTCAAACTCTTAGGATGCTGCATTCATGGGGAAGAAAGGATGCTAATATACGAGTTCATGCCCAACAAAAGCTTGGACTACCACCTTTTCGGTCTGACATTCAGAAAGCTATATTAACATAACATGTGATCTATTCTTCAGCATATTGCATACTTTTTATTTGGAAAACTAAAGTTATCCTTCTATGTCAGACAAGATGAGGAGCAGGCTGCTATCTTGGTCCAAAAGGTTCGACATTATAATGGGTATTGCGCGGGGGCTTCTATACCTTCACCAAGACTCAAGGCTTAGAATCATCCACCGGGATCTCAAGCCGGGCAACATATTGCTGGACAGTCAGATGAACCCCAAGATCTCGGACTTTGGCATTGCAAGGATATTCCAAGGGGAACAGACAGGAGAAATAACCAAGAGAGTTTTTGGTACTTAGTAAGTCCCTCATCTGAAAAGGCCATGTTTGTTGTTTCTGAAATATATTTATGCTCCTTAAGTGTAGTCCTTGTTTTCTGCACATGCAGTGGATACATCGCTCCTGAGTATGCATTGAGAGGCCATATATCAGTAAAATCTGACGTCTTCAGCTTCGGGATACTAGTACTAGAGATTGTGAGCGGGAAGAAAATCATGGGGTTATCTCAACCCGATAATGATCTCAATCTTTTGGGATATGTAAGTATATCAATTCATTCACTTCGATGTGATGATCTGCACTTCATTATCATCAGTCCTTTCTTGTGCATTAATGATACACGTCACTTCAGGCATGGAAGCTATGGAATGAAGGGGATCCACTTGAGCTCGTCGACGAAACAATACAGGGACCTCTTCCTTCGAATGAATTGGTGAGATGCATCCAGGTAGGACTACTCTGTGCTCAGCTACGAGCCGAGGACAGGCCAATGATGTCCACCGTGGTACTTATGCTAGGCAATGAGAATTTCGAGGTTCCCCAGCCAAAGGAGCCGGGATTCAAGAATGAGAGCGTCTTTATTGGTTCAGAGTCCTCATCAAGCGGCAATAATAACCTCCACACCCATAATGAAATTACAATCACAAAGTTAGAAGGAAGATAGCAGAGATCCCCTCTTCCTGCAAACATGCACTGACATATTATGCTTGTAGTGTTTATAAACTGATGCTGCATCACAATCTGGTGCATGTTCTATTCATTGTAGACTCTTTTTTGATATATTGCTCCTCTGTCTTATCTGAATTAATTTGATTTCTGGCTACTGAAGGCTTATCCACTTTTCTTACCATGGGGACTGAAAGAACACCCAGAAGCTCAAAGAGGTTTCCTGCTGCTAGAAAGGTGTGAGATCCGAGCAAATGCATATATATATATATATATATATTATATCTAAGAAATTTACTCCAGTAAAAACACCTGAAGGGCTAGTAGATTACCCACATGTACCCTGGCGGAACCGACCAAATCTTACGTAACTCTGGTGGATACAATTGTTCACCTTGGGCTATAATTTAAAATAGGTCGATCAAAGTAAGAAATGCCGCTAAAGCTGGCAATTCGGGCAAGCTTGGACTTATCAGGCTATGCTGTCGGCCTAATAAAGCTAGACCCCAACACAGCACTCATACTTATTGACATGTCTCATTAACCAAATTTTATTGTATTGGACATGAATTTATTGACATATCGTAAGTAAATAATTATTACGTTAGTGTACCATTAAAATTATGATTTAAATATATTACAAAATTAAATATATATGACTCAAATAGTTATTTTGAAATATATAAAATTCAAATACAAAAAATGATAAATATATGGGATGTTTATTACAATTATCCTTGGTGAGTTTTAGTCTCTTTATCATAATTTAAGCAACCGAATTTCATCCTCTTGGTGAGTTTTCTAACTCTTTTAAGCCATCTTTCATTAGATCCATCCTTACTTAATAGAGTTATAGAGATAAAAATGGCTTTCAGGTTGTTAATGGTAATTTGCTAAATTAGTCATTGCTATTTGAATTCTTTATATGGATAGACTCATCTCATCACTTAGAAGTTATGGCTTTTTATATATATATAATTTAATTTCATTGAGCCGTTGAGGAAATGTTATGTTTGGAAAATTTAAAAACTATTTTAAATCGTTAATTTTGAGTAAAATTTTTAAAATGATTTATCTATTCTTAAGTGTCCCTTTTGTTTCTAAATTAAAGTTTCCAATACAAGGTTTATAGGGACAACAAGAATGTTGAATTTGTAGCTCTGTTGGCAGGAAATGATTTCTTGAAATAGACTTATGAAATTAGTCAAATCTACCATGAACTACAAAATGGTCAACTGATTTTGATTCCAACTTTCTTGATGATTTCTAAGTTTTTTAAAATTGTTTTTATTTCAAAATTGTAATAAGAAATGTAAGGATTTCATAAACACCAAGATTTCCGGACTTGGTTGTCGGACGAGAGAGAACCGACTTCATAAAGTTGGTACGTTGGACAATTTCGGACTACATGGTCCCGAACGCACTAACAATTTTGGCAGTTTCGGACTAAGTTTCGAGTCTTGGTGTAATGTAATAATACAACGGGCCAATGTAACATTTATACTCTGCAGGGAAAGTTGGAATTTTACCATGGCTTTTACAATGTTTGGGAGAAAAAAATGCACCCAACGTTTGTTTGTTTACCGGGCTGCAAAAATTTTGCTGGGCTTAGGGCTTTACCTGTAAATAAATTACATCCCAAAAACATATATCATTCTTGGATTAAAGTGGCACCCACTAAGAAAACTCCCAATTTACCCTTTTTCCTCTCCATCGCCCAACTGATCGGGGCCTCTTGGCCACCTCCGCCGTGCCTTAACTCCACTTTCACCTCCGCCTCTACTGTTCTCACTTTCAGTAATCTCTGTCCCGCTGCATCGCGGAGCTTCTTCTGCCTTAGGGAGGAGGAGGTGTTTTACTTGTCGGAGGGTACGAGAAACAGCGAAGGAAGAGTGAGGTGGTGATTGAAGGGAAAGGCAAAAGTATGAGGGGGAAAGGAAGGGGTACTATTGTAAAAAGTGTAATTCACATCTGCAATACCTTGACTGACTACTCGCCAAATACAATAATTTTATATCATGATATTATTATATATAAAATAAGAATATTTCATATTTGACGCCCCTAGAGTCAGCTGGCGACTTCGACCTTGTCCGTCAAACTATGTAACATCCAATGACTGCTCCGGCATCCCAAAATATTGGGAAATGTAACACTGGTATAAAAACCAAAGAAGGTCAATTTGTAATTCCATAATTTTACAAAGTGTTAATGGTTTGACATAAACTGTCAATTTTAATTAACACCGGTTTAAGTGAGGTGCCACGTAATAATGTAGCCACTGACTTGTAATTTATCTCAATGTGCAGTAGGACAGCAGGACCCGTGCTTTCAGGTGCATTAGAACCGTATTTAACTCTGCCAAAATCAGTTGTACTAACAGTTTTTGTGATCTTGAGGCTACTTTTCCAGCTGTCGTCTGTGGACTTTGACCTCGTGCTTTAGTATATATAAACATTATCTATTTTCTCCGTGAAGTGATAATCCGTCCACGAACTACAACCACACAAGGCTGATATTTTCCACCGGCATTACGAATTTCAACGAAATTAGGTGAGGGAGACATAACATGAACAACTGGACATGGACAAGATGCATTAGGTAAAGTGGCATTTCAACTGGTTTATACGACACTGTTTGATCAATGTCTAATGGTATTCTGGAAGGTTGGTTACAGATTTATGCGACTCCGTCCGACCAGTATCTAATTTCGATGAAATTACTGATCTTAGAGCACTGATTCACCAACGCTTAGATATGCGCAGACCCAAGAGAGGTCTGGTGAGCCTATTAGTGAGCCCACCCGTCCAACTACTCGGATGATGGCTCAAGTTAGAGTGCTCGTGTCTGGCTTGCTCACAGTGATTTCAGCTATGGCTCCTGCAAACACAAAAGAAAGTTAATACGGGGGGTGGAGGCCCAAATCGATCATCCAACACTTAAAAAAGTTAGTGAGAGCTCACTATATACGTGAGATGGAGCTTAAAAATCCATTTCCTGCGGAAAAAGTGAGCTCGGTGAGAAACTCTCAGTCAGCCAATGAGTCGTCGGCATCATGCTGGATGTGAGACATTAATACCTGGTCAATTGTGGCGCTTAAGGACTACGATTGCTGATCAATTCAAACGGATCAAATAAGATTCCATCAATGTTAAAGCTTTGCCGTGCATACGAAGCAAGGTCAAACCCAAGAAATGTCAAATGCTACTTGAAAGCGATCATTTACGTATTCCACAAGGAAGGGTTGATGCTTGTAGTCCCGTGTGGAATCAACCGTTCATTACCCTTCGTTTATCAAGGCATATACCCCACCTCTTTCGTCATGTGGTACGTCTTTCAACAAGTGGCTTCCTAAAGCGCCAGGTGAAGGTGAGGATCCTCTGCAATTAAAGAACACAATTCAACATAATCCGGCAGCTACCTCGTAATGACCATAGAGGCTAGTAGATGCTCCATCTAGTGACAGTAGTATAATGAAGGCTTCCACATTGACACTGATCTTCTCCCTTCATGCTTTACTTCACCTCCACCAATCCCAATGCAAAACCTTAAACACAATCACACACACCCTTCCGCTTCTCGATGGGGATGTTTTGCTCTCTGAGGACGGAAATTATGCGCTCGGATTCTTCAGCCCAGGACACTCCACCCGCCGCTTCATTGGGATTTGGTACCATCAAAATATCTCTTTCCCTTGAAAATAATCATATATCAGTTTCATTTTCCTGAGAACCTGTGTCCTCACATTGTTTTAATTAGAGCACGGCCTCCAGTTTGGCTACGGGGAATCTCTTCTTTTTCAAACCTCTTGATTTATTTTGCCCATGTTTGCTTATCGTGATCCAAGGTTGTCGCCTGCAGGCGTCAGACCTGATTCGTTGGTGGAGCGTCTTGTAGGTTTAGAAATATATCAGATGCATCATGGAGATTTGAACTGCCTTCGATTTCAACAGGTATAACAGGGTTAATGTACAGACAGTTTTCTGGGTGGGTAACAGAGAAATGCCAATCAATGACACTTCTGGTGTTCTATCGATAGACTCGCGTGGAAATCTTGTTCTCCACTGTAATAGCAAGGGAATCTCACCCCTTTGGTCAACTAATATATCGACAACATCATTAGAAAATGCAACTGCTGCTCAACTACAGGACACTGGCAACTTCATCCTGCTTCAAATGTTGAGCAAGCGTGTCTTGTGGCAGAGCTTTGATCACCCAACAGATTCCTGGATGCCTTTCATGAAACTCGGTTTGGACTGGAAGAGAGGTATGGATCGGTTCTTGACTTCCTGGCAAACCGAGGACGACCCAAGACCCGGTAATTTCACTTACAGGATCGACCGCAGAGGTTACTCGCAAATATTCGTCTACAAGAATGGGGCGCCATATTGGCGGACAGGGATGTGGAATGGCCTGTATGAGGGTAGAGTGGTTGAGATATTCGACAATAATATCTTCAACGGGAGTTTCTTGAATGACCAGAACGAGCTATCTTTCATGTACGGGATAAAGAATAGATCGTTCTTCTCCAGAATAGTGATAGGCCCATCTGGTTTGCTCCAGCTACTAATTTGGCGTGACCGGGATGGGCGGTGGGAACAGCTCTTTTCCTTCCCCGAGGACCAATGTGACTACTACAGGGCTTGCGGGCCTAACAGCAACTGCAACTCCGACCAGATAGGCCAGTTCGAATGCACTTGCCTCCCTGGGTTTGAGCCCAGGTCACAAGAAGATTGGTTCCGAAGGGATGGATCTGGCGGATGTGTGAGGATCCCCGGGGTCTCCACTTGCCGAAGAGGGGAAGGATTCGTGAAGGTGGCTGGTGTGAAGATCCCCGACACGTCTAATGCCCACGTCGACATGAGCTTGAGCCTCGAAGATTGTGAGCAGGAGTGCTTTAACAACTGTTCTTGCACAGCTTACGCAAGCGCGAATTCGAGTAGCTGGGGAGGGATCGGGTGTTTGGCCTGGTATGATGATGATCTATTGGACACGAGGACGGTATCTAATTATGGACAGGACTTACATATACGCGTCGATGCAGTTACCTTAGGTACCGAAGAATCTACATCCACTTCAAATTTCTTATCCGCTCATTATATCAATAACTTAAGATGATTCTTTCTACAAGCTCTCGGAGATACGGGGAAGATCAAAGCTCTTATGAGATTGCTTTTCTCAAATGCCAGCTCATTTTACAAGAAGGGAAGGCCCCCACGTAGGAAGGATTATAATAGCAATCACAATAATAGGTAGTACTATTCTAGTGATTATGCTCTCCTTCACCCTGTTCATGCTGAAGAAAAGGAAAGGTACGCGAGCCGAATTATTTACTTTCCTATTAGGCAAACATGGGACACGCATATTACACATATAGGGGCTTTCTTTTCCATCCTATGTGTTTATGACCTTCTATGTATGATCCGTTTACCATTTAATGATCTAATTCAAAGTTTTTATTACCTAATATGCTTTTTTTTTTTAAAAATCATCCATATCGAATAAATTTCGTACCAAATAAAATAATAATAATTCCAAACATAATTATAAAAAATAGAAAGAAAATGAAATTTTGAATAAGAATAATTTAATAATTAAGATTTTCCGATGTTCAGGGTAAATAATTTTTAAATTGTAGGGTTCCTTTAGAAATTAATTCTCTCTAGGATTTTCTTTTTAGATTTTTAGGGTTCAAAATTTTTTAAAGACTTTTCAGGGTGTGAAAATTTTTAGGTGGTTTAGATTTTACCTGTTTTTTGAGGGAAAAAAATTATAGTATGAGTTCTAAAATTTTAGCTCTTTTAGACATTAAATCTTAAAATTTTAACTCATTCAACCATAAACATTTTATTCTATAACTTATTCAGTCATAGAACTTTCTCTCCACAACTCACAAAAGCCTTATATTTATCGGATTATTAAACAAACAATAAGGACATTAATTTTTACTGATGTTGTGTGATGAGATCGTGATTCTAATCTACCATGGCATAGCCACATAAGACTAAACTGTGATGTTATCATGTCATTAAGATCGTTATCTTCTAGCTAATTGTTCGTTATACTTATGACCTATGTAAGTATGGAGTAGAAGTTTTATGAGCAAAAATAAAGTTTTAGAATTTAGGGTTGAAAAGAGTTAAAATTTTAGGATTTTTATTATAATTTAGTCATTTGTTAAAATTGTATATTTGTTAAAGGAATTTGCTTTCAAACTAAAACTAAAACGATGGATATTTGTGGCATTAAGAAGGTATAGCATTATGTTCGCTAAAATAATGGACATGTACACAGGAATTCTTAGCGTATAGGATGGATATACCCATATGTACATACGCATATATAACTGGATTAACATTGTTCAATCTTTTGCGGTTCATTCATTCGGCTTATCTGCCCTTTTAAAATCAGGGAGGAGGAGGCCTTCTGCTATCCCTGACGTGGGATACTTCAACGATGAACTTTGCAGCTTGCAAGATCTCAAAGATGACAGCAGAAAATTGGAGTTGCCATTCTTTGATCTAAGCACCATCGCCGCAGCCACAAACGACTTCTCTGCCATCAACAAGCTCGGGAGAGGTGGATTTGGTTCAGTTTATAAGGTACTCCGTTCAAAGACTTCTGATGTTCCTGCATAATCCTCTTTTTCTAACGATTCTGTTGAGATAAATTTAATTTACAGGGGGCACTGGAAAACGGAAAAGAAATAGCAGTTAAGAGGTTGTCAAAATCGTCGGGACAAGGAATCGAAGAGTTTAAGAATGAGGTCAAATTGATTGCTAAGCTGCAACATAGGAATCTTGTGAAAATCCTTGGTTGCTGTGTGCAAGAAGAGGAGAAAATGTTGATCTATGAGTATATGCCCAATAAAAGCCTGGATTCATTTCTTTTCGGTAAATCCTACTCCTGGCTAATCGACGGACGATTTCAGGCAGCAACAAAGATACTCATTTGGTATAATCTTATGACTCTTATTCAATTACTCAATGTATAGATGAACAGAAGAGTGCCATGCTCGATTGGAGGAAACGCTTCGAAATAGCTTATGGAATAGCTCGAGGAATCTTGTACTTGCACGAGGATTCGAGATTGAGAATTATCCATAGGGATCTGAAAGCAAGCAACGTGCTGCTCGATGCTTCGATGAATCCAAAAATCTCCGATTTTGGCATGGCTAGGATATGCGGAGAGGACCAGATTGAAGGAAATACTAGACGAGTTGTCGGGACATTGTAAGTTCCTTGGGATACGCTGGAAACTTTCTTAAATTTCTGATCTAGAAATCACTGTTCTAAGTTTCTCACCTTTCTGCCGCAGTGGTTACATGTCCCCGGAGTATGTGATGGATGGGCGGTTTTCGGTAAGATCTGATGTTTATAGTTTTGGAGTTTTGCTGTTGGAGATCATTTCCGGTAAAAGAAACAGCAGCTTTTACCAGGAGAACTCGTCTTCCAACCTAGTTGGCCATGTAAGGGAACCATGCACTGATGAGTTGGCATCGGAACTTATAAACCACTGTCCTGCGCTTTAACTTCCAAGTTCCTTCTATGAGAGCTTAGCATTGTTGCAGGTTTGGGAGCTATGGAAAGAAGGCTCGTGCTTGGATATTGTCGACCCATCATTAGGCAGAACGTATCCCGAGGAGGAGGTCCTGAGATGCATTCAGATCGGCTTACTATGCGTGCAAGACGTCGCCAAGGACAGGCCAACCATGTCAGCAGTTGTGTTCATGCTGGGAAACAAGCTGACAGTTCCTTCTCCCAACCAGCAAGCATCCGCTTTCAGTAGGATACGGGGCAGAGCGGACACAACGCCTTCTGGTGAAACGCCCAACTCAGTGAACGAGGTGTCTCTTACTACCATCGAAGCTCGTTAAATGAAGTTGTCCTCTATCGAGGTTAGGTTGCTTAAGCTTGTTGAAATGAATCCAAAGGACGCGCTAATTTTTGTAGTATTAAGCATTTAATATAGCTCGATGAAACATATCAGACATTAACAGGAAGATGCAAGAGTAGTGGGCGGCACTCTGATAAAGAACTGCCCATTGCATCGGCCACTCCAGTATGGATCCACAAATAACTCGCACAAAGCACATGGTTGGGGTTAGTAATTGAGTGACACATGTGTACATGCAGAGAGTATAAAACAGGGCAATACGAGAGAGGCTCATAGTCTAATCCTCCAAAATTTTCCATCCATCGAGCGCATCTATCGAATCTTATTTATATTAAAAAAAACTCCCCAATATATATGGAAACCCCGGTCAAGATGTACGAAATAGGAAATTCAAACTTTCCCCCAAATAATATGTGGAAAAACCTTTTGAGGAAGCAAGTGAAGCGGCTGGCATCTCATGAAATATTCCTTGTGCAGAATGCAGAGTATTTTGCGTATTGGACTGAATGATTGATTGCAGCATGGGGTACGGTCCAATCCTAGTCCCAATTAACAAAGTTTGATATTTTCATGATCGTTTGTTTAATCTAAAATGTTAGTCAGCGGCATGATTTATTAATTATTACCTAATACCAATTAAGAAGACCATGCACGAAAGACTCTAAGCCGACCTCTCAATATTCCACTTCCCACTCTAAAACCTAAGAATTACTGGGAGAAAAACTCGACGGAGAAATATCACCACCCAGATCGGCTTACTATGCGTGCAAGATGTCGCCAAGGACAGGCCAACCATGTTGGATGTCGTGTTCATGCTGGGAAACAAGGTGACTGTTCCTTCTCCGAAGCAGCCCCACTTCCGCTTTCAGTAAGGATACAGGGTAGAGTGGATGCTTCGTCTTCCGGTGAACCGCGCGCCGCCCAACTCAGCAAATGGGGTGTCCATTTCTACAGTCGAAGCTTGTTGAATGAAATTCTCTACTGGCAAGGTTAGGCAGGCTAAGCATATGTTTGGATGTGTTTTCTCCGTTTAATTGATGTTTGTTTGGATGCTTTTAGGAAGTGCCGAAAGTAATGGAAAAAATTCATATGATTGTCTATCAGATCAAGCGTTTACTGTAGCTTAATAGAACTTATTAGAAGATGTCAGAATAGGGGGCACTCTAATAAGGAGAAGGCTATTCCACAGGCCAC
Organism: Sonneratia caseolaris; assembly: GCA_900006705.1. NCBI lineage: Eukaryota > Viridiplantae > Streptophyta > Magnoliopsida > Myrtales > Lythraceae > Sonneratia > Sonneratia caseolaris. Next base: position 3,199,892 of record CXYZ01012790.1, on the reverse strand, counting down.
TCCTCCAACACAAACCCGCAAATGATCTCAGGGATTCCAAGATCATTTGTTATCTTCATGCCTGGAAGAGATGAGTCCATCGAGTCCTGAAACCCTCCATTTACTCCTACCATCACTACCATTGGTTGCAATACCATTTTCCGGATCTAAAATCCGGGCAGTGCTTCTGTTCCTTTCGAAGTTTAGGACATTCAGTGACCAGAGTCATGTTTGGTGCATCAGGAGGATTTTCCCATCCACGGTTAGTTTCAAGATCCCGGAAGAATCATTATTGGGGTCTTTGCTGAGACATAGGATAGAGGAAAAGAGAACAACATCGTACTCTAGCGTCTTTGTGCGGTGCTTGAAGGACTGGCAAACATTGCTGGAAAGAAACTTCCGTTCTCGAGGACATGAAAGTGGATCATGGAAATATTTCATGATTCTAATGGGACACCACCTTGTATGAAACAAGCAATTCTAACATTCCACCGGACATACATGGAAAACCCTTTAACGCATGGGAGAAACGAGTGAAGTCACGAGATTAATGAAAAGAAAAGGGATATTACGGCCCTTATAGGTCTCCTTTAGTGATCCACATAAATAAAAGTGGAAACCCGATCAACCTCAGAGTCACCGACAACATATCACGAAAACTTTCCAGAGAAGGTCATACTAATCGCCGGCCCTATGGAGGCGATGTTCAAACATCATATCCACAGAGTGACCATATAAATAAGGGAAATAGAGCATATGTTCAGCTGGAATCTTATGGAATATTCCAAGTGCAGTAAGAAGATATTTTGCATCACTGCATTAACTATGCTCGTGCTGATAAGAAAGCCCACCAATTCTTATGTTCCAATGCGAAAATGAATTCCAACGATGTGGCTACCTCCATCTACCAGTACTCTTGGAACAGTGATATTTACATAAAAAACTTGGGTTGTTTCGGCTGATCCATTAAAGAGTGAGGGAGTTCGGTATTCTCAAGGCAGTTGGTTGGGCTTGATGGATGGCAAGGATAGATCCGAGCAAAAGATGTTTCCAATGGAGGCAAAATTCAATGAAAGAGAAAAATGGCAGATCGAAGTGGACGAAATAAGGCAATTCGACAAAAAAATAAATAAATTCGGAGATGAATCATTGCATATGCCAACATCACATTCCTTTCTATTTTACATGGAATTTGAGCCAATCTTAGATAAAAATCACTGCGACTGTTTAAGCCCTCTGACGAAGGACAACATATTACTCTCATTTCCAAGAATTGGAAAGAATGTCGGTATGTATAACCGAATGTTTTCTGATGGAAGCATTTTCAGGAGCCATGGCCATTTAAGGACTTCGAAGACAGAAAATGCATTCCAAAAGCTATGTTAGACAAAATATTTATGATAATAGAGATAAGTAGTAATTTCATATAAACTTATAAATCAATTCATCGAGGTATAGATAGAAAGAATTCGGAAGGCTAAGAATGGTGGGACAATCATGATGATGTCCCTAAGACTTATTTGACCCCTCCTGTATGTGCTCGAGATTTTGTGGACGGAAATCTCCCTGGGTAACAACTACAGGTTTTGCAAGTTAGGCGAATATAGACGGATACAAAACATCACCGAAAAATCATGTACATGCATAATGAATTCAAAACCACTCCTTTTCTATCTATATTTTGAATAAATGAAGATAGGCGATATTGGTATTTGATATAATCATATATTATATATTAGTCAAAAAGATATTTGATATAATATTCAATCAAAAAAATATCTAAAAAATATTGAATATATTCATTTTACAATATTTTTTAATTCATAATATCAAATTTATTCATTCAAAATATTTACGAGAAACAATCCCTCATTCACATATATTTATCAATTTTTCCAAAGTTTACCAAAATATCACTTTCTGGATAGCTGTCTCTTTCCCATAGAGAGGGAAAATGCTCAAGCGTGTCCCTATCATACACCCACGGAGAAAGGGAAAACATTTTTCTTTATCTCGGAAAACCGCACTCCATAATTCACCGGACATCCTAAGTTTAACGCCAGCCGGCTCGATAAAACCCCTTAGAAGGCTCGATCTTTGATAGATCAGATACACGTATAATATAAGAGCTACACTTTGGAGAAAATTATGCGATTTGTTTTCCTATTAGAGTGAAGTGTAGCTCCTATATTAATTCAGCAGAAATTGCTGTTCAGGCTGCTTTCCAGGATTACTTCCCAACCATGCATGTTTGAGAAGCTCAGGTCGGGAGGACTTATGGAGGAGCTGAGCGATCAATATCGCCTAATGGAGGATAGGGACAGAGTGGTGGTCTGTGCGAGAGCCTCTAGCGGATGTCAGCTTTGCTAGAGGGGATGGCAAATGATGAGCGACGAGGACAATAGGAGGATTCTCATAGAGGCAGTTCCTACAGCGCTGGAGCACAGAACGGAAAGGAGTTCGCATTCGTATGATCCAATTGTTGGAGGAAGCCAAAATTGTTTGATAGGCCGTATAACCCCCGACTGTCACTTTCCTTCCTGCTGTCTGCAAGACAAAGACAAGAATCGGAGATCATGAAAAATCTCGTGAGGCATTGAATTTTCTCGCGCATCAGTAGCATATTCACAAGGTAATTGTAGCCAAGCACCCGTGCTTTCTTCTGCATTAGATAAGTATTGGTTCAGCTGAATTAGCTGCGCCAACTGTGTTTTTTTCCTGCAGTCATCTTCATGCTACTTTCGCAACTGACCTCTGTGGAAGGGATACTAACGTTGACCCTGTGACTTCATTAACATATTATCTGTTTTCACCATCAAAGGGACGAACTTTCAATGAACTACCACCACACAGAGCTGATGTTTGCCACTGACCTTATGAATTTGGAACGACTCAGGTGAGTGAGACTTAACATGAACACAACCGTAGTGCTTTTAGATAGCCCAGAAAATTAATTTTGGGGGTAAAGTGGTTGAGTTTGCAACACATTTTCATCAGTATGTCACACATTTCTCAAAAATCTTTAGCTATTTTATAAGCATGGATTACCAAATATACATATTCATAAATGCGCCCAAACAAGGTTTATATCTTATCGTTAATACAAAACAAGGCCAATCCGAGCACTGTCAAATGCTACTAAAAGAGATTATTTACCTACAGCAGAAGGAAGGATTGATTCTTGCAATTCCAAGTGCAATTTGTTTTAAGATTATGTACACGAACTATGAACCAAGATTGGAGGAACGGCGGAATAAAGGGTAAGGATCTCCACTAATGAGAATCGGACCTTAGACCCTTTTTCTTACAATTCGAAGTGCTATCAACAGTTCATTTGATATCCTTTCTCTCGACTCAAGCCCCACGTTGTTGGGACATCGTTTTGATGTAAGATCCTGTGAAAGTCTATGGTCCTTTAAGGTCTGTCAATGTCAATGCTTGTGTATAAGATTCAATGCCAGGTCAGGATCCTCAGCTTACTTCTTATTGCCGCAACAAGTTGGGGATTAAGCAGCTACCTGGATGAATCATAGGGCCTAGCAGATACTCCATCAGAGGACAGTAGCATCATGAGTGCTTCCGCAAAGCTACTAATCTTCTCCCTTCATACTTTACTTCTCCTTCACCGATCCCAATGCAAAACCTTAAACACGATCACACAGATCCTTCCGCTTCATGACGGCGATGTTTTGCTCTCCGAGAATGGAAACTTTGCGCTTGGATTTTTTAGCCCCGGAAATTCTACACACCGCTTCATCGGGATCTGGTACTATTGAAAGATCTCTTTTCCTTGATAATTGCTTATCATTTTAATTTTCCAGTGAATCTACTTCACAACATGGTTTTGGAGCACAGGCTCTGGTCTCGGGTTTTGAAAACTTTTCTCTCAAGATAGCTTATCAACTTTGCCCATATTTGCTCAGTGTGGTCCAAGTTCCTAGCCTTCAGGCATCGAGACTTATTTATGGTTGGTGGAGCGTGCTATAAGTTTGAAACTATACAAGGCAATTCACTGGGACTTCTACTTCTTTTAATTCAACAGGTACAATCGAGTTATTGAACAGACAGTTTTTTGGGTGGCTAACAGAGACAGGCCAATCAATGACACCTCTGGGGTTCTATCAATCAACTCCCATGGTGACCTTGCTCTCCACTGTTGCAGCAACGGAAGCTCACCCCCTTGGTCCACTAATGTGTCGACAGCATTTTCAGAAAATTCCACCCTTGCTCAGCTACAGGACACAGGCAACTTCATTCTGCTCCAAAGGCAAAGCAAACGTGTTCTATGGCAGAGCTTCGATCATCCCACAGATACTATGATGCCGTTCATGAAACTTGGGCAGAACCGAAAGACAGCCATGGACTGGTTCCTGACTTCCTGGCGGTCAAGGGATGATCCTGGACCAGGGAATTTCTCTCATCTAATCGACCCGACAGGTTACCCGCAACTATTTGTTTACAAAAATGGGGCACCTCTCTGGCGGGGAGGGCCATGGACGGGCCTTCGTTGGAGTGGGGTGCCCCAGATGGTTAACCCCTACTTGTTGAACGTGAGCTTCGTGAATGATGTGAACGAAGTCTCTGTCATGTACGGTATTAACAACAGATCGCTATTCTCCAGACTGGTGATTGAACCATCGGGTTTGATTCAGCGGTCCACGTGGCATGATGGAGAGCGACGGTGGATACAGTTCTTCTCAGCTCCCGTGGAGCAGTGTGACTACTACGGAGTTTGTGGGCCTAACAGCAACTGCAACCCGTACAACATAAGCCAGTTTGCTTGTACTTGCCTCCCTGGGTTTGTGCCCAAGTCACCGGCAGATTGGTTCCTAAGGGATGGGTCTGGTGGATGCGTGAGGCCCCCTGGGGTCTCCACATGCCGAAGAGGGGAGGGGTTCATCAAGGTGGCCCGAGTGAAGGTCCCCGACACTTCTCGAGCCCATGTAGACATGAGCTTGAGCCTCAGCGAGTGCGAACAGAGCTGCTTGAACAACTGTTCCTGCACAGCATACACAAGCGCTGATGAGAGCAGAGGTGGGTTCGGGTGCTTGGCCTGGTATGGTGACGATCTGTTGGACACAAGGACATTTTCTGACATCGGACAGGACTTACATGTACGTGTTGATGCAGTTACCAAAGGTAATGAATCAATATTTGCTTTGAACTTCTCATCAACTCATTATCTTGATAATTCATGGCCATTTTGCAAGAATACAGAGAAAATGGAGCTGACAGGCCCTTATGAAACTTTTCTTCTTCTTCTTCTTCTTCTTCTTCTTCTTCTTCTTCTTCTTCTTCTTCTTTTTATCCTGTTGCCAGCCCGTTTATCAAAGAAGGAAGGTTCTTCCAGGAAAAGGATATCTATGACAATCATATTAGCTTGTGTCATTTCGGCACTTATCCTCTTGTTCGTCCTTTTTGTAATGAAGAAAAGGAGAGGTAAATATGAGTTGAATTCTTTGCTTTCATCTGTCAGAATTACCTATGCTCAAGAGATTATATAATCAATGCACCTGAATATTGTTCTGTATTTTATATCCTGTTTGTTGATCTATCCCGTTTATCTATCCTTCGAAATCAGGCAGGAGGAGACCTTCTGGTATCCCAAACGAGGCATACTTCGATGAGTCTCGGAGCTTACAAGATCTTGAAGAGAACAACAGAAAATCAGATTTGCCATTCTATAAACTGAGCACCATCTCTGCTGCCACAAACAACTTCTCTTTTACCAACAAGCTCGGGCAAGGTGGATTTGGCTCCGTTTACAAGGTATTCCCATTGTAAAACTTCTGATGTTCCTTTCAGTTCCTCTCTCCCTAAAAAACATGCTTAGATAATTTTAATTTGCAGGGAGTACTAGAAAATGGAAGGGAAATAGCTGTTAAGAGATTATCAAAATCTTCAGGACAAGGAATCGAAGAGTTTAAGAATGAGGTTAGATTGATTGCTAAGCTGCAACATAGGAATCTTGTGAAAATCCTGGGCTGCTGCTTGCAAGAAGATGAGAAGATGTTGATTTATGAATATCTGCCCAATAAAAGCCTGGACTCATTTCTTTTCGGTAAGCCCTACTCCTAGCTAATTGACGGACGGCTTTGAGGAACTATACACTTATTGTCTAGCATAATGGCACTTTCTGGATTCTTCAAATATAGATGAAGAGAAGAAGACCATTCTGGACTGGAGTAAACGCTTTGAAATTGCTTGTGGGATAGCTAGAGGTATCCTGTACTTACACCAGGATTCAAGATTGAGAATCATCCACAGGGATCTGAAAGCAAGCAACGTGCTACTCGATGCTTCAATGAACCCAAAAATCTCTGACTTTGGCTTGGCTAGGATATGTGGGGAGGACCAAATCGAAGGAAATACTAGACGAGTTGTAGGGACGTAGTAAGTATCTTGTCTGATCAACTATTTAAAAATATACTTGAAATTTTCTCGAGAAAATTTACTAGCGTGAAGATGCTGTACTTTAAACATCTGACTTTGCTGCCACAGCGGTTACATGTCACCAGAGTATGCGATGGAAGGGCTGTTTTCAATAAAATCTGATGTTTACAGTTACGGAGTTTTGCTGTTGGAGATCATTTCTGGTAAAAGAAATAGCAGCTTTTATCAGGAGAACTCATCTTCCAATGTAGTTGGCCATGTAAGGGAGCCACATACTGATCTACTAGTATGGAACTAATCAAACACAACCATGCGCCTTGGTTTCCGGACTCTCTCTGAGTACTTTACATTGTTATAGGTTTGGGAGTTGTGGAAAGAAGGAAAGTGCTTGGACATTGTTGACACGTCATTAGGAGATGTGTATCCCGAGCATGAGGTCCTAAGATGCATCCAGATCGGGTTGCTCTGTGTACAAGAATTCACTACGGACAGGCCAACAATGTCGGCAGTTTTGTTCATGCTTGGAAACAAGGTGACGCTTCCTTCTCCGAATCAACCCTCTTCTGCTTTGAATAGGAGACGGGGCCGAGCCGACACGTCATCTTCAAGCGAAAGGACCAACTCAGTAAACGAAGTGTCCCTTACAACTATTGAAGCTCGTTGAATAAAATTCTTTACTGGCTATGAATTAATACATGAGGCATGTGTGAGCTTAGATGAACCTTTTAATCAAGGATCTATACATATACATAAATAAATGAATCCAAAGTAGTTGTGGTAATATGTGTAGAATGAAAGCATTTATTGTGGCTCAACAGAAAGCAGCAGATATTTTCAGGAAGATTCAAGAATGGCGGGCACTCTAATAAAGACTTGGTCGTTTCACAGGCCACTCCTCGATCTGAACCCATAAATGTGAATATCTTTGGGATGCCAAGATCATTAAGACCTTTTGTAATCTTCGTATGTATATAGCAGGAACAAGTCCATCGGAGTCTTCAAACTCTATTACAGTCCGACCATTGCGACCACTGGTTGTAATGAAGTTCCAGAATCTAACATCCAGGCAATGCTGCATGTCGCTCTACAGCATTTAGACTGAGTCAGGAGGGCTGGGAAACGGAGCTGGAAGAAATTGCCGCTCGAGAAACTTACTCTGGATCCTATGTGAATGGGATTGAACCCGTACTAGTGTAGAACTGCGGACTGGTTAGAATTAGACAAAAATCAAGAACGTGAAATTGGATCTTACTCCCCGAGTCGGATGATAGAACAAGAAATACCAAGCTTCACATCGGAAAAAAAAAATGTTAGTCTAGGAGAAGAAAAGAAAGGAACAGCTAACAGTGAACTTCCCTCTATTTGCTATTCGCTTTCATTTTTTCATTTTGATTGAACCCCTACAATTCAATTCCACTTATAACAATGCTCCCTCCCAAGGAACCCTGTCCCGGGGCTCAGATGAGCTAAATCTAAGCCGAATTTCATGGAACCAGGACTCGGTCACAGATTCAGCGGTCCACAAGTTCATGGAACGTGTTCGTGAGGGACTTCAGGTTAAAAAAAAAAAAACCCTTCTCTTGGGATTCTCAAAAGAGTCGATTAATCTCCCTTTGGTCGGCATACCGCTTCTTCAATGCTGAAATCTTCACCATCGATGTTTAATTTTCGGGACCATTGGACAATAATAGTGTTTTTGTTTTTGGCTGTATAAAGGGTTGTTTCGGTTGATCCATTTGGAAGCAAGTGATTTCAATATTCTCAAGGCATTTGGTCGGGCATGAATGGTGGAGAAGGTTAGGTTTTGAAGAGACTATTGCTAGGAGGATATTCTTTTCTAGCTCTATAAATCAGATTTCGTACTAATTTAATCTCTCTCAGTCCCAATATAAAATTCCAAAATCCTGGTTACAGGAGGAGTGCATCTGTATTGGGCGCGTGGACCTCATGGCCAGGACTAGATACTTGGGAAGAGATAAATTACGACATGAGCCTAGATCACATTCAATTTCCATTTTATGTGGAATGCCAGCCGACCTTGGATAAAATTTTGCTCTCTCATTCCCAATAATCGAAAAGCATTGTCAACATGAATAAACGGGAAATAATTACGAAAGCATTTTCCAAGATCTTTCCCAGAACATTTTCCTGTAGCTTACAAAAATATCACTTTCTGAATAGATCAATTCCGGTTATCAAGGGCAACCTTTCTTTCTCCTTCAAAAAAAAAAGGTGAAAATGTTTGAATCGGTCCAGGTGGGGACACCAAAGAAAAGTAAACGCTTCTCATTCTCATTGAAATTGACATCCTAAGTTAACTCTAGCTGGCTCAACAAAAATCCCTTGTAAGGCATGATGATTAATCAGACAGAAAACATAGATTAGTCATGGACAAGTCGAACAGGAAAACAAATGATATAATTCTATTCAAATCAGTCATGAACAATCAGGAGCAACGGCTGTTTGAGTTGCCTTTGAGGATTACTTCCCGACCATGGTTGAGAAGCTCGGGTCAGGAGTGTTTGTGCAGGAGCCCAGCAACGAATTCCACCATCTGATGGATACGGACGGTGATGATCTGTTGGCGGAAGCAATACCGCTCAATTGACCGTATTTCCTTGTACCTACTGGCCGAAAGATGAGGACAAGAAATTAAAGACCCGCAAAAAAACCTCCCTAAGCATTTAATTTTGTCAAGCAGCAGAAGCTTCCTCATGACAAAAATCTAGCCCAGGACCCATTCTCTCTCCGATATTAGAGAGGTGCTGACTCTGCTGAATTAGTTGCACTTGGCATCTGGCTTTTCACTAAGTGATAGCTTGACAGCCAACTGCTACCACTAAAGGATATTCGCCACTAGCTTTATGAATTCGATAAACTTGGGACAGGAAGATATGACATGAACACGGATCCAACGCATTAAATTGCCCAGAAAATTAGTTGGCTTGTGATGTGTTAGAATTAAGAAAGCATATATGACACTGTTTAATCAGTATGCGATGGAATTCTGGAAAATACTTCGCTGTTCTCAGAGCATGGATAACATACCTAATGATAGAGGCAAATACGGTTAAGGTCTTGTTGTCTGATCTAAAAGAAGGCCCAATCCAAGGGCTGTCCACTGCTATATAAAATCATATATACCAGGAGGAAGGGTCGATGAATGCGATTCCAAGTGCATTTCATTTGCGTTCATCTCTCTTGACTCAGGCCCCATGTCAGACATACATCAATTTACCGTAAGTTCGTTCAATTATTTGTGGCTTGTAAGATCTGTCAATGTCAATGCTTTTGTGCAGGATTCAATGCAGGGTCGGGATCCTCAACCAACTTCTTAGGTTGCCATAACAATGTGTGGATCCTCCGCAAATTGCAGTACCTCAACTACGTCGACATATTCCAGCAGCTGCCTTCAAAGAACCACGAGCCTAGTAGATACTTCATCAGATGACCATAGTATCATGAGTGCTTCCACACTGATACTGATCTTCTCCCTTCACTGTCTACTTCTCTTCCTCCACCAAACCCACTGCAAGAACTTAAGCTCGATCACCCAATTCCTTCCCCTTCATGACGGTGACGTTTTGCTCTCTGAGGATGGAAACTATGCGCTCGGATTCTTCAGCCCTGGAAACTCTGCACACCGCTTCATTGGGATCTGGTACCGTCACAATATCTCTTCTCCTAGATAATAACTACATCCCAGTTTAATTTTCCAGAGAATATGCTTTCCGACATGGTATGAGCGCTCGGGATCTGGCTCGGGCATTGAAAACTCTACTTTCATGCCTGCTTATCTATCATGTCTAGATATGCTCAGTGTGATCAAAGGTTCTTGCCTTCAGGCATCAAACACAATTCATCGTTGGTGGTGCATCCTACGAGTTTAGAACTATAAGTACTGCTTTTGATTCCAACAGGTACAACAAGGTCTCAGAGCAGACAGTTTTCTGGGTGGCTAACAGAGAAAGGCCAATCAGTGACAAGTCAGGAGTTCTATCAATCGACTCCCATGGTGAACTTGTTCTTCACTGTTGCAGCAACAGAAGCTCACCCCTTTGGTCCACCAATGTGTCGACAGGATTTTCAGAAAATGCCACCTCAGCTCAGCTCCAGGACACAGGCAGCTTCATTCTGCTTCAAGATCAGAGCAAACGTGTCCTATGGCAGAGCTTTGATCACCCCACAGATACCATGATGCCTTTCATGAAACTCGGGTTAGACCGGAGGACCAGCATGGACCGGTTCTTGACTTCCTGGCAGTCCAAGGATGATCCTGGACTGGGGAACTGTACTTACCGTATAGACCCAACAGGTCACCCACAACTATTCCTCTATAAGAATGGAAAACCACACTGGCGGGCAGGGCCATGGACGGGCCTACGGTGGAGTGGAGTGCCCCAGATGACTAACAGCTATATCTTCAACGTGAGCTTCATGAATGATCCAAATGAGCTCTCTGTACTTTACGGGATAAAGAACAGGTCGATTAACTCCAGAATGGTGTTGAACCAATCTGGTTTGATCCAGCGGCTAACATGGCACGACCAAGAAAGGCAATGGATACAGTTCTGGGCTGCTCCCGCGGAGACCTGTGACTACTATGGGGCTTGTGGGCCTAACAGCAACTGCAACCCCTACAACGAAAGCGAGTTTGGGTGTAGCTGCCTCCCGGGGTTTGAGCCGAAGTCACCAGGAGATTGGTACTTTAGGGATGGCTCTGGCGGATGCGTGAGGCCCCCTGGGGTCTCCACGTGCCAAAGAGGGGAGGGGTTCGTCAAGGTGGCCCGAGTGAAGGTCCCCGACACTTCTCAAGCCATTGTCAACATGAGCTTGAGCCTCACAGAGTGTGAGCAGAAGTGCTTGAAGAATTGTTCCTGCACAGCCTACACGAGCGCTGATGAGAGCAGGGAAGGATTCGGTTGCTTGTTCTGGTATAGTGGTGATCTACTGGACACGAGGACATTTTCTAATATTGGACAGGACTTATATGTACGCGTTGATGCAGCTACATTAGGTACTTAGGAATCAATAGTTGCATTGACAGTTCAGGATGATATTCTATGCTCTCAAGATATGGAGACAATCAATCCCTTATTAAACTATTTTCTTGAATGCCAGCTCGTTTTATGAAGAAGGAAGGCTCTCCCAGAAAATGGATAATAATGGCAACTGTTGTAGCTTGTATGATTCTAGTGCTTCTGGTCTCGTTCACCTTGTTTATAATGAGGAAAAGGAGAGGTACGTGATTTGAATTCTGTGCTTTCCGTACGTAAAAATTAACCACACCCCAGAAATTATTAACCATGGACAGTATTCCTTGTTTTGGTTCTACCTGTTCATTTATTCAGCTTATCTATTCTTTAATATCAGGGAGAAGGAGACCTTCTGGCATCCCAACTGCAGCACACTACGATGATGATGAATCACGGAGCTTGGAATATCTCAAAGATGATAGCAGAAAATTGGATTTGCCAGTCTTCGATCTAAGCACCATTGCTGCAGCCACGAACAACTTCTCTTTTACCAACAAGCTTGGGAGAGGTGGATTTGGTTCTGTTTATAAGGTACTCCCACTCAAATGCTTCTGGTGCTGCTCTTGAATCCCCGTTCCCTATCAATATATTGGGATAATTGTAATTTGCAGGGAGTGCTAGAAAATGGAAAGGAAATAGCAGTTAAGAGATTGTCAAAATCCTCGGGTCAAGGAACTGAAGAGTTCAAGACGGAGGTTAAGTTGATCGCTAAGCTGCAACACAGGAATCTCGTGAAAATCCTGGGCTGCTGTATACAAGAAGATGAGAAGATGTTGATTTATGAATATCTGCCCAATAAAAGCTTGGACTCATTTCTTTTCGGTAAATTCTATTTCAAGCTAATCGATGAATAATTTCAAGTATCAACACATACATTCATCTGGTCTAATCTTGTGACACTTACTGGTTAATCGATGCATAGATGAAGAGAAGAGGACTATGCTCGACTGGAGGAAACGCTTTGAAATTGCTTTCGGGATAGCTCGAGGTATCCTGTACTTGCACGAGGATTCAAGGTTAAGAATCATCCACAGGGATCTGAAAGCAAGCAACGTGTTGCTCGATGCTTTGATGAACCCAAAAATCTCTGATTTCGGCTTGGCTAGGATTTGCGGAGAGGACCAGATCGAAGGAAATACTAGACGAGTTGTAGGGACATAGTAAGTTGTTTTGAAATATGCCTGGAAGTTCCGCAAGCACATTCACTAACTTGAACATGCTGTGCACTAAAATTTTCTCCGTGCTGTCACAGTGGTTACATGTCTCCAGAATACGCAATGGAGGGCCTATTCTCGATAAAATCTGATGTTTACAGCTTCGGAGTTTTACTGTTGGAGATCATTTCTGGCAGAAGAAACAGCAGTTTCTATCTGGAGAATTCATCTTCCAACCTACTTGTCCATGTAAGGGAACCGTCTACAGATGGACTGACACTGGAACTTAATCTGTCCCAATTCCTTCGGAGTGAGAACTTTCCATTCTTACAGGTTTGGGAGTTGTGGAAAGATGGATCGTGCTTGGACATCGTCGACACATCAATGGGTGATGCGTATCCTGAGCACGAGGTCCTTAGATGCATCCAGATCGGGCTGCTGTGCGTGCAAGAGTTCGCCACCGACAGGCCGACCATGTCAGCGGTTGTTTTCATGCTGGGAAACAAGGTGGCGCCTCCTTCTCCAAAGCAGCCCGCCTCCACTTTCAAGAGGAGACAGAACAGAACCGAGACCACGTCTTCCAGCGAAAAGACCAACTCGGTGAACGACTTGTCCCTCACAGCTGTTGAAGGTCGTTGAATTAAAAGTATACGTGGCATGCGTACTAGCTTAGATGAACCTGCTGTGTAAGGGTACGCTTCGATGCTTTTTCTTGTTACTGTGATGTTTTCCTGCAATGATTTGAGTAGTACGCTGCAATCATTTACTGTTGATCAATGAAACCCATTAGACATTAAGGGTAAGACGTGATCCTTTTTCCGGTTACAAAAGGGACGACCGATGGCGAACTTTCGCAAGTCCACAAGGGTTTCCTTTTGGGAATCTCACATCACATAACAAGGCAGCAGAAGGAGAAACATGAAATGGGAAACGTACTGGAACCTTGGGATCCTAAGTTCGGATAGATTCCCGTCGTGCTGAGCTTCGTTTCGTTGTGTCCGCGACGCCCTGTGTACAAATAATCACAAGTGGACTGACTGTGTGCTACAAGTATAGGCAATTATAAGGTGATATTCTAACTGCTAGATTTTCAGAGCATTCTAATCTTCATTTTAGAAGTTAGTGTGTCAACCTTAGACTGGGTAACAACTGCCATGTAAATCTACAGTCTTTCAAAAAACATGTTTTCTTTTTTTTTATGATTGTTGAAGCATATATAGATGAGAAAATGGAGTTTGTTACAAAGACGGTAGCCTTCCATCTAAACTAAGAGTTCCTAAATTTTAATTTTATATATTCTTACCTTCCTACTATATCCTTCCACAGTTATGTGTTGCTTTTATGATTGAAAAAAAAATTGTACATTTGTTTGATGGGAGGAGATTATAAATTATTTGAGAAAGTAAGAGATATTATTATTTTTAGAATAGGGAAAATAATATTACAGTAAATATTATATTCATAAATTATATCAATTATATATTATAATTTTCTAATACTATGCTCATATAATATTATGTATATTTATTTTTATTTACTATAACAAATAAATAGATAAGCATTTTCATATTATTTGATAAATCAATTTTAATAATAAATCTTATATTTTTATAGATTCATTTACATTACCATTATTACATATTATCTGTGTACAAATTCTCTTACATCATTTTAAATTTATGTAAAGAAGAACGGAAGCAAAATGTCAAAGGGTGACTATTTGCAAAGGCAATTCTCGTGGATCATGTTTGTAGCTTTAGCTTTACGTGACAGGACAAGAAACCTCCCACCTTCTTCCCTCATGTCTCCATTAAAGTCACCCTCCTTTTTCTTTTTTCTCCTAAACTGCTTCCTCCATTGACACATTCTCACCGTTAAAAGATCACAGGAATCAGATTCATATGCGGCATTGCTGACGCTTTAACAGCACTTATTTGTGCTGGCACTCCACGAAATCTATCGACAGGATGAATATATTTCTCAATGTTAGCCAAAAGTTAAAGATGAATTCAGTACCCAAAGAGTTAAAAAGATATTTAATCTATACGTAGAACGTTATGAGTCTCAGGTCATCTGTGATATGTCGGCTGAAATATGGGTCGAAAATCAATTCTCCAGGGTAAGGATGTCTTGAACAACTTCTGCAACCGTACAAAATGCATAAAATTAAGTAATACGAAAAAGTTGAAACTTCAAAGAAGAAGAAGAAGGAGAGGTGGCTGAGACTGTTGAAACGTACTTATCCGTCGGTCAATTCCTTCACCTAAAAAAAAAACCCAATACATCTCTTTCGGCATAGCTGTCTGTTTATTATTATTTTATGTGTCTCACTGACCTATGTGCCCACCGACTTGATCTACTTAAAAAAAGCATAATTGATATGAGTTTATTTATTTATTTATGAGGTTTGAATATAGAAAAAAAAATATTAAATGGTCTTAAGGAACTAATTACTGTTGGTAGCTGACTAATTATTACAGTGCAAACGAACGCCTCCCTCCTGTAATTCCTTCGTACTTCCCGTGCTCGAGGGAAGGACTACATATCTTTATTGAGAGACTTTCCAGCTGTGATGTTAGGTCATCGCAATTAAGGCACATTAAAATTGGATTCACGATAAAGCCTAGTAGAACTCACTCTAGCTATGTCCCTCGGGGTCCTCCTGATCTTTTGTGACCACATAACGTTTCCTGTTTACCGATGCATGCCAATCTAACCACCGTCATAAATTCTTGTAGTTTTAGTTGATTTTTCTATGGAAATTGCTACAATGCTACTGCTTCCAAGAAATCCTCATCAGCACAGTTCTCATTAATAAGACTGATATGAGGCCCTTTGTTTATCATTTTCTTTCGTTTCATTCTGGGCATATACATGTAGTCTTCCTTTGCCACAGAGGGGAAAAAAACGACAATATAATTGCAAAAGAACAAATGGATCTTTTCCAGCCTGCCTCAATCATTAATGTTATGTGGATGGTAGTACACAAGAGGAAACTACCTTAAAAATGTTAACAGGACATCATAGGATCTCTTCTAAGATCATGAGGACATCCCCCACACCATCCTCTCCTTCCTCTCTGATGGGGAGAAAAGGTTCAGTTTCAGTTGATTTGGTCGCAAGAGACATCCTATGGGAAGCCACTCAAAACCGTCAGGCATCACATATTCGTTATTGCCAGTCAACACTTGATCATAATTAACTTCAGCGGGAATATTTTGGCCAGTAGCATATTGACTTCCACTTAGATCGATTGTCATGGGATGCGAGGTGATGTTATTTGTTGCAGATGAATGATACCACTGATCTGACATGTACGCATGAAGACCTATCGATGGCATTTCTTGTGGTCTTGATTAATTCATTGTAGGGGTGAGAGTGGGAGTGAGAGTGAGAGGGAGGCGTGCATGATCACATTCATTTTGTTTGCTCGTTTGGGCACATCTTGATTAGTCTTTTGTGGAAGTTCAATGATCGAGTGCCCGTCAGTTTGTTGGCTAATTAATACCATACCCAATTAAGATTAAATAACCATCATTAATTAGAGCATGCTCAGGGTGTCCCAGCCTTTCCATTCTTTCAACCCAATGTAAAATAAGGACTAAAACTTTCATGGTTGGATCAAACGGTCCTCCGAAACAACCGTTAGACGGGTCGACACTCTAACGTTCAATCCTGTTGTAACCCCATTCTGTCTATTTGGACCTTTTTCTGTATGCTGTGCTTAAATTAAATTACTAGGCTGCTACTCGATCGTCAAGTGGTTGGTATATTACTTGGTGAATATTCATCCAGGACAAGGACATGGGCGTGAACACCAACGGCTTTCGTTTTCTGAAGTCATGATTGGTTACGTTTGAGGGAGGGGTCAAATTGATCAAGAAATCGATTCCCATATATTCAATTGATTTGAAAGAGAGGAATGTACAATGATTGTCATAAATTTTGCTTTTTGATGCCGAATTGTATCGGTGGATTAGAAAAATAACTAGCCAACGGATCGTGCAATGCACCATAGATATTATCGATTGAAAATAAGAGAAGTAATTACTAAGAATTCATAATAAAATAGCAGTAACAAGTAATTTATAACTAGAGATGCCGGAAGAAGAAAGATATGGTGAGATGATAAAGGATTGGAGAGGGAGTGATCAAATTGGATGTAAAGTGTGAGAAGATGGACATTATTAGAGGAGGCATTTGGAGTGATTTGGGAATTGTAAGTAAGTGGAATTAATTAATTAATTTGAGATTATTTTAAGGAATAAAAAATATGAATAATAATTGAAAAAAAGAAAAGAGGAGGGAAATGATCATAAATCTCATAAATGTTTATTAGAAATCAAACTAATTTATAGGACGATTTTACTATAAATCCAGTTGATTTAGATGTTAATTTTAAAAATAAAAATAAAATTCAAAACGGTCATAAATTTACTTAAAATAATATATATATATATATATATAACTTATAACATTTTATAGTACATTCTCACGGAGAGAGATCATTGTTTTCATCATCGTTAATTATTGATGTGACATGTTCTCGAGGGTGTGATGTGCCACAAACGGTCCATGAATGATAGTTTGATGCAAAGTTGGATTCTGCTGTAGTGATTGGTAAGAATTTTATATACAAAATATGTTGTATTCTCATGCTTAACTAATTTTTTAATCATTTTACCTGTATGTATTAAATTTTCTTAAATAATATAAACTTATATCAAGATGTAAAATTTTATTTTCATTCAAAAATTTTCTATCATCTTAGCATTTTCTATATTTTAATAATATTCAAATGAAAGACACCCCTAGACAAATTCAAAGTAAAGTTATAAATAACATGAGAAAATGTAAGGTTAATGGGATGTTAAAAATGAAAAGGGCAGGTAAATAAAAAATTAGAAAATTTAACATACATATATATATATATATA
>CXYZ01012790.1:3138951-3168415 GCA_900006705.1 Sonneratia caseolaris | reverse complement strand
TTTGTTTAATATAATGGTTATATTAATGATTTCTGTTATAAATTATATTCAAATTATGATATTATGTAAATTTATTAGTAATATTATATTATTAATATTATTTTTTAAACATGCGGTTCAACCCATTGAACCCCCGGTCCGACCCATGAACCCATGAACCCATGCCTACACCGGTTCCCGGCCCGGTCCGGTTTTAAAAACTATGGTTTCAACCTCAATTTCAAGCGAGCTTATAATTCATGAACTGATTCATAATCGAACAACTTGTTATACTTAATAAGCTAAACATTAATTAGATCAAACAATTATGGATCAACTTTAAACGGATCAAAACCACTCATTTAACCTCTCTAATTATAACAATTTCTTTTTTTCTTTTTAATAAAAAATTTCTCCTTTTCCATACGTCGGATTAAAATTTCTGTTTCTCGGAGGTTGCCACCATTAATGCCAGTCCGAGGCTCCAAGGACTCGGAATGCGTGACGACTGTGCATTAAATTAATAAAGTTTCGAAGACAGATTCCGATGATGTCTGTCGTCCACGGAGATTTCGAGTTTGGATGTCAGTCTGTTCTTACTATCTACTACGCTTTGCATTAATTGCTCACTCAACCCCATGAAATTAAAATTTTCAATATATTATGTACAATATATTATACTTCTTGAAAATATAACATTTTTTTCAAATGTTGGTGACGATTTCTCTTTCCCCATCCATTTTTTTTAGCTATGCATATATAGTTATAAAATATCAGCTCCAATAGATAAATAATAATAACTTCCCTGAATATAATTGAACTTTTTGATTCTAAATGTAACTCTCGACAAAAATATGTATATATATTTGTACATTAACTTACTTAGATTTATGAATTTTTTTATGTGATTCACTTATTATGGTTTATGAGTTCAAAATAATCAAGAGGAATATAGGAATGAAGGAATGCGAAGATTTTCATCTATAAAAATTAAAATCTTTAAAATGTGAAGCCACGGGGTAAGAAAGACTGGATGTGAGTCCAAAAACGAAAATTTTGACCTTTGAGACTCTGTTTGTCTTCATATGTTCGTAATGTGATGAGTCCCAGTGGTCCAATATCTTGAGAGTCCAATATAAGAATATTCTTTAGAAGTATCCATTGATTTTCTTAATTGCCCCCATTAATGAGCCCTCTTTCCTGAGCGACATCAGTATGCGAAAGGACAGTGATGCTGTGTTCGTCTCGATTTATACAACCGGACCATTTGACCTAGAAATTGTTCCCGTCTTCAAATTCAACCTCTCCCTCCTCTCGTCTCTGCAATTTCCGCGTAAAAAAAGGGGGACTTAAGCTGCCCATTTGATGAAAAATGAACATTGCGAGAAAAGGTTGATCAGCGGCATGTTTCCCAATCAAAAAACATAACACAAAGATTTAGATTCGATTCTTACTTATGGAACTCCGTGTGCCTGTAAATTCTCATCATCTGGGTCGTCTTCCTATTATCGCGAAATGGTCGGGTCTCCTTCAGCGGTAATGGAAGAGGAAGACATGGCCCTTATTGAAAAGCTGTAGTTTTCTGTTGATACCTAATCAAATAGGAAGACATGGCCCTTATTTAGAAGCCTCTGACATTCGCATGTATTGCAGGGGGTTACAGTCCGAGATGAAATTGAGATTATTCGTATGTTTAACACTCCGAGGCCGCAAATGTTCGGTCGTGAAAGCTGAGATGGCTCAAACTTATCAAACAACTTTCCATTTTAGCCCCCGGGTTGAGCCTGGGTTTCAGCATTGCCAGGAACTGCGTCTGCAATTTGATTTATAAAAAAAAAAAAAAGGAACTGCAGCAACGCTAAATTCTATTGTATTATGATGAAATGAATGGACAGATACTGGTAGAAAGTAGCAATATCCTACGTTGAGCATAGTTTAGGTAAATACGAATTAGAGCTCGGACTGGACGTTTTCTGTGGTTTCACCAAGTTTGCCATCTGGACCTGCATAGTCTTGTACAATTTCTCTAGTTCAAGAATCCTCGATCGAAGCCCTTGCAAGTGAGTGCTGGTGGCTCGGTCATCTTTCCTAGCTGTCGGGCAAAAATACGATGATTCTGTGAAGAGTTGCATTGCTTTTGCTCTGAAGTTGGACGGGAAGTTCATGTTTTTCACTAAGTGCTTCAGAGCATCTGCAGATAGCTTCTCATAGTTTAGTGCTCTGCATATTTCCCACTTCTGCTCTTCACCTAAGACATTGTGGACCTGTGGAAGAAACAATTCCTAATTATATCCTTTTAATGCAATTTATCAGCAGTGAAGAATAGATCAACATGGGAAAGTCCGTAAACATTACCTCCAAATACATGTCTATGGATTGATAGAGCTGGTTATGTGACTCTCGGGCTGATTCGGGCAGGATGGTAATTAGAGATTGGAACTTCAGAGGTGTTAGGCTAAAATCAGGAGCTACCTCCACCAGGAAGGAATCCACTAAATGGCCGACCTTTTTCAGTCGATTGGGGGATGATGATGAGCTTCCATTGTCAAAAAATTCCCTGGTGATCCTAAGAATCAAATCCACATCATAAACATAATTATTTCCATTCGCCGGATGTAACAGAAGATGATCCAATGTGGCTTGATCAAGCTTTGAGCCCATTAGTCTCTCCAACAAAACTCCATGGCTCGTTCTGATGTTCGATCCTGAGCCCACACGAAAGACCTCGAACAAGCACTTCCAGGAAAGAGAGCTCTGATCTAGCAATGACAACAAGTTGATGACAGATTCAGTGATCTGCCGTTTCTCAACCAGGGTGGTCTTAACAGATCTCGATTGCTGGTAATGGACTAGGAACCGAGTGATCGTAGCATGATCAAATTCCTGGGACAGCATCAATTTTACTATTCTCTCTATCCAATCAATGTTCAAGAACACAAGATCCACGAACCACCAGCTCCTTGAATCCACACATTCAATTCGTCTACTGTCGGTGCTTCCAGTGTCGGTGGAAAATCGGTGGCTCAAACTGTCCGAAGATGAAGTACACGAAGTTGCTATGTTAGGCAGACCAAGCCGCTCCACGAGAGATTTGATGATTTTCCGGGCTATGGAGGAGGATTCAACCCCAGATAACAAATCCTGGCACTGCTTCAGTGCTGATAGGAGCTCGGACCAAGACCAGTAGTCGATTCCTCTGAGGGAATTCTCCGTCTGATGTACTAGATTCGGTATTGAACAACTTGTCTCATTGTCCATCTCCATGAAATGGGCGACCAAGTTCAATAGGACTATGTTGTGAGGAGTAATGCAGACATGGCCATTGTTGTAGCAGAAAATAGACATCAGCTCGAAACCTTCTGCTCCTCCCGGGAAACCATGGAATATCACCTTCAATTTGCCAGTTTTTTTCATTGCTCTCGTGCCGAATAACCTGGTGAATCTTCTCGAGAAAGATGTGATAACTTTCTGAAGAGTTGGCAACATAGTCATAAGAGCTCGAATATCACCAGTAAAGAACTTGGAAATATAGAAGGTATCAAAGGAAGTTCTCAAGCTTACTAATAGATGCAAATCATTTCAATTGCTTAACAAGTTCGTTAGTTAGAGAACAAAGAAGGGCAAGTAGAAGGGTCTGACTTTTTCACCTGGTCCACCATGAAAGTTTCTTGGCCATCGACTTCAACTTCCAGGCGGCAGCTGCCGCTGCTGCTTCCTTCTCGTTCCATGGAAAGCAGAATCTCTTGGAGGTTTTCCAGTAGAAGTGCTCGACCTTAATGCTCCATTAAAAACCTCCTTTTCCTGCTAAGAGACATGAGATTTTGAGACCAACTGACTGTAGAAGAGAGAGATGAAAGGAATCTGACGTTTGGTTTGGTCAAAATATCCCAATAGGAACACTGTTCCCCATTTTCTTTTCGGCTAAGACCAATGCGAATACTATTCGCTGACAATGTGGGTTAGTGAACAGACAGAAGGAATAAGAAGCGAAGAATGGCCTAATATAAAAACAACCCCTAAACTAATAGAGGCATATATACGGATTGTAAGCAGCTGACTTCAGGCAGAAAAAAAAAATGCTGGTCTTAGTGTCAACCAAAACCAATGTCCACGTATCCAAGTATACATATCATCGACCATGGCTTTTTTTCTCTATGTTTGCTGCCAATCTTATCAATCCAATGTTCACTATCTGTCGAGCTGACCGCCAACTATGGCGAAGGCCATTGTCACGACACAGGAGCGGAGGCTAGGAGGAGGACTATTGCATTATGTTATTTAATGAATATAATATACAGTAGATATATAGGTAGGAATATAATTACGGCCCATTTTCGAAACTTTTATAGAAGCCCACTAAATATCAAGGGCACCATGGAAAATTGAGGCCCATCATTGAACCCCCTTAAGTCAGGCTCAGGACTCCATAGTGAATCTGCTGCACTCATTTGCCATTTCCCCCTTTTCCCTCGCTCCGCGGCTCCACAACAAAGTTTCCGAAATCCTATCAAGGGTGGATTAATCTCTCGACAGATTAAATATAGCAAGCAAGACCTAAAGTTTGAGATTTGCCAATAGAGGAGAGTGATCGTGTGAATGTATGATCACTAGGACTATCTCATATTATGTGGAGTGTGGGTGGGATATAGTACTCTGCCTATCTTCCAAGTTTGAAACATACTCGATTTATATAGTGATAAATCACATTGTTGTGATCGAGCTCGTCCTAGCATGTCGCCATATGAGTGCGCTGGCTTTCACCGGATACTTATGCATGTGGAGCCAGTTTGTTCACTGTGCTTGTTGTATTAATCCCCAAAAAAAAAAAACTGTGTTTGCTGTGACTTCTCTTGCCGGTTTATTCAGGTCGAGTGATGCTATACTGAGGGATGAGCAAGTGTTTCAACTGGTCTAACATTATTTATGAATTATTTAGCTCACGTTTCATAGACAACGAAGAGCTTAACATCTTACAGCTCAATTCCATAACTTGCCACTGCTGAGCTCTAACTGCAGCAGGAAAGTAAAACCTCCTAATGTAAGATTTAGTACAGTTCGCAACTCGCAGGGCCGAGATCGAGAACCCAAACTAGTGCAAGCAACAAACTGTTGGTTATTGAACAGTTGCACTACGAGTTCAGTCTGAGAGCAGCCCCTTCTCTTTGAAGTACTCCACAGACTGATCATATATGTCCTCAATGCCGTACTTGAAGCTGAACCCTTCGTTGATCAGCTTCTCCGAAGAGATTACGAGCTTAGCCTTGGAGGGGAACTCTCCGAACCTGCGAAGGAATTAGGCATGGTGGAATCTTTACATGCTGGATTTCCAACTGCTGTTTCTTAAGACTTATTTGAGATCCTAGTAAATGGTAACTTACTCTGTCTGGACTTTGTATTGTGGGTATCTTTCGCTGAGGAACTTTGCCAGCTCGGGAACACTGGTGTTGGAGGCGCAGCAGATGTACCGCCCTGAAGCCGACTCTTTCTCGGCTACTAATATGTGAGCTCGACAGACATCCTCCACATGTGTTATGGAGATTGATCCTGACAGCATTTGCATTCCCTTTAGACCGTTTATCAGGAACTCATTTCCTGCAGAATTTTCAAGAAGTTATGCGTATGTCAGCACACCAAAATCTTATGTAACCGTTTTGAGAATTCGTTCAACTTTGGATCTATGGGGAATCTTTTCTTGAATTTCCTTAGAGAGCGTGGAAATGGTTTCAATATCCCGCAACCTGTAAGTAGGGACATGCCAAGGCAGGCACTGCTGGGGACATCGAGAGTGAGGGATCGACCCATCATGAGAGTTGGGATCACAGTGACGACATCAAGGTTGTTCTCTTCTGCAAACTTCCAAGCCGCCTTCTCGGCAAGGGTCTTGGAGACGGGATAACCCTGAAGAAAGAAACACCAAGGAAACTTTACTGTTCTGTATCTAAATAAAATAATTAATAGATTTCAATCAGCAGTCTATCAGATCTGTGGCATCATCTTCATAGGATCCTACCCAAGTAGGAGGCTTCTCAGAGGTCAAAAACTCGACGTCGGTCCAGTCTTTCTCATCCATCACCAGACCCATGCCGGGGAGCTTGTTGATTGATACAGCAGCGGCCGATGATGTTAAAATCACTCGTTTGATTGTTTTGGCCTTTGAGCATGCTTTTAGAACATTAAGAACACCTTGGATTGCTGGCTTGATCATGTCATTCTAATTTCAGAGATGCAAATTTGTAAGAACACCAAAAAAAGCTTCATTTTTTCAAAAATTTTCACAGATTATATATAGCATATTTGGTAAAAATTGATTAGCAGCAAGCTACACGATTATGTATTTTTCTTGTTGTAACCTCGGGGTCCTGAGAGGTGAAGTTGACAGGGGTGGCGACATGGAAAACGAATTCGCAGCCTGCAACAGCAGCATCAAAGCTGCCTTCATCAGCTAAATCTGCCCGGAAAATTTTTAGGTCGCCCAGGTTCCGTAGTTCAGTGAGGTGAGACACTCTCTTCTGGTTATCTGTAATCCGAGAAATAGAAGATATAGACCATCAGTGACCATCCACACCACTTTAGCATTGTAGCTCGAAGAGAGCTACTACATTGGGTTTCTTCATAATAATCTCCGATCAAGATGACTCAAGGAACAATAGAAACTATGAGCCTACCGGGGTCTCTAACAGTTGTGTTTACGGAATAGCCCTTCTCAAGCAACAGCTTGACAAGCGACGAGGCCACGAACCCAGTCCCTCCAACCACGCACACCTTCTTGTTCCCAGCAGCAATCTCTGATGCCATCTTGGGACCTCTCTGGAGTATATTCCTTATCGACACGAGGACAAGGTCGTAAGATGGTTCGATAACGGAATTTCATAACGGCTAACGGGGCATCCTAAATAGCATAAGAAGTGTTAGGATTCCATCTACTGGAGGGAGAAGGTGGGCACGTGACCCCTTTCCCGAGCAATCTAAACTGCCTACTACTCCAGCTACTGTTCTGTTCCCACTCCGAGTACTGATTCCCAATAGAAGGGATTGTTGTTGGAGAAAATGGCTCGATTTGATCGTAATGAGGTTGAACATGGCCAATCAGATTGCGCTAAGTATTGGTCTTACCTGATCTTGGGTAGATGAGTTGTTGGACTACTGCTAAGGACTACCATTCACCTTTGCTATTTTACACACCTGACAGTCAACGTCTCAGCCACATCGCTTCTACACAAGTTACTCTTATGGTTCCATTAGACAGCTGAATATACCTCTTTTATATGACTAGAAAAATAAATAAATAAATCATACAAAAAGATTTACCCTACGAATGTATGTCAAGATTAAATTAATTAGAACTCATAACTCATTATCCTTTTTGAATTTACAATTATATCAAATGGAAGGGGGTGACCTGAAAATATTATATGGTATAAATTAAGGAGAGCAATTTCAGATACTACCAAGGACCTGCTGGCTCTAATGTTGACCATTTTGCAGTACCCTTCGAACCGGGCAAGGTTCCTCTGCGTGTCGTTGACTTTCAGGACCCGATCTATTCCCACTGTCGGATCTAAACCAGCCGGGGCGGCAAAAATCCCGACTATCTTCCTCGATGTGTCACCTTGAATTAGTTCCTCGTAACATCCTTTTAGTTAAAAACCATCAATCCGCTCTCTTATCTTTATCTGCATGAAATCGATACCTGCCTGCCCTCATGAGTCATGACTATCATAATTGACTGCCCGCCATATGCATGAAGGCCGACCACATACCCTTTTAATATTGGAGGCTGCTTATTACTATTTTATCACGTATATAATTTTAATATAACACATTAATTTGTTTGATAAAAAATTAATATTATATTAAATGTATTATGTAAAGTTTATATAATCTTAAATTAAAGAAAAAAAGTTCACATAAAAATTGAAAAATAACATAAAGTTTGTGCCTTGTTGGATTATTAACCTAATTTATAATACATGATGTATGATGTAAAAGAAGATTATGAATACCCACAGTGTGTGTGGTCGAGTAGTTCGATACTCATTATCCTAATGAGGGAATTCGAGTTCGAGTCTCACCTGCGGCGAGGAGTTCTTAACCCCTTAAATGGGTCAACCCGGGACGATCCGGATTAGTCAGCTAGATAAAGTTCAATTGGATACCGGTGATTTCTATAAAAAAAAAAGAAGATTATGAATTAAAAAGTTCAAATATTAACATAAATTGTTCAAGAGGTTGGATGTAATTTTTTCTTATATAATATTTTAAGTTCAAATTTTATAAATAAAAATAATTTATATTAAAAAAGTTTTATCTCTTAAATAAATCGATCTAACTTATATTTATATGAATTAGATTCAAATAATGATTTAAATATCAAATGAGCCATTAAAAAAAGAATTAAAAAGTTCAAATAAAATTATTTGTGTGTAACATTATTTATGCAGCACACTATTTTCAAGCAAAATTTTTTGCCTGAGTAAGTGAAGTTATGATAATGTAATGAGAAAATATTAATAAAATTATTATATTTAATAATAACTATATGGCTGAGTATAAGAAATGTTAATATTTAACTTGAAATTAAATTAATAGTTCTTTCATTAAATTTTTAAATAAATAATCTAATGATAAAATCTAATATTAAAAAAAAGTTAACAATAATTTTTTTAAGGATCCCAATTGAACTGTAAACTAATTTTAAACATATTTTAATTAATTTTAAAATATTGTACAACATAAATAAAAAATTACTAATATACCATCCTTATTTGTTATAATTTAATTGATGTTACATACGATATAAAAAAATTGCACCTAAATTTAGGGTTTTTGCTCGCATCATTATAAATTGTGCGAATAAGCCTGTGTTGATGGAATGCTGGCACTACCTTCTTTCGGTCTAGTGCTCTCTTTGGCGGCGAAATTAGGGCTTCGATGGCACCGAAACGCCCAGCTCCAGCAGAGCAGCCGCCACCGGCTGAGTCCTCTGGCGAGGATGAAGCCTCTTCTCAGTCCACCGGGTCGGAGGAGGAAGAGGAGGACTCTTCCGACTCTGATGAGCTGAAGTCGACCCAACAGAAGGCTACAGCGCCCAAACCCTCTTCTGCTCCGCCACCGCGTGCTAACTCTACGCCCCACAAGTCCGCTCCTTCTTCTGAGTCGGAGTCCGATTCCGATTCCGAGCCCGAGTCCGAGTCCGAGCCTGAGTCTGATTCCGATGAGCCGAAGGGTAAGCCGCTGAAGACTTCTCAACCCACAGCGGTTGCTAACGCTAAACCCCAAAAATCTGCCCCTGATTCGGATTCCGGCTCCGAATCCGACTCCGATGTCACACCTTTGGCCGCGAAGCCCATGGAGGGCCAAAGCACCCCACAGTCCAAGAGACAGAACCTGAAGCGACCACGGAGTGAGCTGACCGTAGCGGCGGAGGATGATGCTAAGACCCCTTCAAAGAAGTTGAGTAATGCCACCTCTCGAGCCAGCCAAAGTACAGGCGAGGAATCCTCGAAGAAACTACCATTCCAGAGGGTTTGGAGCGACGAGGACGAGGTAACCCTCCTCAAGGGCATGATAGAGTACTGGGAGAAGAGGGGCGTCGATCCTTCAACAAATATCATCAGTTTTCATGAGTTTATCAAGGACAGATTGCGTCTTGACGCTGTACCAGGGCAATTAACTAACAAGATTAGGTCTTTGAAGAAGAGATTCAAGAACAATGAAGCTAAGGCTAAGAACGGGAAGGATTGCAAGCCCAGTTTGCAGCAGGCCTTTGATCTCTCTGTGAAGGTCTGGGGCTCAGAGCATGGGATCATGAAAGAGACCTCCAACCCCAAGGCCAGTGCAAACGGAACCACTTCCAAGAAGAAGAAGAAGAAGTCCGCTGAAGATGCCTCCCCTCCTATGGTTATCTCTCTTTCTCCACAAAGAATGGTTAAAGATGAGGATAATAAGGCTATTGTGAAGGCTGAAAATTGGAATAGTGATGCCACCCAAGTGTCACTCTGTGAGGACCAGCTATCCTGTTTTTTGAATGGTCGTGTTGATGATCGCTTCCTGAGAAGTGGACTAGGCTTGATCAGTGACTCAAAGAGGGAGGAATTGGAGGAAAGGTGGAAGAACCTGAACTTGGCTGAGCTGCAAGTTCTATCTGAGAAGGCTCTGATGATTCACGAACAGATAAATCTGATTTTAGATGCATATAAGAAACCTTGATAGCAGTTGTATGCAGGATTGGTTAGAGAATTTTGCTTGATATGTGTGATAAGGTGTTGCTGAGTGCTCTGTTTTCAGTTTCTATTGTCTATGCGTGTAGGAAGTATTTGGGTAGTCTTGTTTTGCAGAGGTTAATGATCTTATTAGAGTGTTTTTCCAAATGTTTGCAACTGTATGCTATTTTAAGGGTCCATAATTGCTCACTTGCATTGTTCCTGCCTCGGATTTGGTCCAACTGTATTATCCATTTCTTTGATGAATATGTGAGCTTAATGGGTTCTGTAGAGTTTCAGTAGAGATCATGGGAGACACATGTTTTACAGTAAATTGAGATTGTAGCTGAAACTATTGTTTTGAGTCACTTCTCATTTTCAGTTTAAGTGTTGGAAGTTGAACCTGCCATATGACCTTACAGTGTGCACTTACTCACTAGCCTTTTGGCTTGAGTAGGTTCTTCCCATGGAAATTGTCTAGGAAATGCTGTCTGGTGAATATATAGGATGTTCCAGACTTAAGTCTCCGTCCTCTCATAAATACAAATTGATATCAAGGGGGGAAAAACATTTTAACCATTAAAGCAGACGGTAGGCCTTTACTTCCTTGCTCACTCAGGCTGATGGATTTGAGGCTCATCTCATTATTTAGATTTTGTAAATTTTGTACAATGATGACATGATCATATTGGAATGAAAATATAGCTAAGGTTAACTATAAATAAATAAATAAATAAATGGTGAAAGTTTCTTTATTCCCTTAAATCTGGTTCCATGGTTTGCTGTTAATGCAATGTCTCGGCCATGTTGTTCCTATTCATGATTAAATTTCCTTATTATTGCGTAACCATCATATCGAGTCAGTCGTCTTTACAGGAGGGGGAACTGAGGAGTTATTTTCCTCTCTAGCTTGCTTTTTCTCTCCTTCAGTTTTACTGAATTGCAGATGTGAATTGATACATGAATTCTTGAAATTTGTCTTCGAGGTTATTTGATATCCGGATTCTATGTTGAGTCGGGTTGATTGAGAAGAAATCTGCCAATATAGTCTCAGGAGATTACTGCGTATTCCATCAGCTGTCCTCATCCCTTTTTGGTGCGAGAGTCTGAACCGGATCATTTGCCTGTGGAGTTAGACCTTTTTACTCTAATTAGATTATGAAAGCCTCATCTCTTTGTCAAAAAGTTTCTTGAGATTTAAGGAATTGAGACGATGGAACATGTGATCGTTTCTGTGCAGCTCGAACTGTCACGGACTTAAAGTAGCTTTAAACAAGGGATGTCTCGTGGACATTGTTGCACAAAAGCTTTGCAGCAAAATTATTACACAGGGTCACTTTTTTCTTCTAGCCGAGCTTGGCAAGAACATCGTTGAGTGTTGATACTGTCTCAGCATAGTACTTCTCTGCCTCTGGAGTACTCTTGATCTTTGCTGCGTGGTCCAGCTGCAGAAAACAGGAAACATGTGCATCTCATCACACTCTGCTGCTTAATCATAAGACACGGAACCACAATCGAAACAATCTGTGAAATTGACTCTTGTTGGGTGTAGACCTCTCCTTATTCAGCTCCTACTCAGGCCTCAGATGGAAAACGGGAAGCGGAGCCAAATCAGAATTGAAGTTAAAAGTATATGGTAAAGGTCGGATTTCGGAAGGGTCCATTGTCAACTCTTTTCCTGTCCTCAGAGTTTGTCTTGTGGTATCAATCAGTGGAATATGGAAGTGAAGAGCACAAGCTTTGAGGGCTTACCTCGCTGATGGTTTGGAAGAGTTTCCCGGTGAGCTCCCTTAGGCTCTTCTTTTCGTCCTTGGGCTTGGTGGCGATGATGGTGTTGATGTCATAGCGGAGGTACTCGGCCCTGAGTCGGAGGTCATTCTGCACGTATGGCCATTCCTTCTTGTCGATCAGCTCCTTCACATGAAGGATGTCCTTGGCTGACTCCTTCGCCCTCGCTGCAGCCTCCTTGGGCGGCAGCGGCTGCAGGAAGAACCTATCCTTCAGTGGCAGCTGCAGGTCTCTAGGCTGGTCGGAGTTCAATGTCCCGGCTGTCCAAAGAAATTTCAGAGCCTGTATTCGAGGTGCATTCTAAGAAAACCGAACTGAAGAATCACTCGATGTTAGTCGTGAGTACTCACGAAGTCCACCGGAGGGGGGAGGTGGCGGCCCGATCTTGATGGATTTGGCATCAGCCAGCACAGCCTGGACGAATGACCCGGAGGCAAGCCCGGCAGCAACCAGACCCAGCACGGCCCTCCTGCTGGTCTCGGTCTCCGTGGATGCCTTGATGCTCAGTCCAGTCCGCTTCAGGCTGACCCGGCTGCTGGGCAAGGCCAGGCGGCTCGAGCCACTGGTCTGGCGGCTGCCTTCGAGGACTGCCTGGGATGAGCCTCGTAGACCGGACACCGAAGCCATAGCTTGAGCCATTCCCCTTTGATCCTCTGAACTGCCTCGAGGAAGCAAATTATAGGCTATGCGAAGTCTCCACCGGGGGCTATGGTCCTTGAGGGGAAATATATCTTCTTGGTCGGATGTGGTTCTGTGGTCTGAAGTGGATTGTGGTGCAGTCACCTTATCTGCCACTATATGGGTGGATAAGCTGGATATGGCACTGCCCACTGAGATGCGGCCACGTGGCACTGCAGTTCCTGCAGGCTACACGTCGGATTGGATGTAATTGTGAGCAGGCATTGCCCTGACACGTGGATAAATGGAAGAGGGAATGCCGAGGCAGGACATCAATTTGAGCTTTCGAAAGACGAATTAAGAAGAAAATCCAACACATTCATATTTAGCTAGGATGAGTTTACTTAATATTAAAATATTCTTACATATGAATTAAAATTTTGAATCAATAAAAGAAAAAAATATAATATTATCTCAACAAATTTATATTGAAATATCAAACAACATTATATATATATTTCAAAGAAGCAGCATAGTCACATTCTTATTTTATTTATCTCCTCTAAACTTCAAAATTCAGTAGCACTAAACACAAAGGGTAAGGTTTTGGGCAGACTCAGTGCCTCAAGAGTAAAAAACGGTGCCAGGGAGAGGGTGACTTCAAGTTTGGACTAAACTTTTATGAGGAAAACTAGCATATCCCTTCGATACTCAGTATCGAGGCCAATTGACTGGAAAACTCGAAGGGGATCTATGACTTGAAGCTTTGCTTCTACAAATGCGTATTTTTTTTTTCTCCCCAACAAAGTCGAAAACTGGAGAGGGACCCAAACGGAAGAAAGAAGACAGACAGAGCAAGCAATCTCGTTCCATGAGACTGCTCCCCCCTGGGACAAAATTCCCGGCGGTTGAGTTCAATCATGTGGAGGAATTATGGACCACCTTGAGACAGAAAACTACGTAAAGAGAACATTGAGATATAGAGAAGAATAGGGGGGTCAAAATGGAAAATGCTTCTCTCGTGATGGGTGGATGTGGGATTTGCCCGGTGATGGATGCAAGGGAAGCCATCGGTAAAGATACTTCGCCACTGTTTCATCGGCAAATGGGCCCCGCCTCTGACGAAGACAATGACGTGGCCCCCATGGGACAATTCCCCGAGGAAAATGATTATCATTAACGTACATGAATCTGTGGGCAGAGAAGGGGGAAGGAAAAAAAACATCAATATGTTAGTTCATAGAAATTCTAGCTACTGGGTGATGTGATGTGGTTACAGGGTGATGCAATGTGTTTCGGGAGAAAGCAAGATGTACGCATAATGGATAGGCAGTCTTCCTTTTGTTTAATGGCCAGATTTTTATTTTGTAAATGTTTTCCAATGTTGCCACAAAAAAAAAAATTTATATTTCAGAAAAGATTTTCATATGAATTAATTAAAATATTTCAAAATTTCTAAAATAGAATATATTATTTATAGTAAATGCATGATTATGGGTGATTTACTATTATTGGGTTACCAGACTCGGTTAATTAAATTCTGAACCTTACTTGATTTATATTAAAAAAAGATTAGTAAGGAAAAAAAATAGGTAAAGAAAAACAGAAATTTCACATTCATTTCCCTTTTTCTGTATGTACAGTCGACAACTTGGTGGGGCCTTGAGTCATTTTCCCAGTTCAGGAAAATATTCTCTATGCTATTGATACTGCCACCAATCGATCAGCCGATTCGGCATTACCTTCTTGTTCTCCAAGTGTTAAAAAATCTAAGGCGAACAGGACGAGGAGGAGGCTTGAGATGGAGGGTGAAGAGCGGCAGAGCAAGTCGAGAGTCGTGAACATTGACTCGGCTCGGGCTTGGGATCTCTATGTTAATCGAGCTACTAAATAGGGCTGCCCTGTAAGTGAAATGCGCCAAGTTCCCCGTGTCCACGCGTATTCCCCGTCTCTTCCGATCGAAATCATTGTTTTTGGCCCCCATAAAGAAGTCGACTTTCGCTGAAATATTGCAGTCTGAAACGAAGATTCTACCTGGGTCAATCTCTGCTTTCGGTTTCAAGGAGAAATCGAATCAGATAATGACAGTATTTTGCTTGTGCCCTGGCATCAGTATCACAGAGTCCACTAATTCTACGTTTGATTCATTTCAAGAACTAGATATAAGTAGGGATTAGTTTGGTTATGGCTTCTGCCTGTTTGATGATCAGTTCGCATGTGGGTTTAGCTTAGATTCCCGATTGATGCATTGAAGTCAATTAGAATTCACGGCGATCCTGCCGATGATATGTAACTGCAAATTCATCTTTTTCTAGTTCTCTTTTTCAGTTATTTGTATGAAATCAATTCTGTGATGGTGTTGCAGATTGTAGTTCACTTTTCTGCTTCATGGTGCATGCCTTCTGTGGCGATGAACCCGGTCATCGAAGAGCTAGCCTCGAGCTTCCAGGAGGTCCTGTTCCTCATGGTCGATGTCGATGATGCCAAGGTAAGGATCAAGAACACCTAATCTGCCTATTCCACGTGCTATGAGTAGTAGAGACTGATGGTTTGGTACTTGTGAAATGTTATTTTTACTCTTGTTCTTCCTCGCCTTGTCGATAATTGCTGTCATGCTTGTTTTGCTGTTCGATTAATTCATTGAGTCTTCATTCCATTATATCAGAAGTGATCCTTCTATAGCCTTGAGCATGGCCACTCATCGAAGGCACTAAACTAAAGCTGTGTCATTCCCAAATTCGTATCGCCACTGTTTTAGTTGTTTCTTGCTATATGAGTCGGAGGCTTGCTTTTTTATATATGAATGTTCGACAACTAGTGTTCGATTCGACTGTCTTTAGGAAGTAGCAAGCAGGATGGAGATAAAGGCGATGCCGACATTTCTGCTGATGAAGGGTGGTGCTGCCATCGACAAGCTTGTGGGTGCCAATCCCGATGAGATCAGGAAACGGATCGACACCCTTGTCCAGCCCACTCCCGTAGATGTCGGTTAGTCTCCGCTTTGCATATACAAACTCGTGTACATTTTGGGCCTGCAAACGTTTGTGCATTTGACGTTCCTTTTTTCCAGCCTACACCCCACAGACTGAGAGTCGTGAGTGTTGCCTTGTCTTTGTGATCTTTTTCCATGAAATGTGTACCCATACACTGTCTCAATGATTTGATTGTATGATGAAATGCCATATTTTATTTACTTACTCTTGCCATAGGATGAATTGTTCATTTTGTATGGACCATTTTACACGATAGAATTGGGTAGGCTTTTTATCTCCTCGCGCCAGTACCCTATGTCGCATCTGATTCACCAATAATTCTCTTGAATTTTGGTAAGATAGCATCCCTCTTATTTCCTTAAATCTACCTTAATTAAAACTGTAGTTTTAAAATTGGACTGAGCTGACCGGTTCAACTAGTTCAATCGGGAACCAGCAACTTATTCGATCCAATTTCTAAATGAAATCAACTTTGGTTGAATCAGCCAGTTCTTTGTAGGACCCAGCGAACCCACTTGAACTAGTGGGAAAACCGACGACCTTAAAATTAAATAAAAACGTATTATAATATAATTATTTTATTTTACTAGATTTATATTTATATTAAATTTTTATCTAATATAATGGTTGGATTAATAGTTTTTGTTATAAATTATATTCAAATTATTATATTATGTATATTTGATGATAATATTATATTATTAATATTATTTATTAAATATGAGTTTGATCAACTGAATTTTTTATTTAACCAATAAATCCATGAATTCATGCTGATATAGATTTCTTATCTGGTCTGATTTTAAAAATTATGTTTAAAACTACAACATTTTCTCCTAGCAAAAGACATGTACACATGCACATTAAAAAATGTTAGACCGGAGGCTGTCAATATGAAAAGGCTTTCGATATCTTAATCATGGCCTTCCCCTCTTAGTCAGTGACGGGAGTCTGGAATGAAATACATTATTTTTAATTTTAAATAAATTGGAAGCTCTGGCACAATGTAAGTGGGCCACCGAGAATTCGACCTCCGACGGGGGGCAGTAGAGGCTGACCCTGGAGGAATTGCCTCTGAAACCTCCCATCTCTTTGGATGCCAGCATGTTATTTCTGTCGCATGATGACACTTTCGTGTTTACCAACTGTGTCTCGTGAATTCGGCCTTCCATCTAATCAAAATTCAATTTATATGGATCGATAGAATTTTTTTAATTATGAATTTATATTAGTATAAAGAGAATTTATGTGGCCCGTAAAGGATCATAAGTAGAAGGGAGTTGATTCCCGTGTTTTCTCTTCGCGATTGGGTTTGATTGACGCCGAAATTTGCTCTCTTGACTGGGAGAATGACTTGTCTTAGCTAGAGAGCGGTGTTCTGCAGTTGGACCGCAAACAATTTTTCCGCAGACAACTCCGTCACGAGTGGCTTCTAAAATACAAAATCAATCTAAACAAAAGAAGTGAAAATCACCAACGAGGCTCCAAATGCCAAAACCCATTAGGGGACCGAGAGCAACCTTTGGCGGAAGCCTGAGTGTTGACAGTGGAGAGGGAAGTCGAGGGCCGAGAGATTTTATGGTTGAAGATTTCAGTCAAGCGAGATGTTGCGGGGAAACCCACTGTGCCGGAGAAAGAGCGGGGACGGTGGGCGGAGTGGGAAGAGAAATAGCCGTTTAGAATAACTAAAGTTACGAAACGGTAATACAAAAAGGCTTAGAAATGTAATATAATATAAAGTACAGTAAAGTGCATTATTGGAAAACAAAAAAAAGAAATAAAGGGGTTATTAAAAAAAAAGAGAGAGTAGTTTTGTAACTTATTAAAAAAATTAAATTACTTCATACATGGTATATCAAGAATTCAATGGTAACGTGT
This sequence comes from Sonneratia caseolaris, assembly GCA_900006705.1. Lineage (NCBI taxonomy): Eukaryota > Viridiplantae > Streptophyta > Magnoliopsida > Myrtales > Lythraceae > Sonneratia > Sonneratia caseolaris. The sequence goes on along the minus strand of CXYZ01012790.1, from coordinate 3,150,957 downwards.
AATCTAAGCCCAATCTAGACCAGCCTGTTAGAGTGCAGTAATTCCCTAAATTGAGAATATTTTTGCATTTGCGAAACTTAAATTGAAAATTTGCTCAAGGGGTCCAACTGCCGAACCGTGTTAACTAAGACAGTCATTTTCCGGTTCAACCTAGCAACTTTCCGCGTCAACCAATGCAATTGGAATTGGAAATTCAGTCCCGTCAGTTAATGTTATTCCCCAGAGCTCAGAGATCCTCCGTAGCAGATATCAATGGAGAACAATCTCCGATCGGTTTTGCAGCCATCACAGTATCTCCTCCTCGTCCTCCTCTTCGGGCGTTTCCTCCTCGAGGAGGCCGACCCGCTCTCCTTCTTCTGTGGGTCCACCGGAAACTTCACTGCCAACAGCACCTACCAGGAAAATCTCAGGTCCCTCCTGAGCTCCATTTCCTCTGACAACTCCATGACGACTGGCTTCTACTACTTATCCTCCGGTCAAAGCCCCGACCAAGTCAACGGAATAGCCCTCTGCAGGGGCGACGTGGCCCTCTCTGATTGCCGGACCTGCATCACAGACTCGAGCGACGCGATCGTCCGGCGGTGTCCAGTACAGAAGGAAGCGATAATATATTTCGAGAACTGCTTGCTCCGGTACTCCAACCAGTCTATCTTCGGGGAGGTCACGAATAGTTATGTTTTCTACCTGCAGAACGGGGACGACGCGACTAGTGCGACTGAGTTCAACCGGGTGCTGAGTGAGCTGATGGACAGGCTGAAGTACCGTGCTGCTACTGGCAATTCGACACTGAAGTTCGCTGTTGGGAAGGTGATTGCACCGGATTTCCAGACCCTTTATGGCCTTACCCAGGTAAGAACAGCCAAGAAATATGGTTAGAAGTATTGTTCATATATAAGACCTCCTCTGTGCTGTTGTGAGACGCCTTCGAATCATGAGAGCAAGTCTTAAATCTGTAATTTATCGCTAATGGTACTTTTTGTTGTGCGGATGGATCGGTCAAACGAGATCCTTGGTCTCCTTATGGATCCCGGGAAATGTATTGGACCATTCAGCACAACATAGATTTATCAACACGTACAATCCCAGAAAATCTAGGCAATCAGAAGAACATGGCGTTACGATCCAGACCCGACCCCTCTTAAGCAAAGACAATTATAGTATTTACGGGGCGGGGCATACAAACTATATTTCCAACTATTAGTTCTTTCTGGGAGACCAATGCGTGCTATTAACCTAATGGCTGTCGACCCACATGGGTCTCGTACCAGTTTCTGTTCAATTCAAATGCACTTATAGGTACGAGATTTTTGGCGTTGCAGTGTAGTCCTGACCTATCAGAGACCCGGTGCTACAATTGTCTTGACAATGTGACGGGACTCATACCGAAGTGCTGCAACAATAAGCTTGGTGGGACAGTGTTTGGACCCAGCTGTAGAATAAGGTTTGAGGTGTATCGCTTTTACGACCTATCAGCAGAAGCTCAGTTGGCGCCGCCAGCCTCTCTACCAGTTTCTCCTCCAACCAGTCCGACAACCAACACCACCGGGCCACCTACAGAAGGTGCGTTTGCTTTGAGTAACACGAGGATTCCTTGCGGAGGATGAGACTGCAACAATCCATCTAAAAAACGACGCTCTCCTCATTAAAAAGAATTGTGCTTGGAAAATTTTTGTTAATTCATCCCAAAATTACGTAAAATAATAGTTTTGAAAATCACACCAAACTAGGAGTATGGGCAATGATGAATCTATAAAATCTGTATACGGGATGGAATTTAAGGTAAACCAAAAGAGTCGAATGATCCATTTGAGAGGCGCAAAAACAATGTAAATAAAACTTGTATGCAAATTCACATATTTTTCCAAAAGGGGCGAGTACCCCGCCCCTCACCACGTGATATCATTGTTGCGCCAGATGAGAGAGGCTTTCTCCTCTTAAATCGATCCGTGGGTATGCGAATGTTTTGTGAAGTAATTAAACTTTAATCAGCGAAAGTAATTTTAATTTCATCAAACCGAATCATTTAAAATGTTTCTTTCTTAATTGATGGATCCCTTTTTAGCAAAAATAAGTCTAGTCCACAAAAATCTCCAGCATGTCTGTCCCTGGTCTCTCGTATCTGCTTAACTTCCACCGGAAACATATTAATTAACTACTCTGCAACTGCCACTTTTTTCCGTTTACTGTTCTATTTATGAGCAGGAATGGCTTTGCTGTGGTACTACTATTTTTCTCTCTAGGACAGAGAGATAACTATTGACCACATAGCCGTTTACTGCAGCGGTCATTGATTCTACAGTCTCGCGGATCTGATCCACACATTCACTTTGCTTTGAATCTATGGAATGGAATCAAACATTCAAATGTTCATTTTGTCATATGACTGATATTTCACTTCTGATGCTCCACTTTTCCAAGACGATGATGATATCCAAAATGAGGGTCGCTCTAAACTTCTGCAGGACAGAGCAGTAGCACAGCCCGCAAGATCATCATTACAGTTGTCTCGAGCGGTGCCGTATGCCTAGTGGTTATTAGCGTCTTCTGCTTCTGTCAACGGACAGTGAGAAAACCGATTGAAAATGTTGAGATTAAGTAGAAGTTTATGAGTCTTGCTCGCTCTCTCATTGCATTGATTGCATCTATTTTCACTTAAGCTACCAAGACTCTCCCTAGAAAAAGCAGCTGTGGATCCGATCAGTGGGACTGCTGACTCCCTGCAATACGACTTTGCGGTTATCAGTGCTGCAACGGACAATTTCTCTGAAGAAAACAAGCTGGGACAAGGGGGGTTTGGCCCTGTTTACAGGGTGTGTGACTTCTAAAGCAATACATAGGCTCCTCTATTCATTTAAAATTAAAAGTAGGAAGATCCCATTTGAGCTCTATACTAGCTACCGGAGTTCAATGATCTCTTGATCCTTCTATGGTTATAATAAGTATTTCTTGATTAGTTGATACATCAATTATATAAAAAAAACATAGTCTTTCCAATCAGGTCCGCGTGATAAATCAGTCAATTTTTTTGTAAACTTGTCTGCTGGTGCTTCTTTCAGGGTAAGCTTGCTAATGGACAAGAAATAGCGGTGAAGAGGCTTTCTAGAGGTCTTGGGCAAGGAGATCATGAATTCATGAACGAGGTACTATTGGTTGCAAGGCTTCAGCACAGAAACCTGGTTCAGCTTATAGGTTTCTGCCTAAGTGGGAAGGAGAGGCTACTCATCTATGAATTCATGCCCAACTCAAGCCTTGACCGGTTCACATTCGGTAAAACAATAACATAGAAGTTCAAATTCTGATATCAATGAAGGATAGAAGCATGATCAACTTTCTCAAGGAGATGCAGATCCAGTTAAGCGTCAACAGTTGGACTGGAAAATGTGCCAAAAGATTATACGAGGCATTGCACGTGGGCTCCTTTACCTTCACGAGGATTCTCATCATTACATCATTCACAGAGATCTTAAAGCAGGCAATGTTCTCTTAGATGATGAGATGACCCCCAAAATTTCAGACTTTGGAATGGCTCGGCGTTTTGTGACGGATGAAACTCGTGCCGCCACAAATAGGGTTGCCGGGACATAGTGAGTGTCTCTCTGTTGAAACAAACATACCAAATTATTAGTTAGTCCTTTTTACTGTTGGATCTATTGATTTGACAATCTCTGTGTCTTGTTGGCAGTGACATTTTTGTTTTAGAACATACATATAGATCTACATGAGTTCGGTCTCCCAGATGTGAAAAATAGGATTTGTGACGTAACCAAGATTGGGCACAGTACCAAGCAGTGTGACAGTGTTGGATTGGCGAGTTTTGTGGTTCCAACCAGGTCGGCGACAAAATTGATGCTTGTAGGGGGCCATCTATAGTCACTGTTGTTTGACTTAACTCTTTCACCTGAGATTATCTTGATTGTACATTATCTTCTGACCAGAGATGATGAATCCGCTAATTACTTATTGTTGGTTTGGAAAATTTACTTTGAGAGATGATGGATCCGATAAGCGACTGAAATAAGTTACTTGATCATGTAATTTTTCATTTTTTTTCCAATGGTTTATTTTTGTTAGGCTTGTTTTATTGTTAAATTGTTCACCAAGTCCTCATTTCATTATATCGAAACAGATCCTTCCATAGCCTTGAGCATGGCAAATGTGGATGCCCATCCGAAGGCACTAAAACTAAAGCTGTGTCATTCCCCAGGGGCGCTGGTTGGAGCCCTGACAGCGGACATGAAAATGGAGGAGGAGACGAGGAAAAAGCTGGAGGAAGAACTGGAGTGCCAACAGGGTCTCCTCTCCCCCCGTTCCCTTCACAGCATGTAAAGCGATCGCCATCCGTAATAGCGTAAGCCCATCATCCAAAATTATTAGCTAAACCTTTTTATTTTCATTAAGTGGAACCTTCATATATATTTAAAATAAAATAGTAAAATTTAATAGAGAATAAAAAGTTATGAATGAGTATACTATAAGAATTAAATATATAATTTTTTAATTATTAAATTGAGAGTGATATTATTATATAAAATCTCTTTTTTCACTAAATTTTTTTATTGATCTCTTATTCATGAACAATATTCAGACATTTATGTTTATCTTACGAGCGGTTCGGTTGAGCATGTTTTGACACGTGGTTTGGGTTGCCTTGAATTTATTAGTGGCTCTACACTTCAGTATATCTCGGGGAGTAATCAATACGATCAGCTCCGATAGGTGATAGTCCATCATCATCTACGCCCAAATTCAATAGGATAAGAAAGGTCTTTATAGTGGTATAAATTTTAATTTAAATAATTAATATATTATAAATTTAATTTTTATTCTAATTTTTTTAATTTTTTTAATTTCTCACATTAAATCCATACACCTCCTATAATAATAATAATAATAATAATAATAAAATTCAGTAGGATATGCTAAAATGTAGCCCACACAAATCCCCAAACTTGGATTTAAAAAAGAAAGTATTGTGTTGTCATGCACGATGACTATCCCTTTGTGTTTTCAGAAGTAATCGTGAATAAATACCGTTTGATTGCTAACTAACAATTAGTACCACTCAATAGTGTCAAGAATGGCGATCATCCTTTTCTTTTCGGTTTACGCCAATTGGTATTATGGTATGGAGAATTCAATAAATCCATCTGTCAAAAATCCCAATTTAAGTCGAATTATTTATTAACGTGTAGAAAACTCTCGATTATATAAGTGGAAAATTCGAAACCGTATTAAGTAAAGTCCTTGTCCAAGTCAACAGGGCAACTTTCCGCCTCAACTCAGGAAAAGTCAGCAGTCAACATAACCCCCCTAAAAAGACAATAAAGTGGAAATCCACTCCTATAAGTTTATCATCCTCCCCAGAGAACAGATCCTCCGAACGCCAATGACAATGGCGAACAATCACCCATCAGTCCTTGGGATGCCGCGGTATCACCTCCTGCTCCTCCTCCTCCCCCTCCTCCTCCCTGGGCCTTTCATCCTCGAGGCGGCTGACCCGCTCTACTACTTCTGCGGGTCCACCGGAAACTTCACTGCCAACAGCACCTACCAGGAAAATCTCAGATCCCTCCTGCGCTCCATTTCATCTGACAACTCCGCCAAGAACGGCTTCTACAACTTATCCTCCGGTCAAAGCCCCGACCAAGTCAACGGGATCGCTCTCTGTAGGGGCGACGTGGTCCCCTCCGATTGCCGGACCTGCATCAGCAACGCGAGTGTCGAGATCCTCCCGTTGTGTCCGGTACAAAAGGAATCAATCATATATTATGACAATTGCTTGCTCCGGTACTCCAACCAGTCTATCTTCGGGAAGCATGCGAGTGGTTATATTTTCTACATGTGGAATTTGAACAATGCGACGAGTTTGACCGAGTTCAATCGAGTGCTGAGGGAGCTGATGGAAAGGCTGAAGAGCCATGCTGTTGCTGGCAATTCGACACTGAAGTTCGCCGTCGGGAACGAGACTGCACCGGATTCCCGGACCCTTTACGGGCTTACGCAGGTAACAACTGCCACCAAAGAGCTGAAAATATTATGTATAATGACCCCTGCATTTTTGTGAAACGTCTTTCAATTAAAAGAGTAAATCTTAAATCTGTTATATGATCCTTGGTCTCTATATGGACCCCAGGAACTGAATTGGATCAAGCATATTATGGATTTATCGGCATGCTTATAATATGAGAAACAAGTTAAAATTAGTACTTATGGCAAAGAATTATTTGGTTGCGGAAAATACTGTTAGTTCTCTCGGGGAGACCAATGTGTGCTCTAAACCCAATGACTATCGACCCATAGGTCCGATAGAAGTTTCTGTTCAATTCAGACGCACTTAGTGATGAGGTTTTTGGTGTTGCAGTGTAGTCCAGATCTATCAGCAGCCCAGTGCTTAAATTGTCTTGATGATGCGATCGGGAACATACCGTTGTGCTGCAACGGTAAGCTTGGAGGGAGGGTGATCGGGCCCAGCTGTAGTATGAGATTCGAGGTGTATCGCTTTTACAATCCATCGGCCGTAGTTCAGTTGGCGCCGCCGGCACCTCCGCCAGCTTCTCCTCCTCCCAGTCCGCCGACCAACACCGCCAAGCCACCTACGGAAGGTGCGTTTGTTTTGAGTCTTTGTCTACGAGTCCTGTCTCTTTCATATATAAAAATGATGATTCCTTGTGTGAGGACGAGGATTGTGATAATGGGTGGCAACTGTCAGTCTGACAATCGCGCCTAAAGAAAATAAAACAGCAAAACGTCGTTTCACTCATTTAAAAAATGTTGGCTGGAATTTTTTTAATCCATCTAGAAATTATGTATGACCATAGGTTTTTAAATTGGACATATATATAGAGCTACAAGAACGTATAGAAAATTTATTTAAGAGGATGGAGTTCTAGAATAGAAAATACAAATATCAATTTAAAAATTTTAAAATAAAATAATTTAAGAGAATGACTTACTCATAGTGGTGTCATTTAAACTATTTATCATTATTCAACTACCTGGTCTTCTACAGCATAATTTACGTTAAATTGACTAAAATAATTTCGATTTTCTAATTGTTTAGAAACGTTTCACCTCACGTTCTCGGTTGACGGATTCCATGACTTTGATTATCCCTAATCACCAAATCGGTTAAGCATTACTATGGGCATCCATCTGACTAGATTATGGGTTCTTATTCAAAAGAAAACGGTTCCATTTGATCAATTTCAATGAAATTAAGTAAAGTTAACGAAATCGATTGATTTTCACTTGAGTTATTATATTTATTTGTCCTCACTAGTGACAATGTTTTTTAGCTTGTCTGTCTCCTACTGCCACATTTCTATTGTTCTATTTATGAGCAAGAAAAGGCTTTCCTATTTTCTCTGTCGGACATGAAGAAATATATTGATTATAAAACGCACTAGTCATTAATTCTTCGATCTTGCAGACCTGATCCACAAACTCGTCGTGCTTGCGATATACAGAATCACTCCAATAACTATTTATTTTGTCATATGACTAATATTCCACTTTTCCAAGACAGATGATCTCAAAACAAGAATCCCTTTGAACTTCTGCAGGAAAGAGCAGTAACATGACCCGCATAATCATCATTGTGGTTGTCTCAAGCGTTGCCGTATGCCTACTGGCTATTGGCATCTTCTGCTTCTGTAGATGGAAAGTGAGAAAACCGCTCGAAAATGTTGAGAGTAAATACAAGTTTCCCATTCTTGCTTGCTCTTTTCATGACATAGCTTCCATCTGTTTTTACTCAAGTTACCAAGTCTTTCTCTCGGAAATGCAGCTGTGGATGAGATCAAGACTGCAGAATCCCTGCAATATGACTTTGCGACAGTTAGAGATGCAACAGACAATTTCTCTGAAGAAAACAGGCTAGGACAAGGGGGGTTTGGCCCTGTTTACAAGGTGTGTGACCTCCTCTTGAGCAATACTCAGTACTTACAATTCAACCAGGTGGGAATTTTAAATCACTCAGTATCGTTATGAACTTATTTGCTGGTGCATCATTTAGGGTAAGCTTGCTAATGGACAAGAGATAGCGGTGAAGAGGCTGTCTAGAGGTCTCGGGCAGGGAGATCAAGAATTCAAGAATGAGGTGCTTCTTGTGGCAAGGCTTCAGCATCGAAACCTGGTTCGGCTTATAGGCTTTTGCCTGAGTGGAGAGGAGAGGCTCCTCATCTATGAATTCATGCCAAACTCGAGCCTTGACCGGTTCATATTTGGTAAAAAATAACATCGAAGTTCTATTTCTGATATCCATAAAGGATAGTAGTATGATAAACTTCCTCTTGGAGATGCAGATCCAGTTAATCGACAACAGTTGGATTGGGAACGACGCCAGAAGATTATAGGAGGCATCGCACGTGGGCTCGTTTACCTCCATGAGGATTCTCAACTTCGCATCATTCACAGAGATCTTAAAGCAAGCAACATTCTGTTAGATGCAGAGATGACCCCTAAAATCTCAGACTTTGGAATGGCTCGGCTTTTTGTGGTGGATGAGACTCACGCAGCCACAAGTAGGATTGTTGGGACCTAGTAAGTCTTTTTCTATTGAAATAGAAAATCATTATTTTTCATGTAAACTAGAATCATCATTTAGTTCTTTTTACTAATGCCAAGACTGTCACTGTGATGCAGTGGTTATATGGCTCCGGAGTATGCATTGTATGGTCAGTTCTCTGTAAAATCAGATGTTTTCAGCTTTGGCATCTTGGTCCTGGAGATCATCAGCGGTCAGAAAAATAACCATTTCCAAAGCGAAGAGACTGTCCAGGACCTTCTGAGCTTTGTAAGTCAAGGATTGCAAATAATAAGCCACAAGCTGACTGAATTTTCTTGCAACAAGTCATTAATGCTTTTAATTTCTTACGTGCTACAGGTGTGGAGAAACTGGAGAGAAGGAACACTGTGGAATATCATCGATCCATCACTGGGCTCTGGGTCAAGGTCGGAGATACAAAGATGCATTCACATTGGATTGTTGTGTGTCCAAGAAAATGCAGCAAATAGACCAAATATGACTTCCGTGGTGATGATGCTCAATAGCTTCTCGATCTCTCTACCACTACCCTCCGCACCTGCCTTTTACATGCACAGCAACATGGAGTCGAGTGCTTCATTTTTGGCCATGAATAATTCCGTAGACACAGGTTCTGATGAATCGAAAAGCAAATCTCACGAAGGTTCCATCAACGAGGTTTCTATAACCGAAATGTATCCTCGATAATTCAGGGTGATGTTAGTGTCAACGGTGCAAGACTTGTCTCCTGTTGGATCTATTGATTTTACAAAGTTGTGTCTTGTTGACAGTGAAATTTAATTTTGTTTCACAACATATGTATAGATCTACGTAAGTTTTGGTCGCTTATATAGGATAACTAGTATTTGAGAGCTGCCCAAGATGATTGAGATTGGTGTTCGAGTGCTATGAAATATCTTGACTTGATCTGCCCCTGACATGGAGAAGTTGGAACCAAGTTTGCACCTATTTGGACAGAAAAGAAAGTATGAAAATATACCGGGTGCTTCTGGAGAAGGACTCCGATGTTGAAGATAAATATCTGTTAGCTACTGGTAGAAAATTAAAATATATATACTGGCAATAATTGAAACAGGTGATCGCTGACTCATATCAATTCAGACCATCAAATTGTCACTGTACGGATCAAATGTTTTCAGGGAAGAAGAAGTATCCTCACAGGTTGACATATGCATGTACTTCCTCCTATACCATCATCTCAATGATTTCATGACAAGATCCTGTCGAATCCAAAAGCTGAAACATATAACCATTCCATTAGGCTCTTAGAAGCCAAATTTCTTCTTCTGAAGGGATCCACCGGAGGGAATTGGTTGCAATGGCTCGATCCATACAACTACTGTTCTGCTGGTTCATCCATGTAATACTAGTATTTGCAAAGTGTCGATCACCGTCTGCGCAATTCTAAATTTCAACAGGGCATGCTAAAATGGATCTCAGAACACAAGTCTTGACTAGTGGATGGTTGGTAAGAAATAACATCCCTCCTTGCATTATGTGGAAGTAGTATTTCCGATCTCCTCTGTAGGATGGATACATGATCGACCTTATGTTGGAGATGCAGACCTAGTTAAGAGTCAACTGTTTGACCGGGAAGGTCGTCAGAAGATTATTAGACGCATCGCATGCGAGCTACTTTACCTCCGTGAGGATTCTCAACTTCGCATCATTCACAGAGTTTTGAAAGCAAGCAATGTCATGTTAGATGCTTAGATGACCCCAAAGACATTGGAATGGCTCGGCTTTTTGTGATGGATGAAACTCATTCTACCACAAGTAGGGTCATTGGGATGTAGTCTCCTTCAATAGAAACAAAGCTACAAGACTACCGGTGATGAGACTTTGTTATTGAGAAGCGGTAGTTATATGGCTCCAAAATATGCGTTACGCCACTAGTTCTCTGTAAAATCAGATTTTTTTGCTTTGGCATCTTGGTTCTGTAGACCATCGGCAATAAGAAAAATAATTGTTTCTGAAGCGGAGAGACTGTACAAGACCTTTTGGGCTACCTAAGTCGAGGACCACGAAAAACCCTTAAGTTGATTAAATTTTCTTGGAAGAATTCATTGATGTTTTTAATTTCTGACCTGCAACAGGCTTGAAGAAACTGGAGAGAAGGAACAGAGTTGAATATCATAGATCCAGCCATGAGCCAAGAAGGGCGACGTAGGAATACACTCACATCGGATTGTTGGGTGTCCAAGAAAATGCAGCAAATGGACCAAATATAAACTCAGTCCTTCTGGTGCCCAAGAGCTGGCCTCTTGATCTGTCTGGCAGTGCCCGCACAACCTGCGCTTTACATGCACAGCAACAGAGACAGTCTTTGATGAATTAGAAAGCAAATCTCGCCAAAGGTTCAGTCAATGAGACTTCTGTAGTCGATATATATTTCCTTGATATTTCAGGGCACGTTAGTGTAGCAGCAGCACAAAACTTGTATCCCGTCGGATCTATTGATTTAATAAAGCTCGTCTCTTGTATCTATCAATGATGTTTTTGCTGTCTTTGCCATCCATAATACTAGTAACAGATGAGTCCTGCGGGTCCATGGCCATAGTCGGTACCAAGAGTGCCTATATCACGGATATTGGGTCCTTTGGAAGTGAAGCTAGCCTTGCTGGAATCCCGAGAGAGCTATTGCTCTTTAGACCTGGCAAAATTCGGCCCGGCCCGGGCACGGCACGATAACATTGTGCTGGGTCAGTGCTTATCTTGCCGTGCCGGCACGGCCCCGATAATTTTATTGGGCGCGTTGGGCCTGATGATCCCCGGGCCATGCTGGCATGATAGCCCGATTAGGGATATTTTAAAAAAACTTAATAGACTATTAAACGCTATTGAAATATAGAAAAAAAAACTCCATTTGTGAGCCCACTTGTAAGTACAAATAAGGCACGATCAAATGAGATTATCTAGCTATCGCCGGGTCAGGGCCGCCCCTGTCTTATCGTGTTGTGCCGGCATGGTCTGAGGATCATAAAAGGTCATACTTGGGTCAGCCTTTATTGTGCAGTGCCGGCCCGGTCCGATAATACCGGGCCGGCACGATTTGCCACCTCTATTGCTCTTAGCATCCACATAAAAGAAAAAAAAATTGTAGTCTGTACATTCCTGTGGAGAAGAACGCAGGCGGCTCAAAACACCTCATCCTCGTAAGAACTGGCTGGTCATCCACGGCGACTCTTTTCATTTGATATCCAACTAACATGTGGGCCCATTGAAGCCTCTCCCTTACCAATCATACTCATCTTTTACGTCCGCAAAAACTCCGTACATAAAAATTAATGGTTTGCTATGAGATAATTGCCAAACATGTAAGATTGTTCGCTTCCTTTTAAGTTTAGAGAGTTTAAGAAAGAGATGATATACTGGGGGTCACGTTAATAAAAATTAAATAAGAATTTTTTAATTTTAAATTTAGAATGATATTATTATATTTTTTTAATTATATAAAATAT